>PVIA01002509.1:0-10500 GCA_004024845.1 Tonatia bakeri | reverse complement strand
CTCAGTTCACCCTCAACAATACCACCAGGGAGGTACTTTTACTGTCCTTGTATTGCAGGTGAGGAACTTCCAGAGAGGTCACATGGACGTCCCCCAGGTCATACCCTGACGTCTCGGTCACCTTGTCCAAGGACAGACGGTGAGTGCCCATTAGGTCTGGGTGCTACACTCCTCACCGCCCCCAAACCTGCAGGTCAGACACATCTTTGGACAGACCAAGAGCACTGCCATCAGCTATCACAGGCCTCGATGGGAACGATAATTATCTATTGCTTATCAGAAACAGCGAGTAGGGATAAGGCTGATTGATGTCCAGAGTGTCTGCATCATTACACAATATCCCCCTGAGTGGTTAAAACTGTCTGTGTGAGAAACCCTTAGGACATTTTCTACTTATTTAACCAGCATGTGGTCACAGGGTGATGCTCTGAGCAATCCCTGCGGCAGCGGTTCACACAGTGCTATCCCTGGATGGCCCTCCTGGGAACTCCCTAGAAAGGCAAAGTCTGCCCCAGACCTACTGGATTGGCAGCTCCGGGAGTGGGGCACTTCAGCCAGAGCTCCCGGTGATTCCACTGCACACTCAGGTGATAGAGGGGACCCCTGCCTTGAGTCATTGGGGTCCGAAAACAACACCTGAGTACCTAGCTCAGGGGCTGCGAACTTCTACAAAGGGACACAGAGGGTAATGCTGAAGACTCTGCAGGCCACCACAGTCTCGGCCACCCATTCTTCAGGAGGAAGAGAGGAGAAAGTCAAGTTCAAATGTACCCTGCAAAGTTTGGCAGGGAGACCTGGGGGAGAAAACAGGAGGCTTCACACAAATACTCCTTTCTCCCTTCCCCTCAGGGCTTTTAAAAATGTTTGACAAGGGTCTCTGATCCTATCAGCGGTCTCCAGTTTCTGAAAACACCACTCAGCAGGGCCTGGGATTTCCTAACCTAGGGAGAGAGTCCCCTGGCTCAGGGCGTTTTGCAGGCTGGTGCCAAGAATATCATTCAGCTAGCACGTGCTCATCACAGGCAGGCTGCATCCAGGACGGAAGCTGTCAATATCGTGAATAACACGGCTGATCACGTTTGAGCCCGGTATTCCATCTACATCCGTCTGGCCACACATCCCATGCGGTGAATCACGGAGCCGCCTTGAAGGGACGCAGTGGACAGGATGGTGCTCCATCCCAGGGGAGGTCAGAGACTGAGCACCTGGCCAGGGAAAGGTGGTGACTGAAGGTAGTCCAAGGCCTCAAGGAGCCAACATTCCCAAGTATCTTGGGTGCCCAGCCACATAGGGCCCTCTATAGTGAGCCATGTAATAGCCAGACAGCAGGCAGGCTCGCTTTTCCTTGCCTGTTTCACAGACCGGGAGGCTGCGGCTCTGAGGGCCCACGCCACCTTCTAGGACTGGGAGCCACCACCGCAGCCGGCCCCGGAACCTGTGCCCTCTGCGGCCACGTGGGAGCTGAGGCTGCCGGTGAAACCGACTCTGCAGCAACACCAGCATTTTCATGAACGTGCTTCTTCATGAAGCGGTTCTCCTGAGATAGAATTTATATTCCGTCCAATCCTCCCACTCAAAGGATATGACTCGATGGTTTTCAGTGAATTTGCAGAGAGGCACAGCATCGCCAGAGCCAATTTCAGGACATCTCACCACATCGGAAAGAAACCCCAGCCTCGTCAGCTCTCTCTCCCCGAATCCCCCGCGCCCCCCCACCCCGACCTAACCAACCGCTAATCTGTGTCTGCCCCTCGGGATCTCCCTGGCCTGGACAGTGCACAGCAGTGCAATCAGAATAAGCGGCCCTTCGTGTCTGGCATTTTTATAGTTTTCAGTGTTCCTCCATGTGGTAGCCTGTGTCGGTGTGTCGTTCTTCCTCAGGGCTGAACCATTTTCCGCAGTGTGAATACACTGCATTTTGTTTGCTCATTCATGCATGGACGGACGTGGGGGCTGCTTCCACCCACTCACGCATGGACAGATGTGGGGGTGCTTCCACCTTTTGGCCCTTGTGGGTGATGCTGCTATGAACGATGCTGTGCTTTCTGGCCACCACCATCTGAACTCCCTCCTGTGTCTGGGGCTTTCCCCACAGCACGGGAGGCAGAGCCCACCCCTCCTTGCGAGACCCCAAAGTGCTTTCCTCACCTCCCCCCCTTGGCGGCTGAGTTGTGGGGAGGGACCAAGGCTTGGTGATCCGGGTCTTTGAATCTGAATGTGTGACACAGCTCATCCCAGGGGCTGTGATGTCCTCCTCTCAGCAGCAGTGGGGACAGTGCAGGGGTGGCCATGCCCACACAGGTCCTTGAACTGGGGCCATGGGGATCTTTGCGGTGGGCCTGGTGCCTGGCACCCCTGGGTTCCATCCCTGGTTTCCCCAGTCCCTCTGCTCGCTACTCAGCACCCTGTCAACAGCCTTTTCTGCTTAAATCAGCCAGTCTCAGCTCCTGTTGCTTACCACCCAGAAGGACAAGTGCATTGCACTTTATGACCGAGTTTTACTGCTGGGCAAGCTGCGGTGTTTCCACCCAGATTAATCGCTGATGCTTAATGAAAGGGGAGCTCTGGAAATATCGTCCCCTAGGGCCACCCGCTCCCATTTCTGAAGGACATGAAGCAGAGTCCAAAACACAGAAAAAGCTCATTAAAGTCTAGAACGTTCTATCCAAGAGGGGAGAATTTTGTAAGTTTTCCTGGCTCATTTAGCCTCCCCTAACCCCTGTGCTCCTCATGTATTTTGAGTTCTAAGAGACAGTTTTAAACTCTGACGTGCTTGCACTCTTATTCAAATAAGGGGGAAGAAATGTCAACTAATCCTAAAGCTGAGCACTGATCAGCTGGCCTGCCCTTCCCAGGACTGGGGTCCAGGGGAGTTTTCGTCCTGATGGAGACAAAGGGAGGGAGGGCAGGGAGGCGGGCCAAATCGCCAGCGGACAGGTTAGCCGAGTCCCGTTCAATTTGAAATTAGTCCGATTTGACCGTCTGAGCAGGGCCCCGCTCCACGCTTCTCCTATGACCTGCTAGCATTTCCTTTGCCACAGGACAGGCCTGTGTTAACCAGAGGCGCTTCGAATACTCACATTGCTGTCTTCCAAAAACTTAAGTGCTTTCGCTATGTTGTTCAACTGAAAGATGCGATGGGACGAGGACTTGTACTCGTGGAGCTGTGACACAGAGCAGAGCGGAGCCCGTTAGACCCCCAGGCCCCACGGCCCCACCCTCAGGCCTGGCCCTCCCTTCTCTGTCTGTGCATCAACCTCAGACAACGTCAGGGCTCCCGGCTGAAACCCACCCCTTATTTATGGTTCCCGGGACTTCACTCAGTCGAGCTGGCGAGTGGGGACCCGGGGGTGAAACCAGGGGCAGATGTGTCAGGCTCTTCTCTCTGACCCAGCTCCTGGCTTTTGATAGTCCCCCTCCCCCAGAGCCCCGCAGTGACACGCCGTCCTCGCGGGCTGATGGTTTCTGTCAGAGCAAGAGCTTCCGCCAGGAGCATCACCACACAGCTGCTAAATCACCTGGCAAGTCCCTCCCTGGGGTGGCAGATGTTGCTGCTTTCTGGCCAAGAGCTTTGCGAGCAGCTATCCCAGGTCGGGGGGTGGGGGGGGCAGTGAGACAGAGGGGAGGGGGTGGGGAGAGAGAACAAGTGAGAGAGAGGGGGGCAGAAAGAGACAGAGAAAGAGAGAGTGGGGGAGAGACAGAGTGAGACAGAGACAAGGAGATGCAGACAGAGACTGAAGCAGGCAGATGGAGAAAGACAGGCAGAGACAGAGGAGAGAGACAGAGAGATACAGAGAGAAAAAGAGGAGAGGGACAGAACAAGGTGGGGGAGACAGAGGGAGAGAAAAAGAGAAGTGGGGACATATATACGTACATATATATTTAGAGAGAGAGAGAGAGGTGCCAGCAGAAGCTAAAACTCTGACGATGTCAGCTGCCCACACTGGGAGCGCGATCAGGATGAACACACTGGAGTGAAGCCCATGATGCCCCCAGGGGGGCGGTTTTCATCCCAAGGCAAACCAGTGGGCGTCAGTCACTCCTGGCATGAACTGCAGGGCCAAGCTCATGGGTCATTGCTGCCCCGCTGTGTCTGCCACCACAGGTCAGATCACACCCTGAACTCTAGAGCAGGGTTCCTCAACATCAATACTACTGGCACTTTGGCCAGATCACTGCGCCCCATCCCAGGGACATCTGGCAATGTCCTAGGGACGTGTTGGGTTGTCACACTGGGGGTACTGCTAGCACCCAGTGGGCTGAGCCCAAGGATGCTGTGATGCCATTGAACATCCCGTGGTACACAGGATGGCCCCACCAGGAGGACCCACCGCACCCCAAATGTCGACAGCACTGACGTTGAGAGTCTGCTTGGAAAAGGGGAGAGACAGGGCTCACCTGTGCACAGCAGACACACGCCACGTGAAGCGGTCTGGCTAAGATCAGAGTGAAATAAGCCTCAAGATCGGGGGGTTCAATTCGATTTTGGCCATACTTACAAGAAGGTTCTAGAAGCCAGCAGTTCTAGTTTTGGCCTCGGGATGGATGACAGAAGGTGGTTGTAAGACGCCTTCCCCATCTTCCTGATTCTTAGCTACCATTCTGGTTAATGTACTGGCTGGCCAGTTAAGCTATGATATTCAAGTTCCAATCTTGAGCCTTCACAGACTCACGGAAAACACTGGGCATTTATTCATTTACTTACTAAAGTAAACTTGCTTTGAAAAAAGATACAGCTGAGTTACACGTGATTCTGTCGGTCCTGATCACTGAGGAAGGAGCGTTACCCTTCAGTTTCTTGTTGCAGGACTTAGCATGGCCGGGGACGTGCACACACATACAGATCTGTATCGAATAGAAACCTTCCTCCCTGTTTTCCTTGGCGTTTTATTTCTTCCTGACCCTCTGTGCCATACGTACCAGATTTCGCCCAGACAGGACTTCTAACAGAGCCATTAGGATTTTGCCATCTTGTATGTCAACGAATAAATCTTTAACTTCTAGAGGAGGGTTGCACTGTGGAGGAAGGCAAAGAAAGCAGCCAATCAGCGAGCGACCTGTGTGACCCACAGAACTAGTTTGCAGTTGCAGGTTTCACTCAAGGGAAAACTGCTGGACACCCACTGCTGTCCATGGGCAGCAAGGCCCACCCACGGAGGCCGTAAGCCTGTCCCACTAGAGGTGACGCCTGGGCAACAGGTGTGCTGGGGAGCTGTGGATGAGACAGCATCAGGGGCCCCATCAAACACGGGACCCTTGGGACCCTCTTAATGTGATATCTCAGACCCCAGAATCCTATTACATCCACGTTTCTGCTCAAGGGTAGAAAGAAAGGGCGTGTCTTCATTACAGACTCCCACTGAAGGAAATGATTCCAGAAGTAGGGCTCACATCCAATCACCTGGTGCAAGCCCTTCACCTCAGATCCGAGGGCCCTGAGGCTCCAAGAGGCTGGGTGATGTGCCCAGGGTTTGGAGAAGTCAGCTCTTTGGTGCAGCCCTGTGCCTCATCAGGACCCCCCAGCTGACCACAAGTGCAGCTCAGACTGACACCGTGAGGACATGTCCCTGGTGGGTCATCCTCTGGGCCGGGGTCCCGGGGGCGGCACGGTTCCCCCCTCTCCAGTACTGCACAGTCAAAGCACACGCGCCTTCCTGGGGGGCCGGCTGTCACACCATCAACATTCAGCCCAAGTCTGCAGGTGAGGTGCCCTCGGCAGAGGAAGTCAGGAAGGAGGTTGGTGTGGGGCAACCTGGGAGGGAGCAGAGGACAGATGGACACACAGCTGGCCTGCAGACTGCTGGGTGGTTCCTTCCACCCCCAAGTCTGTAGGTGTCAGGATCTCGAGGTTTGAGAGGCTGATTTACACGCGTATGTTGATGTATATTTATATGGTTGGGCGTACAAAGTGATACAGGTTCATGATAACCAATCTAATTAAAATTGTATTGAAATGCTAATCAGTGGAGTGTTACTGCCTCTTTCCTCCACAATACCCAGGCTTCCTGAGACAGGCCCTTATCTCAAGGTGCGCCTTTCACCTGTTTCACTAATAGGCAAGGGGGTTAGATGCACCTGAGTTCAAACCCAGGTACAACCCTCAACAGGACTCAGCCTTGGACATTTTCCTTAACCTCCCTGGGCCTGTGTGTCCTTGGCGACAAGGTCAGGTTGCAGAATGAGACCCACTGCAGACGGCGTTCGCTGCCATGGAATGGATCGTGCTGGTAAAGCGCCTGGCACAGAGCCTGCTTTCCCGGAGTTCTCCCACACCATTGGCCAGACCAGTTTACTAGCGAGCGGCTTCCTGCAAAGTCTTGGGGGGCCCTTTCGTGTACAGCACTCCCGCCCGGGGGGTGCGTCCTCACGGCTCTAAGTCCTGGGAGGCAGATGTTCTTCGCTGGTGCCCTTCCACAGAGAAAGCCCTTGACGTGTCATCTCTCTGCCCCATTTGCTTCACTTTCTGGGTTCCCTGGGTCAGCACAGGGCACCCTCGACCCCAGTTCACCGGGCTCTTCCCTCTCCCTGGTGGAACAGACCACTCTCCACACAGGATCAGGACTGGGAAGGGGCCTGTGCGGGAAGCACCGGAAGCACCCCCACCCCCAGGTCCTTCTCTGAGCCGAGACCCGGAGAGGCCTGCTGTCTGAGCTGACACTGCGCCGTGCCCACTGAGAGTTTGGCTCCACCAGGCCTGGGCGCACGGGGCTGGCTACAACTTGTCGGTCAGATGCTCCAGCCCTGGGATCAGCAAACCGGGCCTCCCGGAACCCCCAGGCTTCAGGGGAACGGCTTCCGGGCATCCTACAGGGGCCGAGAAACACTGAGAAGGAGTCCGACCCATTGCAGCCCTTTCCTTAGAGATGTTCAGCTCTTCTGGGCCTCTGTTTAGGGCCCCAGGCAAGACTTGGCTTGAAGAAAGGTTCCTGTTGACAAATGCTGGGTGGTAAGTGCTTCCATGCGGCGCAGTTAAGACTTCCTGCAGCAAAATCTCCAGGGATGGGGCCGCACACCTGCATTGTTACTAGGCCCCCACCGCGGCACGGGGTCTGGTTACCTTTCAGCACCGGGCCTCACTATTGGCATAGTAAGGCTGGGTGCTCTCCACTCCCAGGTACAATGAAAGGGGGTGTTCAGGGTGGAGATGAGGAGACAGTACAAATGGGGGGTGGGAGGCAGCAGCAACCAGCCAGAGACCCAGGCTTAGGAGGGCCTTGGAAGCATGGTGGAGATGTGGCCCAGGCTCCCTGTCCCCCCGGCAAGGTCTCCTTCCCCGAGATCCTTGGAGGGCCCACGTGTTCTTTTTTTATTAAGGAAGGTGGCATTTCCTGAGGCCTTGTGGGAGCCCCTGACCCCTGGTGAGTCAAAATACAGGGCGATTCCACACACAGGTGCACAGAAAAGGACTTGGCTTCAAGGGAAACAGTGACTTTGAACCAAAAGGCAGATTCTTTTCTTTTCTTCTTCTTTTTTTTTCCCCCTTTGCAAGCTCCCGCAGCTCCTTGGGCACATTCCAGGCAGAGCATGAGGGCATCAGGTTACAGAGACGCTTGAGGAAATATTATTCCTGCTAATGTGAGGCAGAGATTTCGGGGCCCCGAGCAACACGCCCCCTGATCGATGGCCTAACACAATGTCCAGTCACCGGCCCTGACCGTGGCCAAGCCGTGTGCTCGAGGAGAACCTGGAGCACCATTCCCGTGCACAGTGTGTGCATGAGCCTCCGCGGCAGCCACCGCCCACGGGGCCTTGGCCACAGTCCACCCTGCGAGATGGCGAGATGGCGGGAGGAGGGATTGAACCGGCTCCAGAGCAAACACTCCTGGGGCCCCCAACTCGGCTCCGCGGGCTTCATGAGACCGGTCTGGCCGTGCAAACAGCACCCCGAGGGTTTTCTTCATGATCTAACTCCTTCGGTAAATTAAGGAATTTTTCCAGAAGCCAGAGACTCGGTAAATATTTCTGACAGCCTTCAGATTGCAGTTAAGCCCAACTCCCCGAGGAGTTCCTGGGTTTCCTTTACATGAAAGGTTGCTCTTGAAAGTCTCGAGGTTGGAAACGCGGCTGTTAATTTTGCCCCGTTTATTAGGCATCGGGCTCAGGTGCGATCTGATTTATCTTCAGAGCGGGCGCTGCCCACCTGCCCCGCGGAAGGAGCCAGAGCGCGGCCAAGGGAAAAGGCTGATATGATACATGCTGACGGAGGCTCATTTGGGTGGTGAGTTCGTGCAGAGGTATTTGCTGTGTTACCCTCTGTACGTCCCTGCGTTTATTTTCTAATTGAAAAAGAAGAAGAAGAAGAACAAGAGAAAGACACACTCCGTCCACCAGGAGGAATCCGCAGCTACCCCGACACACATCAGACTTTCATTGAGGAGTTCAGTGAACTCAGGGTTGGGGAATGGTCTTCCTTTTCTCCAGGAATAACACTTCCCACGATGAGCCCTGCCCACAGTCAAGATAACGGGCAGGTGATGTATCCCACTGTGTCCCGACAGGTAGTCTTCCACCTGTAGAATCCGGGAGCCTCTTGGACTTCATTCCACAGTGGGGGCGCAGAGGTGTGGGTGGCCCAGGGCTGCTCGGGAAATACCACAGGCCCCAAAAGTCGACTCTGTGAATGGCAATTTCAGTCAAGCACTCCACTTCCTAAAAACCGCACTTCTTCTCTCTGCTTTCTAATCATTTCAATGATCTCCTCTAAGAACTTTCATCTGGGTTAACGCTAAGGACCATGAGTTGTTTCACTTGTACCTTCTAAGAGGCCAGGAGGGGAGGGAATCTGCCCGCCTGCACTGCCGTGGAGTTCTCGGACCCCGCTGGGCTTGGAGAGAAATGAGACTGCCGGCCGGGCCTGGTTGGAGAACCGGGTAATGGAACTTCAGAAGAAGGAACCGGAGGGAGTGGCATGAATCTCACTAAGTCAGCTTTCTTGTAAAGACAAACAGAGTCTCTCCTGCCCCAGCCCCGAGCAACACAAAACATTCCGGTCAGGGGCACCCCAGCGTGTAAGGAGGGCTGGGATTTCTCACTCGAGCTGTGTGTCCAACTCACTGCGGATCATTTGTTTCTGCTTCACAGCCTGAGAAACTTGCAGACAAAATGCAGTTCAAAACTGGCTGGCCAGAGAACGTCAGACAGAAAGAAAAGGGGCAGGAAGAGTCACTGAGATGGACCCGCAGAAGCGGCAGGAAGAGCTTCCTTCTCAGCGGTGGGACACCGGGAGTCGTGAAGCCTGTTTCCTTATTCATAAGGGCAGTGGGGGGAGGGGGAAGGATGAGGGGGGCACTGAGACTTGTCATGGAGATTAAAGGAGATGTCTGATGTACTAAGTAGCTCCTGGTATGTGCACCCGAAGGGCTAGGTAATATTACTGATCAATAGCAACAGTGTGGAATTGACGAGGGAATCTGGCTTTGTTAAAAGGTGTCAAGGGTTCTTGTATAAATCAACCCAAATTCCCACCAAAGGCTCCTCATGGGAACCCCCCACTGGACATCAGGAACCCTCTCGCCTCCTGTCTGTGGAAGTGTCTGGACTGTGCGACAGTGAACGTCTTCTAACCTTCGGTCATTGTTTCTATTTAAAGGTAGACCTCTCGGGGTGTGGCGATATTCGTTCCTGGGGTTCGGTGGTCTCGGCTGGGGGGCAGTCACTGAGCTGGCACACTGCAGAGTCTGCTGGCTCTTCATCAGCTCACCTGGAGGACGATAACACCGCTTCATGCGGGGAGTTTGATGGGACGTTCCAGAAAAGCCAAAGCTACTTCAGGAAGATAACGGAATTCCAGTGCGCTGATGTCCTCCTGGGTAGAGCCACGTGATTCGTACAGCTGGTGGAGCAGCCCACACCACGTGTCAGCTGGCTGTGGCATCACTTCCGCTTCTCCTCCCCGCCATCGCTGGCTCAGTCTCACTCGGCTCTCTGTAGGCCAGTCAGCCGATAAACGACCGCGTCCTTCTTTGGGGTCAATACGAACTGACTGGTACTAACAGCCACAAACAAATCTGTCTTTGCCACGCAAAGTACAAGACAGACCTTTCCTTCCCCAGCCAGACTCACAACCCCAGGAGGACAGAACCACGCCTTACTTACCTCTGTGTTCCCAGCATGGAGCTCGATACCAGGCAGTGAGAATGGCAGTAAAAGCAACAACAACAATGGAAAGCACAGAGCCACGGCGTCCCCTCGCTGGGGTACTGAAGCGCACACGGAGTGACGGGCGAACCTATCGGCTACCAGACCCAAGCTCCGCCTACCTTCTCCAGGTGCAGGTTTATCCATCGAGTAAAGGTCCTCTTCTGCACATTTTCCCTCTCAACTGAAAACAAAGAAATGCCATCAGCTGGGCAGAAAGAAATATGTTGCGAGACCCCACCCCCCTCTTCGTAAGGGGGATTCTAGGCAGATGGCAGGCAGAGCCCCGGAGGGTCCCATGTACGGATGCAAGGCGGGTGCCAAGGGGTTGGAGGGCACCTACAATCCATTTTCCCCAGCCCC
>PVIA01002508.1:0-206180 GCA_004024845.1 Tonatia bakeri | reverse complement strand
AGGTAGAAAATAGACAGGGGGAGGGTAGGAATAGTATGGGACATGTAGACACTAGAGAACTTATGACACATGGACATGAACTAAAGGGGGGAATGAGGGTGGGAGGGGATGGGCAGGGTGGTGGGGAGTGAGGGGGGAAAATGGGCCAACTGTAGTTGCATAATCAATAAAATAAAGAATTAAAAAAATTAAAAAAAAAAAAAGTGACTAGACCTAAGTGCTTATGTACTGGGTTGAACAAAGAGTAGTAATTGTGGGAAAGTAACTAAAATATGTGGGGAGACAACAGGTGAGACTGAGTCTGTACAGATTTCTCTTGGACTCTCCTCTCTGGTGATAAAAACATTACCTCCTGGATAAGGAGGACACCCTTCACCTGGGAGTTTTATCTCCTGCTTCCAAGAAGAAAAAGGGTGGTCAGAGTAAACTGGCACCAGCTATATTCAACTGTCTTTAGCTCAAAATAATCCTTATGCCAAAGGCATATTTTGGGTGGTATATTCTGCCACCCTCCACCCTCTGCTCCATAACACTGCAGTTCCAAACACAGATGTGATCACATGTTCCCTTGTCTCGAGCACTCAGGGATTGCACATTTTCTACAGGATCGAATCCTGAGATCTGCACAGTACACTCACCATCAGGCAATCTCACCCCAGAGTACCTTCTCTTTTCATCTCCTATCTTACTTTCTCTGTAGACTTTGAATTCTTTTCCCAAACTAGAAAATAAACTACTTTCCCATGCATTTTTTTATACGTGCTTTTCCATCTATTGATTTTTCCTACTATTTATCTGCTCAAATGTCATTCATCCTTCAGGGCCATTTTGAAGGAGACAAGCACCCATCCCCCAGGCTTTTTGCATTCCCCAAGGGCTCCCCTAATTACCTGGGCTTTCCCTTTAGTAGAAATCAGTTGGAGTTTATTTTAATTATTTTTACTTTTATCTCTCCCTTCTCCAGAGAGGGGGACGCATCTTATTCATCATCGAGTCACCAGGTCTAACACAACGCCCAGCCCGTGATGCTAAACACATTGATTTTAATAAGATTTATCTACTTTTTATCATCTAAAATAATGTTCACACTGATGTTTTCTAAAAATGCTACACAGACATTTCACCAAACTAGTCCTCGTCAAGCTGAGAACAGCCTCACTAATTACTGATATCTGGAGTTTTCTTTAACCTTCTAATCTGATGTGTAAGTGGCAGAACAAAAATGTTCATCTAGGCTTGTCAAACCCCACACCCTTCCCGCTACACCTCTGGCTTCCCATGACAAATGGCCTTGCATAGCAGATATGATCTTTTCCATATTCTATGTAGAAAGATCACCTTTACTCCATCAATCCCCTTTTCCCAGGAAAGAAATCTGTATCCATTAAAAAAAAAATACAACCCTGGCAGTTGGGAAGCCCACTAGGTAAATATTAAAGGAAACGGCTATGGAGCCAAACGTAACTTTAAAACAGTAAATTACACAAGGCAGGATATTGAACAATACTTGCCATGCCCGTAACCACTCACATTCTCTGTCTAATTTTCTTTCCCAGTTTATGTTCTTTCATTAGACTCTGAGTTAGACTTCTGTACATTACTACACACTTAATAAAGATATTTCATTTTTCCTGGTGCGCTTCCAGAGACCTAGCATGCAGTGAAGGTTTTATAGTCCTGCGCGGTGCAGCAGATGTCATTCCATTTGCCTCAGTCCTGCTGACATTTGGAGATGTGGATTAATTGAGCTACAGAATGAAATTTAATTAAAATTAAATACAGACTTGGCCATTGTATCTATTCATTTCCTGCACTCCAGTGTGTGTATTTGCAGGCAGCACCATAGTTAATTTGTTTAATCAGGACGCTCTGTGGGGGAAGCTGCACTTTGTTTTATGCTGAAAGACCAAAGGTGTGGTGGATGCCAGATTGGAATTCATTACACACAATGTGAGCTGTGCAAATGATGCTACTGATGAGCCCCGGAGGGCTACCTGAGGGAGCAAGGTGGCTCCATAGGAACCTGTAGAGAAACAACTTGTCGTAGACACGGTTTAGTGATTGCTTTTAAATTGACATTACATGACCACAGGAATCTCATCTATTACCCATTAACATGTTGCCAATAGTATTTGTTCATTCAGACATTTATTCATCAATTCATTAAACCAAGATTTTTTGAGAGCCAGCAATGTGCTAGGCCCCAAGTTTAAGGTAGGCACCAATTATTTCTCCATATATTTTTTAACACAAGGTAATATTGCTATTTAAAGGTTATCCCAAAGCAAGGAAAAACTATATTACTTTAGGTTATGATGAGACTGTATTAGGGCAGATAAGTCCAACCCACCCTTTTCCTGAGGTCATTTCAAAGGCCACCTCCACCTGGGGGGCTTCCCTGAATGGTACAATAGTAAATGAACTCCACACACACAACTCTCCAAGGGGCAGAGGAGCTCTCTGTGTTTTATCTATATATCTTCCTATCCCCCTTTGTAGATTAGCAGCTTCCTGTCAGCATCTCTTAAATCTTGACAAATGCTTAGGCTAGTGCATCGTCCATCTCTACAATGTGTTCAAAGACAGTTTCTTCAATATATTGTCAAGCATGTATATCCCTAGTTAGAGGACATGTGCTGCTTTAGCAGCCCAGCATCACCTTCTTTTTGAGGTGACAGTACCCTGGCTCAGCTTTGGGAAATCACTCCCCCCTCACCTGTGTGCCTCGGGTAAAGGAAAGTGTGCTGAAGGCTGAGCCAGTCAGTGCATTTGATCTCCTTGGCCTCTGAAATTGGTTCAGCATTGAACACACGATCCACATCAGCCTGATCAGGGCTAATAATACTGCATTCTAAGGCTCTGATTCCTTTTCTGTTGAAAGGATGCAGCCCATGAATGAGCTCCCTTTTTCTGCAAGGGAGGAATTGTCTGAAGATGAAGCCAACCCAAAGGAAGCTTAACTGGAATCAAGACAATGGTTCCCTGTTATTCTTCATAGTTCTATTGCTGCTTTGTTATCTTAATGAGTTTTTTTTAGTTGGTGAGAGTTGGGCTTTCGGGATCTAGCATATAAAAGAACCATTCCTGACCAGTGGCATTGTAACTGTCATAATGCTGACACTTCCTATTCTGTGAGATCCTTAAAGGGCAGGAAACTTGCCTCTTCATTTGTGTATTAACTAGCCCAGTGCCTAGAATAATGTATACTCAATAATTATTTTGTTGAAATGAACTGATAAATGGAAATTCAGGTGATTATGTGACAGTGTCAATAAATAATCTTTGACTTTGTAATAAAACTAATTAAATTGGCATATTGCTCACAAATCCTGTTACATACTTTTCCACCGACATTCATATGACCAAAAGGGTCCTGAAGGGTCATCCAGCAGTTTCTAAGGGTGAGAGAGATAGTTTATTCATGTCACATTAATAATTAACCATGTATCGGTTATATATATGGCTGTGCAGGAGCCAGTCTCTAACTATTTCGTGGGGACCCAGAGGTGTGAATAGTAGCACACAGGGGTCATCAAGAACTGTCATGCAGGCTGCCCACCGTGTAGGCCCAAATGAAGCACAGGGTCTGATACTAAGTATCACAGGAAACCACAGAAGGTTTTATGACACGGATGACAGCATCTAAATATTTCTTAATTTTAACCCCTTAAAAGTGAAGACCTTAAGATGTGGCCCAGGGGGGGTGTGACTTTTACAAAATTACATGACTTAAACTTGGACATTTTTTTTTATTGTTCAGTTACAGTTGTTCCCATTCCCCCGTCCCCCGCCATTGCTCTCTCCTGTCCTGCTCACCTCTCACCTCCCACATTCAATGCTCCCCCACCCCCATTGTCTTTGCCCATGGGTCCTCTATTCATGTTCCTTGATGACCCTTCCCCTTCTCTCCCCCGTTATCCTCCTCCTCCATCTCTGGTCACTGTCAGTTTGTCCTTTATTTCCATGTCCCTGGTTCTGTTTTGCTTACTTGTTTGTTTTGTTGATTCCTTTTTTAAGTGGTATTCCATGCTCCATCACATCCCTTCTTGTAATTCTGACATCTCAGAGTCTACATCATCACATGACATCAACAAAACAGAAAAACAAACAAAAACTCCAAAAGGGAACTTCACAAACCTATTCTGTTATATATGCCAACATTAACTAATCTTGTTCTTTATATTCCCTGTATGAAACATGAAGCTTGTGAGCACTTGTGAATTCCAAAGTAAGCTCTTTCTCAGTTGAGCTATGTTGCTTCCAGCTGTGGCTCAATAAATGGGCACACCATGTTCTTCTGGCACATTTTTTTCCTATTCTGCACCAACTACCCTATTTCATAGGCACAACAGGTTACTCATCCTTGGAGTCTTGATAAAGTAAGTCTAACATGTTCTTTTCTTTGTGTATATCTTTTGTAAAATTTGATTCTGCTTTCCTCCTAACTCTCTTTGTTCTCCATGTCTTTTTCACCTTAATATCATCATCATCATCTAGCACATTAGCCTTGAATGTGGTCAGGGCTTGGTAAATATTTGTTGGATGAACCAACAGATGAATAAGGATATGACAGCAGGGTTTTGACAATTTTACACTATTAATGAAGCTTTTTTTGGTAATTTTAGATGGGATTTATTCAACAAGTATTTATTGAGCACCCACTGTGTATGTGGCACTGTGCTATGTGGTTAGTGATCTTCAGTAAGTTTATAGTTAATATGGAAGCAGCAAGTTTGTTCAAGTATAACTAGAATGCCAGGCTGAAAGCAATTTATGGCATAAGAGGCATAAACAAAGTGTGAAGGGAACTCTCAGGAAAAAAAGGATGCCATTTATTCATCAGAGTGCTTCATTTTTCAAAATTGGGCTCCTGGTATCTATCTGTGCAGGTGTGGCTGAATAGATAAGCAGACCATGACCAACAATCCTTTTCTCGTAGAATATATTATAAAGATTCTCCTTTGATATGGGGCTGCAGCTGCTATTTGCCTCTTAGTCTCTTTTGGCCCAATGCCTTTGCTCAAAAGGAGCCACCCTGTTTCTATTTGTGGCGTAGCAGACCAGTCTGTCACTGCTGTGGGTTCTCGGCAGTCAACAACTTTGCCACATGTTTTTGACATTGTAATTCAGTGCTCCTTTGAAGTGTTGCTCTTACCCCCTCCCCTTGTGGTTGCCCCACTTTACTTCACTGTGCAGCAGCTGCTTGAGTATTCCTCTGCCATCCGTTTCCCACACCACCCCGCCCAGAGGGGTTGTGTTGTGACAGCGCAGCTCCGATGCTAGTAGACTGGCCGCTTTCCAGTATTGTGCGCTGGCGACCCAGCCTCCCAGGAAGATACCCAGTAGTTGTATTCATAACTCTCATTTTCTAAAGCAATGTAAGGGAAGTCTGAAAGTAGGTCTCAAAAATGTTGTCTGATCTTTAAAACCAGTGCAATGTGAAGGAGGCATTTTCTTTGTGAATTTTGAAATTTTACTTGGAATTTTTCAAGAATAATTAGTCCTGCTTCCATTTAAAACAGTTTCATTTGACTTGTCTATGGTGGAAGACCTCATTGCTTTCTGAAACTGAGTAGAATTTAATCCTTATTCACTACAGTAACAACCAAGTATTTGAGGCAGCCCACAAAAGTGAACCCCTCATCATGTAACTAGGTTTACAAGATCACAACCTTCCTTGTTTCCTTTGTATTCCTTCACTGTTCACTAACTTGCCAGACATTTGTTATGCACCTGCAGCAGTGGTTCTCAAACGTTTGATCTCTGGACACTTTTCTAGCCTTAAAACCTCAAAGAGCTTTTGTTTATGTGGATTATATTTACTAATATTTACTATATTAGGAATTAAAACTGAGAAGTGTTTAAAATATTTGTTAGTTCTCTTGAAAATAACAAACCAATACATATTAACCTAACAGGTTTTATAAAACTGTACTTTCAAAAAAAATGGTGATGAAAGTGGCAATGCTTTATATTTTTGCAAATTTCTTTAATGTCTGGCTTAATACAGATGGACTCTTATATTTGCTTCTGCATTGAATTTGTTTTGATATATTGCTTTGCTTTGAAGTAAATGGAAAAAAATCTCACCTCACACAGATACATATGAATATTTTTTTTACCACTTCAGATAATTGTGGATATTCTTTTTAATACTATACCAAAACTCACCAAGTGGTGGCTTCTTAAAGGTTAGCTGTGTTGTAAATCTGAAACTATATCTTGGACTTCAAATGGATCTTTTACCATGTGACGTTTAGTAACTTCATGTATTGCTCATTTGAGAAAAATGGTTTGCTGAGTTACACAGATTTTTAAATGTTGACACTTTTCTCTATATAATATCAAAAAATTATAATTGTTAATATCACCTCTGACTTCATCTGAAAATCATTAAATATTAGGAAGCTGTCAAGCTTATGGTGGCAGACATAATTTTCCAAAATTCTGATTTTGCTTGAATGTTTGAATTTTATCATTAGCAACAAATACTGTCAGTTGCTTTTCTTGAAATAGCTATCTCACTTTGTCCATTTTTGAGAAGATATCTACCAGATACCTGTCCATTGTTCTCTCAAGTAAAAATGGTGTTCTGTGACAAAGGTGGTTAGTTGAGCCTGCAAGTCTATCACACAAGTGCTCCTCAGGGCAGCCATTGCTCTCCCGTCCACAGTGGGGGCGCTTTACATGCACTTCCCATTTCATCACACAGAATATTAAATAGATGTGTACTTGAGGTTCTTGATTTAATAAAATTGATTATTTTTACTGATTCCTCAAGGGCATCCCTAAGTCAGACTGGCTTTTTTTTTTCAATACAAGTGCATAGCAATGAAGAATACAGTGAGCACTAGCAGGGTTTTGTGCTGCTGCATTGGTTTGTATAAAGGCACCAGTCACTTCACTTACCATTGCTTTTGTACCATCGGTGCAAATTTCAACACAGTGAAAAAGGCAAATAATATTTTAGTATTATTATGAAAATTATTTTGATTTTTAGTGACTCAGAAAAGGATCTTGGGGGTCCATAGCAATCCACAGAGCTCACTTTGAAAACCTCTGGTCTACTGTCTGCATAGAATTGTACCCAAGAAAAACACAAAAACTTTTATAACATAGTAGCTTGTCTTCAAAAAGTTTATAATTGAGTCAAACCAAATGAAATTGCCATTTTTATAGATGCAAAACTTTGAATATTGTCAATTTCATACGGTTCAGACTTTAGAAAAAATATGTAAGTGTGTGTGTATGCATAAGAGATTGTGTGTGATGAATCATGCCATAAATATGGTGTGGATCTAGGAGAACACAAACTAGTACACAACCTGCATGAAATGCAGAGCATTTTAGAGTTTCTAAGTTGAAAGAGACATACTTAGAAACTTTATATAAGTAGGAGAGGTAGAACCCTTTTCAAGTAGGAGAAATAGGGAAGCAGAAGTTCAGAAGTACTGTATTTTTCATTCTATAACATGCACATCCCCCCACCCCGCCAAATTTGGGTGGAATAATGGTTGTTAATGCTGCTGTTGAGTTCTGTTTACATTTACATTGGTGAAATATTATGTTACTTATGTTATTAAATATTTTACCACATTTTTTGCTTCAAAATTTTTTTCCTGTTTTCCTCCCCTAAAACCTAGGTGCTTCTTATGGTCTGAAGAATGTGGTAGATATAAATACAAATAAAGGATATTTACAACCCACATGAGGCACAGAGCACTGTTTCTGAGGCATGAAAAATAAGTAATATTGGGGAAGGAACAGACAATTTGACAGTCCTTTAACGGCCATTCCCACAAAGTTAACTTTGATGGAGAAAAACAGAGCATTGTTTATTCCACACACATTGATTCATTCATTCATTGCACACACATGTATGAAGTGATTAGCAGGTAGAAAAGACTGTGCAAGGCCCTGGAGGAGACAAAACTCATATTTTCAGCATGAAACTCCTAGTTTAGCCAGTGAACCAGCTTTGTGCTTGATCACATAGTAGTGACAGTCCTAAACAGCTGGTCACAACACATTGTTATACATGTCCTTAATTGTGTTATTAGAATGCTAGTGAGCAATCCACTAATTCAACTTGGGGGCAAAGAGAAAAAACTGCATGTGAGAGATGACCTATGAGGTAAAACAAAAGGAGTTGTAGGAGTTGGCCAGCTAAAAAAAATGGAAGGCATATGTTGGACTAAGGAAATTGCATTAGCAAAGAAAGGCACAGACAGAGATGTGGAAAAAGTTGGCACTGTTTAAAAATAGAGAATGTGGTTCATTATGAGAAAGCAGGAAGTGTGGTTGGAAGTAAGACTGGAATGTCAACTGGCTTCAGGGAGCATAATCCCATAACCTACACCCTGAAAAGGCTTTAGAGACTTATTATGAGGCTGTCCTGGCAGATCAGTGGATTGTCCAGAGAGGGAGGTACTACAGTCCTGGAAAACTGAAGACTAGAGATTTCTGAGAACTGGAATCCCTACAGTGCAGCAGGCATGAAAAGGGAGCAATTTGGGAAAGCTTTGGAAGAAGAATTAGTAAAATACTTTAAGTAATTGTGGGAAAAGCAAAAGAATTAATGCTTATAGCTTGACCCACTCAGAGCAAGGCATTAAGAAGATGAGAAGTGTGGAGAAAAAGCTCTTGGGGAAGGAGAACAAGTTTGTTTGGGGATATGTTGAGTTTCCTCTTGGAAACTCAGTAAAAAGGTCGGGACTAAAACATAAATGTGGGAGTCGTTAGTGTACAGGTGATTGTTGAAGAAATGGGAGCAACATATGGAGTGGGAACGAGTGCCAAGCACAGGAATATATTCTGGCAGACGTGGGGGGAAAATGGATCTTAAGTAGGAAAGAATGAAGTTAAAAGTCAAGAAGTTCTCCAGACAAGAAGTGATGAGCACCTACATTCAAATGGCAGCAGTGGAGATGGAATGAAAAGGACCAATATGACAGACCATTGATAGAAAATATCTTTGAGGACTTGGGTACTGGAACGGAAGGGGGAAAAATGAGCCAGAGGCTATTGGTATTATGGCAGCTGGATGAGAAAGATGAGCAAGTTTTCCTATGCTATTTTCTGATTGGATATCTTATCTTTCATATTTCTTTTAAGATTTCTGAAGCACCTAGTGGCCTAGAACTCAATAATATTTTCCGGAAAGTTGGACAGGTTCAGGCACCATGTAAAACTCTAGAAATAATGTCTCAAGGTATCTCAAGGTATTACACACAGGGCCACCAAGAACCACCTCTAGTGTGTTTCCCGGTGTCCATTTCTGGAGAGCATAGCTACTCTAGACAAGGTCTGAAATGGAGTCCTTACAGAGTCCCAAAGAGGAGAAGGTTGAGTCTCCCTTTGGCTGGAAACAAAGCACCTGTGTTGGGGAACTGCATCCCCCAGTCCCCTGATTCTCTTGTTTACATTCTTGCCCTCAATTTAGAAAGCCCTTCACTCCTATTTTCCATCATTACCTCATTAAAGGTTAAGTTAAAACCTCACATTCACCAAGAAATCTACCCTTATCTATCTCTTCCCATTCTGTTCATTAACATATTCCATACCTTTTTTTAACCCCTTGGTCAATTTTAGATGTTTCTTTGCTATTGTTATATGGTTGTAAGTATTCTGAACAATTGTGTGTTTTTACACCCCAAACTACCCACTTTCAGCTCATTATTTATCTTCTCTTTTATTCCTAAAATCACTGCTAAAGATCAGTCAAATTATAGCTACTTACCAATCCTTAAATTAATAAGTAAATATGAATATGGTCTCTTTTAATTCATTCTTCTCATACACATCCACTTATTCAAAGACCAGGCATTATGTTAATCCCTGAGATTTTAATTGTGAGCGAAAGAGGCATGGTACATGTCCTCATGGAGCTTGCAGTCTAGTGGCAGAAAAGATGAACTGTTACATGTTGAATGTGTTAAGTTCTAAAAATAGAGATAGGAAGATCAGAGAAGTCATCCTGGCCAAAGAGACTTTCAAGCTGAGTTCTCAAACATGAAGGTGTAGCTAGGAAAAGGTGACGAATGTACAAGGAACTGTTCCAAGTGCCTTTGAGGAACTGAGATGTCCATTGTGACCAGAGGCAGAGTTTGAGAAAAGCGGGTAATAAGAGAAAGGGTCACTATGAGGCTTAGTCCCAGTTTTAAGTGTCATATAAGCTTTGTTAAGGAACTTGAATATTATCCCAACGGTAATTAGGAGACATTAAGTTTTTTTCAGGTGAGAATGGCACGACAATGTTTGTAATGTTTATACATAGCTGTTTTTAATTATTGAAAAACTAGCACGTGTACCAGCCTAAAAGTGTTCCCCAATGGCAACTGCTGTGAACATCTCATATGCGGTGTTTCAAAGAATTTCTGTTTATGCATACACACATGCATATCTTTTTTTACACAAATAAGAGCACACTATACAAAGTGTTCTGCACCTTTTTCTACTTGTCAATGTAACATGGAGAATTTTTCAAATGACCTGGTGAAAATCCATCTTATTCTTTTTAACTATAGCTTAATACTTCAGAATATGGATTTTATATAATACCTAGCCAAACACTACTGCTGCTATAATAAGCTCCCTCATTTATTTATCTTTGTGTAGATATATCAATGCTTCTGAAGGACATGTTTCTAGGAATAGTAATGTCTAATTTAAGGAAACTTATTTAAAATTTTAAATAAATAAAAATGTTTAAATGTTAATAGATATTCCAAATTTTCCTCCAAAGAGGTTTTGCTAATTTATATAGCCATCAATAATGTATGATAGGGCTTATTTTCCTCACATGCTCAAATTTTAATATTTTTCTCAATCTGATAAGTAAAAAATGATATCTAATTTTAATTTGCATTCCTTTACAGTGAGTGAGGTTAAGCATATTTTCAGATTCTTAAAACCTGTTTTGTTGTATGCATATTTGCTGCTTAATGTACTTTGCTCATTTTTTTTTAGATACACATTTATGAAAGGCTTTATTGATTAGGAACATTGTTTACTCTATACATTGCAACTATTTTTCTCAGTTAATGATTTATCTTTTTATTTTATTTGGTTATTTTACTCAGGAGATTTTTTTAAATTTAGATACTTGTATTGATCAATCTTCTCTTTTACCATTTTTTAATTTTATTGTTGAATTACAGTTGTCCCCATTCCCCCCCCTTTATTCTCCTCTACCCTACCCCCCCATTGTCTTTGTCCAGATTCCTTGAGGACCCTTCCCCTTCTTTCCCCCATTATCCCCTCCCCTCTTTCCTATGATTACTGTCAGTTTGTTCTTTATTTCCACATCTCTGATTCTATTTTACACGCTTGCTTGTTTTGTTAATTAGGTTCCACTTATAGGTGAGATCACATGGTATTTGTTTTTCACTGCCTGGCCCATTTCACTTAGCATAATGCTCTCCAGTTCCATCCATGCTGTCATGAAGGCTAAGAGTTACTTCTTTCCTTCTGCTGTGTAGTATTCCATTGTGTAAATGTAGCACAGTTTTTTGATCCACTCATTTATTGATGGGCACTTAGTTTGCTTCCAGCACTTAGCTGTTGTAAATTGCACCATTGTGGACATTGAGGTGCATATGTTCTTTTGAATTAGTGTTTCAAGATTCTTGGGGTATAATCACGGGAGTGAAATTGCCGGGTCAAAAGCCAGTGACATTTTTAGTTTTTTAGGAAGTTCCATACTGTTTTCCACAGTGGCTGCACCACTGTGCATTCCCAGCAGTGCACTGGAGTTCCCTTTTCTCCACAGCCTCTCTAGCACTCAATGTTTGTTGATTTATTAATGATGGCCACTCTGACCCATGTAAAGTGGTGTCTCATTGTGGTTTTAATTTGCATCTCTCTGATGGCTAGTGATGCTGAGCATCCTTTCATAGCTCTCTAGGCCCTCCGTATATCCTCCTTGGGGAAGTGTCTGACTATAATCAAAACAGTCTGATACTGGCATAAGAACAGACACTCAAACCAGTGGAACAGAATAGAGAGCCCAGAAGCAAACCCATGTTTCTATGGTCAATTAATATTTGACAAAGGGGCAGGAGCATGAAATGGAGTAAAAATAGCCTCTTCAACAAAGGGTTTTGGGAGACCCAGACAACTACATGCAAAAAAACAAAACTCGACCACAAACTTACACCATACACAAAAATAAGCTCAAGATGAATAAAAGACTTAAATACAAGTCATAACACCATAAAAGTCCTAGAGGAGAACATAGGCTGGAAATTTTTAGATATTGCACATAGCAATATTTTCACTGATATGTCCTCTAGAACAATGGACATAAAGGAAAGAATAAACAAATGAGACTTCATCAAGTTAAAAAACTTCTGCATGGCTAAAGAAAATATCAGCAAAATGTAAAGGGAACCAACCCTATGGGAAAATACATTTGCCAATGATATCTTGGACAAGGGTTTGATCTGCAAAATATATAAAGAACTCGTATGACTTCACACCAGGAAGACAAACAATCCAATTTTAAAATGGGCAAAGGATCTTTTACCAATTTTGAAAAATGGTCTGGAAGGATCTTCCTTCTGTAACATAGAAAATAGATCAACCAGAGTGAGGTAAAACCAAACAGGGGAGATTGTTAGGATCATTCTATAAAGAAATGACAATGCCCTGAACTTGGAAAGTGGTAGTGGGAATAGGTAGAAATGAACACGTTTGTGAAATAGGAGGTAAAAGCTTCTGAGCTTGGAGATTAGTTGGACATGGGAGAGGGAAAAAATATGTTTCAGGGATGAGACAAAGGTTTCTAGCTTGGGCAACTGAGTAGAGGGTTCACTAAGATGAACACCCAGGGAAGAATATAGTATTCAGTTTCAGGGAGACTATAGAAGCCAAGTTTAGCTTGGGGCACTTGGAGGTTGAGGCTCCTATGGAATGTCTGAAGTAGATACTCAGTATATGGGTCTGGAGTTCAGTATAAAGACAATTTGAGTCACCAGCAAATAGATGCTAACTGAAGCCCTGAAAATGGATGAGACCACCCAGGATGCAGTGGGTTTAATACGACATAGTGCTGAAGTATAACTGCCCACTATAGACTGAGAAGTGGGAGAAGACCTGGAAGAGGGTGATGTTTTTGAAGTAAAGGAAAGATAGTATATATTTTACACATTAACTTGGTGTTGGAAGAGCTGAGCCTATGTATAAACTGCTAACTGGATCCCAGCAGGATACAAGTGTACTCAAATTATTAAATAAATGCAGCAATAGGCAGCTACAAAAGCAAAACAGAATCACAGGAAAGCAATGTTAAGTGTGAATATGAGCAGTAAATGTGGAAATTTATGAGAAAATGTTTTTTAAAAAATAATTCCCTTGGACTATTTTTTTTTTACCTGCCCTGTTTAGGCTGCCTAGAACTTTATTTCACAGATGACCACTGTTGGTCCTTGCTTTCTTATCCTATCAACCTACCAATATTAATTTGTATATGTGGTTAACCTATCCCAATTCCACTGGGTTATTCTACTCCTTTTCACAGATAAATACTTATGTTAATCATCTCAGATCAGAACTTTATTTAATAACTCTTAAGGATTACATCTGCATCCCTCTGTATTCAGTCAATAATATTATGAAAGCATTGTATATTATTTTAAAACTTAATTGTTCTCAGTATTATTTTAAGAAGAGATAGAAAAAGTGAATCATAATTAAAACAAAAATATAACATTTTACTTAACTTGAAAATGGAAGCTTGGATTTTAATATTTTGATTTTAGAGTAAAAATGCCTAACTAATTCTTGCCGTTGGTTTCCTTTGCAAAATTGCCCATTGAAACTCCTTTTACATGGACGAGTGACAAATCATACCAGCTGAATGCTGCTGAGTTCTCTTACTGTAATTGAAATCACATTAAAGTCAGGTATAGTACCAGCGTGAACTACAAACACCTCTTCATTCAAGAAGAGAGATTACAGTAAGCGGCAGAGACCAAATTAACTCTGCCTTTCTTGTGCTGTAATGTATTTCCGTAAATAAGAAATATACTTATGTTGAATATATTCTGACTTCAGAAACTTGTAATTTGAAATTAGAGACCTCCAGAAGTATTTTGGAAAGACTTAAACCTGGACAACTCCCTGCTGTTATAAAGACTGACGGTGCTTCTGAACCGTAACAAGGAGATTTTATATAAGACTGTTCTTACTGGAACCTGTTTTATATAAGAACATACTTAAAAAGCTAATTTCTTTTCTCCTCTTCACACAGCTATCCACAAAGTGTGACTAATAATAGATTTAAATTTGCTAAGTGCATTCACTCCTTTGTGCCATCATAAAGAGAATCTATTACTGTAAAATTGAGGCTTAGTTCCAAATTGCGCCATTATGAAGTTTTCTTCCAGCAATGTTTTGTCTCTAATACACTTCCCTCATTGTAATTCTATTGCAAACCTGATGTCTAGCATCAAGTCTCACAATAATTATTTTAAATTGCTACTAGGAACAGTAGTCCTGGTGGGATATATTACTACCATTCTAACAAGATGAATTTCAATGCACTTGTAACCTTATTATAGTATATTATTAAAGAAAGAAAATCTTTGAGTTTTATACATATGGGCATGCATGTAACACAAAAATAATTTTTATGAACTTCAAAATACTTTATATTGAACTAATTATAAGTCACAAGAACAAATTAGGATATCTAACTACATGCCCCATTAATATCGTGCTGGGTGACTTGAAATGAATAAATGATTATAAATATAAGATAATAGTAATGCTACTGCCTGGAAAAATTATGCATGGTAATCATATATTTACATGATATATATTAATGATAATGTAAATTAGATTACCATAGAATAAAGGCACCAGAAAACTATTAAAAATGAAGCAGACACAAACTTTACTTTTAATTTAATCTTCCCCAAGGTTTTGGGGTCATTTAAATAAATGAACTACCTCCAAAATTGTGTTTAAACATAATTTATGGTACAACAGAAACTTCAAAAAATTCAAACATATATGTTCAGCAGTCTAAAACATTGAGTCATTAGTTAGCTGATACATCATAGGTGGGAATGCTGCTAGAGAACAACGTGGAAAGCACCAGAAAACATTTGAAGTCACCCTGAAACTTTAGTGATTGTTTAATAGTGGTATTGCAAAATACACTGTGTGTTTCATGAGTGATTTCACATCCTGACTGAGGACATAATAAGCTTCACCTTACTGATAAGTTGCCTATAGGCTTACAAACGATTGAGAGGATGATCAATTTAGATTCACTAAAAGTATGAATCTTGAATTTGAGGCATAAAAAATTATTGTGAAGAAATAGTAGAGCCATGCTTCTCTGTTATAGATAAAATAATGGTCTGAGGTCAAAAGTTAGTTCAATCTTACTAATTTAAATAAGTTGGCACATAAAATTGAGAAGAAAGTCCATGTGTCAAATCTGTATCTGCAGGAATTCTTTTAAAAAATTGTTCATATACACTTAGCTACCTAACAAAATTTTAAGTTACTTCCCAGAGTCAACCAAATGAGAAAAGTAAGTCTACATACTTTACAAAAGGGTCAGTTGAATTACATTAACAATTTAGCTTTTTACCTTACGTAATAATGGAATGAACTGTATTACACACCAGCCAGCATGAAGCTGCCTGTTGAGTAGTGAGAGATTGCACCAAAATGCCACATGGCCCTCTTCTTATCATTCAGTGCCCACTGGTGTGCAGTAATACAGCCATTCTGTAGTATTTCCAGCGTAAATAAAAATCTAGAAATATATAAGTAGGTCTGGGCATTACCTTGTAGAAACCTAAAGAAGTTCTCTTCTCACTGTTAGGTCACTCCTCACACTGCTGATACTGCCTTGAAGCTTAGTTTAAGCAATCACTTCTCAGCGCCCTAAACGTGAAGTCACCCACTGTTGATTAGGAAACATTCGTGTATGTCAGTCCATGTGTTATTCTCTTTGCCTTTCCTCCTTTACATGTGTGTGTGCATTTTCTTACAATGTTATTAAAATAAAACAGAATCTAAGGTGGAATGCCCATTGTTAACAGTGTTTTTGGTCATAGATCTGTTCTTTAAATGATCAAATGTAATGTATTATTATATGGACAAATGCCTCCATAGAACTAAGTATAAGATTTCACCCAACATTTTCAGGTTGGGGGAAAAAAATCGAAGTTAATAGAAACATGATTAGAAACAGAAGGTGTCTTGGCTCTCAGTTTTGTTAATCAAAAAAAAAAAAAAAACCCTCATAAACCTTTTACAGTTTTCTACCAATACCATGCCCTTCCTCCTTTTGGATTAAAAGCTTTTTTTTTTTTTTTTTGTAAGATCCAAATAGGATCAGTTGTTCAGAAGAGCATATTAAATGAATGTTTCCTAAGAGCATGACTGAAAAAGTATGCCAACCCTGTACTTATCAATGCCTTTTGAAATCAGTACTGATTTTTAAAGGCTGATATAGAAAGTTGTTATTTTTAATATTAAACACATGTTTCCTTCCATTCCTTTATATTTCTTGACAATGGAATTTTGAATTAACTCTTTGAATGCTGTGTTGAATACTCACCAACAATTAACTTCATGATTGGAAATGTATTCTCCCAGCCTTCAAGTAAAATTGATTTTAATCAATTGAAATCTTCAGGAGGAAGGAACTACATGAAAACTAGCCAAAATCCAAAATCTTAAAGGACTAACAATATGCATTCTTTCAAATTTCCTTAACTTGCGTGACCCTCAGAGTCACGTGGATCACTACTTACACTACGTATTCCCAGGCCCCTTCCTGAGTCACTCTGTTTGCATTGACCTGGCATAGGAATGAAGACTTTTTAATTTCTTCAGTAAGATTAGATGGGCTGAGAAACATTTAATTTATCTCAAATCCAACTTTTTGTATTTAAGGCAATTGGGAGGAAAGAAAAAAATAAAAGGTTTGGGCAAGATTAACTTGCTTTTGAGAACTCAGTGAGCTGATGGCACAAATCTAAACAGAACCCAGTTTTCTATCATTTCACCCCCTGTGTCTGTGTTTGTGTGTGTGATGGGGATGTTTTGGTTCAAAATAGGTTTCTTCTTTTAAAAAAAAAAAACAGGTTAGTTAAACATAGCATGTGTCTGACATGATGTATTTGATTGACAGTGAATAAAAATAGTTAATTTGCATCTCTCAGAAGCACATAGCAAAGAGATCACAGACCTGTAAACGAGACCCCAAGATCTCTAATCTAGCAAATTCCTTCCTAGGAAGAACTACACCTCCTGTCTCTTAGAAAGAGGATTTATTTTTATCCCAGGTATCTCATGGAAGGAGGTTTCTCTAACTGCCCCTGTTAATCTCTCCCAATGCTCAATATAGAAACACTGTAATTAGTGTAAATTTTTAGTTGTGATGTGTGTCCCTTTCCTTTCTTTTTCCTTGTTAGAAACAAAATATAGTATTTTTCATTAATTTAAATGCCCCACTAATTCATAAGGAAATTACATTGAACTAAATTTGTATAAACAGATCTTTAATTATTACAGAGATGAATATTAATTTCTTAGAAGCAAATACAAGCTACAGATCTAGAGTAGTGATTCATACCTCTTTTTTCTTTTGGAAACAGGAATTCCTTTGAAGTTCTAAGAAAAGCTTTCTGCTTAGAAACATGCAACCTATGCATATACCCCCTGAATTTGCATATACTTTAAGGAGGTTCATGGACCCTGAAAGCCTCCTGTGTCAATAAACACTAATCTGGTGGTAAGAGACCATCCCTGAAATACTGGTGCCCAGTACATTTTCTCATACATTAAAGAGGCAAATTATCATCAAAGCTCAAATGACATAGAACACTAATTCATTAATATCTTAAAAATCAGAAGATGAAAATTGAACTGTATTGACCATACTGACATTTGCACTTATACTTTGTAATGGTTTGTGCAGACTATTCATATATAAGAAAAAATAGAGTGATTATCCCTAACCACTACAAAAGTTAGTGATATTTATGAGCATAAATTTCAGAAGGGTTTGTTTTTCTTTTGAGGTCCCAATACCCAGAGGTTCAATGGTGAGAGAGGTGGACAGGAAGGAATGACTGGATCGAAATGAGTAACTCGGATTGGCCCATGTCTGGGAAACATGCATGTTATGCCTTGAGTTTGTTGCTGAGGCTGCCATTTCCTTCACGGATTGTATAGGTGTAAAAATCCATTTCCAAAATAGCTCCTTATTTTATAAAACAATCACAATAGTTCTTGACTTGATCCTTTACTAAGAGAATCAAATCCAAGTCAATAACTCAGGGAGGAAAAATCTATACAGGCATACTTTTACAAAATGGCCATATTTCTGAAATGTTTTAGGTAAATTGATTTTATCCTAAAGATTCAAGCATGAGAAAAGTACAATGCAGAATCATCTTATGAATAATAATTTTAAAAAATAAAAAATATGTTTACTTCTCCTTTCCCACCCTACCATCAGTTTTTCACCTCTATAATAATGAGCGATGACTTTTTCTTTTTTTTTTTGAGCAATGACTTTTTTTTGCAATACCTCCTCCCCATGGGCAGGATGCCACTAGGCCACACAGTGAGGTCTCCACCTTCCATAACTGCGTCAAGCTGCCTCTTCTACTCTGCTGTTCAAGCATTCTACTGTTTGCAAAAATTTTCCTTAAGTGTATTATCTCTGTAGATCCTCTTAATGCTTAGTAGCCAGGATATGTGTTAGGTTTTCTTATGAAGCTTCTGCATATAATATATCTAGAATTGCTATAATTAGAGAGGCTCAATACAAAAAATCCATTTTTGCCCAACCTCAAGAAGCTTATCTCATCACCTATTTTGCCATTCCCATAGGGTATAAAGTCTTATATTCTCCTATTCCCCTTCAATCACATGTCATTGTAATGAATAAATATTTACTAATACCTATGAATATGAATTCAAAGAGATTTAAGACATGGTTTGGTCCCTGTGCTTACTGTCTAGTTGGGAGGGTAGGGCATGAATAGCACAGACTGTATGAGATACGATACCCTCTAATTTATCTATTTACAAATCCAAGTTTATACACAGTTTTGTTGCTTAAAGGAGATACATCTGTACCCCATGAGTCACCATGCCTTTTCACTAAGCTTGTGTCTTCTAGCATAATGAACAATAATGTGATAATATGGTGACATACAAGTGTGACTTCAGGCCAGAGGCAGAGCAGTCTCGTGGGTACCACGATGGAATGAGATATAGAAGACAGGGACTCTCATCTGAGAAATGCCCCTGACATTTAATTTGACCTCAGACAAGTGACTGAACCTCTCAGTTTTGAGCTTTATGATCTGTAAAGTAAGCTTAATTAAACTTGCCAACATCATAGAGATATTATGAAGTCTAGCTAATTAAAGCTCATTAAATGTTTTGGGGATATAAAGTGCTTGCTTTGCAGTCATAACCAGGAAGGGAAAAAAGGTTTTATATGAAAATACTAATTTTTGTAAGATATTTGCAAAAAGACAATACTGATGCCCTCTAGAGCCTCGTTGGAGGGATGAATGTGCACCCATCGATCAATAGTCTCTTATTTGGTTATTTTGGTGACTAATAGCACTTAAGACAAACTGGATAAGATGAGGTATTCATTTGTGACCACAGAACAAAGTAAATATAACTGGTCCCCCTGGAATTGAACCAATGACCTGGGTCTCATTAGCACTATCAGCTAACCTAGGTCTCATTAGCACTATCAGCTAACCAACTAAGCTAATTGGATACCACATTGATAATAATATATTTGAACATAGTTTGGTCCACTTTTTTTCCCAAAGCTTTCCCTAGATTTAATTTCAATAACCATAAAAAAATAGTGTGAGCAATTAAAGCCAAAGACAATAAGCTAGACATTATTAGATATCACTAACATCCAAGGGACCAACTCTTTCTGTCCCTGACAGGCCTGGAGTCATCGGTAGGTTCTTGACTGCTGTAAGAAAGTGAAGTTTGAGAGTGACAGGACTAATAAGCCCCAGCTCCTCCTGATGAGATTAGAAAGGGCTCTTGTGCATCTCTTGCTCACTAAGACTCTTATTGACAAGAATTAGAAATTGTTCTGGTCTCTGTGTCCTTCGGCAGCTAATAAAGTAACAATGAAGATACATTGTGCTACAGAAAACAGTCCTAAGTACTAAACAAAAAAGCCTCAACCCTGAGCTCATAACTTCTCTCGGGATTGATTATATCTTTCTGCTGAGATCACAAAGCAAGACTTAATGAGGAACTGAGTTTAGGTGGGACCATTTCTGTAATTCTTAGTTCTTTGAACTTTCAGGCAAGGTTAATATATGTGCTATTTCATGGAATAAAACAAAAAATATATGCTGTTGAAATATTCCCTTTCTAGAAATACAAGAGTAATAGAATCCTGCAGTGCTCACAAAGTAGCATGTAAATCTTAGCGTGTATATTTCAGGTTCCAAGTGGAATAAATGGCCTATTTGGCCCAAACTAGGTAAACTTGAATTCTGCAAAGCTAAATGCTGGAAATTAGCTCCGTAATGTATTAACTCAAATAATAATGTTCCTGACGTAAAAAAAAAAAGATGGAAATTAAACATCTAGTTATAAATACTGTGTCTGCACAATGTGCTGCATGAACCGCATGTGTTAGAATTTCTTCTCAGTTCTTTTTTTAATCTTTTATTCATAGCATTGCAGGTGATGAAAAATTTATGCCTTGAGTCTGGCATTGAAATTAAATGCAAAATGAAAACAGAAGCAGTTTATACTGACAGCTTAAATATCTTTATCTAGCATACGGTTGCACTATAAAAATCACTGGGTGACTTTTTAAATCTCCCACATGTAAAAAAAAAACCCAAGAGTTGTGCAATAATGAATAAAGTTATATATCTAAGATATCAACAAAAAGTTGTATTTTATTACCACTTTGTTAATTTCATTTTGCTCTGTTTCGCTGTTTTTGTTTAATGGCATAGGCTTAGATGAACATAAGCTTTTAAAAATACTGCACAACTTCATTGTAGATATTAATTCCTCAGAGTGGCAGGAAACAATTGATTTTTGTAGTATATTTAGTGACTGATTTCTCTGGTAGGTTTATATCTTAAGCTGAATAGAAAACATTAATCTCTACTTAAAGTAATTATGCTGTAGTAAAGGTTAATTATTCAAGTGAATCAATTTGTTCATCACTGTATTAATATGAGTAATGCTTTGGAAGAATAGCGATAATTACAATAGAATCCATAGTTAGTAGGTATGTGAGTTTTCAAGTGTATTTCCTTCCTTAGGATAGTTGCAGGTAATTCTGGACACATTATTTTATTAGTCACAACTCTGTTCACAAAATGGGGACTCCTGTTAAATGGTTTCTATTTTTCTAGAGACATTAAGTCTTTTGTCCTAGGCATATGTGTATATGCTATGCTGCATTCAGATGTTCTCTGTGGCTTTTGTTGATGAACTAATGTTGAATCTCAAATAGCTCATAATGTCAATTAATTGAAGAAAACAAATGTCTGTTAGTTTGTGAATAATTCATGCAGGTTTAAAATATATTGTCTAGATATGTTATATATCTGTATATTTATGAGAATTTAAGAAATAAGTATAGTATTTAAATAAGTAAAGCATGAAATTTAGAACTGTCTACAGTCACAGAAAGCACCAATAGTAAAAAGCCACTTAGATTTCCAAATTTAGAAGACTTCAGCCCACAGCTTAAAGTATTTTACACTCAGCCTCTGATCTGTAGCTTTTGCCCGGATGTTTTATGTAAACATTCTGTGTATAATTATGCAGATAATTTTATACAATATTAATTGTGCTAAGAGCACAGTGAAAGTTGTTTAATGCGGCAATTCATTTACATTTTAATGATTTTAATAGCATAAGATTACCAAATCAAATTAAAATATCTCTGACCATTATATTACGTTGTGTGAAGAGTTTAAATAGTTGCACTGTTCTGTATTGTTCAGAATATATTTATCACATCCTGTTACTGACAACCAAAAGGAATCTTGAAATACCCATAACTAGGATAACTAGGATTCTTTTAGACTATTGAAAGAATTAAAAACCATTTTCAGTGTGTTTTAATCTAACATTAAATATACTTAAAGAGTGGGGCCCCAAAGACTCGACACAACAGATATCAGATTTTAAAGTATGCTTAATATCTGTTTTCAGCATGTAAATTGTTGAGCTGGCCTGCATCTTTGAAATGAAGTTGATAAGATATATTACTTTTTTTGTAGGCATCCTATATAAAAAAAAAGATGTATTTGATTTATTCCTCTTTAATGTAGGAAGAATAATTCAAGGTATTTATTCTGGGAAGCAAGTGGATGTACTAACTTTTACATGTAAAGATAACATCTAAAGCCACTCACCAAATCAACCAATTTCAGGTTAACATTTCTTTCTTATTTCTTTTATCATGCACAGATTTAATATCATCAGGAATAAATCTAAATTGTTTGCTCCTTTCCTCCTAATTCCTGAAGCAATGTAAAAGCCTGGAGAGGTTTGAAATGACAGGATTACAAGCAGTCTTTTGCATACATGGCCTTTAGGGATAAGCGGCTACCTTGCATCTAATAAACAAGAAAGTGAATTCGTTGAATAATGAATTAAGTGGCATAAGTTGTGATAACAAGGAGCAAATGTAACTTCAGACAAATGGTATTTGCTTTGTGTGGGGTTATCTGAGAGGGCTGATGCTCTGCCAAGGGAGACTGAAAAAAGGCTCATTATATTAAGATGTTCTTTTACAGAACACAGGCTAAAATGATCTTGCAGTTTTCCCCCGTTTGCTGAGCTCCTTTGTGAGCTTCCATCCAATCACCCACCTCCGCCAGGGGGATAACTAGGATTCTTTTAGACTGTTGAGTGCTGTTTAAAATGAAAATTCCTAGTGAGTTTTAGATGGGTCACTCACAATTAAATAAAGATGTCTAATTGGTTCATCCATATTAGGGTCAGCAGCTGGCTACAGAATAAAAGGTTGCGGTGCCCCCATTGCATAGTTCTAAACCAAATTAAATTATTAATCTACTCGTTGCTTCAATGTAGCTTCACGGGGATTCCTAACCTGCCATGCTGAATAAAATGGAACGACTGCTTTACATTTTCATCATGGAAAATTATATTTTAAATTGCAAATGCTCTCCTATTTAACTTGCATTGGGTATCTCATTGGATATGTAGAAAGTCTTCAACAGTCACTGATTATAAGTCGTTTTGGTAATTTCTTGTTGTAGCTAGAAACTATGAAACCACCAACAAAGGTGATCTGCATGCAGGGACCACTCTCTAGCTAGAACCAATTGAGCCATGAAAGCAAAATCCAGAGACTTAGGGGGACATTATCTTTGACCCTTAAATTCAAAAGATATAATCAAGTAAGTATGTTACAAGACTTGGCTTTGGACAATACAACCAAAGTTATTTTAATGATAACAGTTCCTGCAAGGGATCAGAGTCCTAGTTTTTGTCATCTTTTATAATTATTTTAATTTTTTTTATTATATAACTACTCTGAAGTGATTATTAGCTTTGTGGGGGGAAATGATAGCTGCATTCAGTTTTCTAATAAATTGTTAATGTCTTAATAATTATTGACATATTCTATTATAATTGTTCATCTAGTCTGTTCATTGATTCGTCAGAACATATTTAGGGGACATCTACTACGTACTGAGCATATTTGAAGAGCCACGTGAACAAGTGGAAGTGAATGAATTAAAGTTCACTTCTATCGTGGGGTTTACAGTGGGAAGAAACAAAACAATAAATGAGCAAATAAATAAATTAGCAAGAAAGTAGCAGAGCAAAGTACTGGAACAGAAGGAAGATATAGAGTGACCCCCCAAAAGAGGCTTTGATAGACAGGATTGTCAAGGAAGGTCTTTCTAAGGAGGAAGCATTTTTGCTGAGACATCAGACGTGAGAACATTCCAAGCAGGGAGAATAGCAAGTGCCAAAGCCCCGGTGTGGGGATGAGGCTGTCGTACCTGAGAAATGGAAAGAAGCAAGGTTGGCTTCCTGGGCACGTACCCTGGCTGGCCACACAGGGTTTCAAGCTTAGAAGGACCCCAGGTTAAGGGTCTTCTGTTGCCATCTTGGAATTCTTATGTTCCTGTAAATTATGCAGCCAGTCCTGGAAAGAAATCTAATATAGTTAGAGGGGCGTGTATGTGCGCGCACCTGCATGTGTGTGTTTTGGAATGGGGCAGGTGTGCACAAATAACATAAGGTCAGTAAGCGATACTTCTGGGTATTAATATAGTCTATGAAGGATTAGTTGCACTTTACAATGCAGTCATTTTGTCTGCTGTGTAGAAAGTGGAAACACTATTTTGTTCTATATTTAGCCAAATCTTCACATACGGATGATAAACTCCTCAAGGGTAATCTTGATCTCTTCTGTATATTGTGTACACTTCATAGCACTGTGTGATTAGCTATTCCACAAACACTAATTGCAGCTAAAAGGATTTTGCCTTCTCTTTTAACCCAATAGGGCTTTTCTGGAAAAAAAAAATAAGGCATTTAGTGTTCATGTTTGAATTCTTGCTTCCTTCCATAGTTAAATTGTAGTACCAAATCTGCACGACCATTCAACACTCAGGCTGAATCATATCAAATTGCCCATATTCAACCATATTTTGGATGTAGAAAATGGCAATTTCAATAGTTCATAGCAGACTGAAATTGCAGGTTTATTTAAGGAAGTAAAATAGAAATCTGACAAGCATCTTTGTAACCCCTGCAGGATTTACTTAAAAGAGGAAGAAACAACTAGTGCAGGGCTGTTGGTTCGCACAGCACACTGCTCAGGGCTGTCAGGTCTGCGCCCGTGGGCCTCCTCAGAGGTGAATCCACCCTGCAGCAAGCCTTTCTTCCAGTCAGCAAACCCTCTTCCCCCAATAGTGGAGTCTATGGCTCGACACCCACTTTCTACTACACTCTGCATTATAGCGAGTGGTGAGTAGCCAGGGATTACTGTGTGAGTAGCCTAAATCCCTGCTGTAGTTTAGAGCTGCAACAGGTCACAGGGCTTTGGTCCACATTATTGCCATATGACTTTTCCTCTGAGCAAACCTATATGCATTTACTGATGGTTATGATGATTTACCCATTGAGTACTAAGTACAGTGGCATTATGGGATCATGTGACAGAATCTGGCCAGCAGGGGTTTATATCATATCAGGATGTCTCTGGTCAGCACTCAGAGGTGATTTTATAATTCATGCTGACCAATTCTCAAAATATCTTCTGCATGAGGTACTTTTGTTGTTTGCTTCTTAACTTTTCCTTTGCTAATTGGCTCTAAATAATCATTGTCAAGTTGCTTCTTACATGGTATTCTTTTGCATTTTAGCAATACACGAAAATCTATTAGTCTATGATTCTTCCATTCACATGTTCCATTTCTGCATTTTATTACTTTCTTTGGATTTCCAAAATCTCCTACACTTTGAGTCACACTTTGAACCACACTGAACATTTTGAACCTAACAACACCTTTCTGAGTCAGTAATGAGATTATGAAGTACTTTCTTAGTAATCTAACAGAGATTAAAAACTCCTAAGAAGTTTTTTTCTTACCTCAAAAACATTTCTTAAATATATTTATTATTTCCTGTCTTATTTTCCCAGTAACTGTCTTCAGACTTCTGCTGACAGGTGACTACATATTATCTATTCAATCCCAGGCCCTTGAGGTAGAAGTTTACATTTGGTTGTTTTCCTATGCTCAAGCTACACAGGACCTCCAAATTTCTAAAATGAAAAAAATTCCAACCATTTGAAGAATGTAATCTATATAGTTTCCCTCCTGAACTTTACCTTGGCACTAGAAATCTTCCTTGGATGGATGAATGAATGAATGAATGAATGCTCTTGAGGAACTTCTGTCTAGTGATGGAATCAGACACTGATAGCAAATTAAGATGTGCTCTGATAAAGGGAGGTACAGGCCTTTACAAATATTTAGAGCAGGGACTTGCAATCTGGTCGTGGGGAGTCAGGAAAGGCTTCCTGACATTCAAGCTGAAATTAAATCTATTCAGAAAGTCTGCCCGTCTCGCTTTCCCCCAGGTTCATGCAACCCTAAGCCAGTGGCTGGGGTACTCCAAGACTGCTTTCCACGTAGCACCATGCCCCTTCCTGTGTTCTACTCCTTTCAGTTTTCCATTCCCGAAGCACCGTTCTGCTCTCTGGCTGCAAAAGACTTGTTCAAACATTTCATGCTGCTTTATTTCCAACCAAAAGTTGTGTGTTCTGTGATTGATTACATTGGACACATAAATTTTGAGAAAAGTTGTAAATAATGGGGTAAACAGCTTTGTTTGAAGACAACTTTTAGAGACAAAGCACACTTAATCCAAAGGGGTGACTATCTACTGTTGGTATTTCAGCGGCTGGCTATGGCAGGTGATGAAAGGTATTCTTTTGAATCAGGTGCTGTTCAGGAGCTTCCCCCATATTCCACTAAGTAGCAAACTGCACACCTTTGCCACCATTTTGTACCTCAAGAGCTGAACTTCTCATTTATTCGATGAGGAAAATAAAGAAGTGAAGAAAATTAAAGAGGTTTAGGAGCGAAGTGGAAATATAAACAAGGACCACATTCCTTCCACCTTCCTTTCCAATTGTTTTTCTGCTGCTCAGAATAAGCGGTGTCTTTATTCTGCAGGCAGCCTTACCCAGGTGAGGCAGCATGACCTTGTGTGGAAGGGGCATGGACTCTTGTATCATGGAGTTTGGGGTTTGAATGTTGGTTTAGCTCCTGGCTAAGTGTACGGCCTTGGGCAAGTCACTCAACCTCTCTGCACCTCAGTTTTGCACATATATAAAAACATTAATACCTCACTCACAGAACAAGTATGGGGATTATTGAGATACCTAACATCTGCTATACATATGTGTTACAGCAGAGTGATCATTATAATGGCAAAGTTCTACTAGAATAGTTTATGAACAAAGGGGACAATTACTGTAAAAATAAACAAAGTAATAAGTTCAGAACAGTTTTCATCTTTAAGAGAATTCCTGCAGAGTTTTATGTGCTTATTTAATACATGCATCCCACCTGCCCCAACCCTCCTGCGCAAACTCGGTACAGGTGGATTAAATTAGAGAGCCAGGGCGAAGGAGTAGAGGAAGGAACTTGGTTTGCTAATAGTAAGCCTGTTAGTGTTAATACTCTGTGACCAAAGATATCCTTTTAGCTTCTCTCACAACATGTAGAAACCCTTGGTCCACTTCTAAGGACTAGACACTCTCTGCACAGGAAAGAAAGCTCTTGTCCACTTTGTCACTTACGAAAAGATTCAAAGGTACATCTTCCTGCCAGAAGGAAACAAGGTAGCTCACTTTTACTGTGATTACCTCATGTTTTATTGTCCCATCAAACAATAAAAAGTTCCTGAAAATTGTTCCCAGGATTTGTTTTTATACATAAGGCAGAAACTCTCATTGTTGAACTGAAATATCACTGATATGACATTATTCACTGAGTTTCTGTTAAGTTTAGCTTTCCAAGCAGAAGACATTATGAATCTGTGTCATGCAGAGTTGAGGTCACACTTAAACCTTTTTAAAGGACTAGTTAACTTGAGAAGTTGCTGAGTCAGAACTTTTCAACACCTTTCTAATAAGAGTTTAAAGAGGAAAGAGTAAAATATTCCCTGACTCCATCTTCTAAAAATCAGCAGTAAGAATTGTGTTTTTTTAAGACATCTTTTATACTCAAAGATGAATCCATGAGAGTAGAAATTGTCTTCACCACTGTATGTCACAGAGTGTCATCTCAGTCAAATAAAGTTCTGAATTTCCTCTGTCTCTGCATCCTGCCCACAGAGATAGTTTAACTCCTGTGTCTAACTCAGATTCAGAAGGTTAAATTGTTTCCCTGGGAAGAGGAAAATATTTGCAGCTAGAAACAGACTTGTCAATGGGCAGCCTAGGTTGACCAATTCAGACGGTCCTCAAAAAAGGAAGCAAAAAATAGGTTTAAATCGGCTTTCCTTTTAAACCTAAGAATTCTATATTTTATTGTGGCTTTTCTATTCAAAAACTGCTTAAAGCAAGCTTCAGTTTTAGACCACTCATTTCCCAACCACAGTCTGAATACACCCAACCAGAACAAGTGTTTGCAAAGGGACTTCTTAAAACTTTGAAGGTAATTTCAGTTGAGACTCATTTTGACATAATAACGGTGATTGCTCTAGAGGAAATTTTCATTAGATGTCTTGCAAAACACTGCCTCACTATCTTGCTATACATTTCTAGAATTCAAAAACTGGAAGGCAAGCCGTGTGTATGGTAGTTCTACACCTCTGCATTTTATCCTTAACCAAAAGACTTTTCAGTCTTTGGCCTTTGATTTCCTTAAATGTGAAGGAAAAAAAGAGACCAGTGTTTACTTTGAAAGATAATTTCCAATGTTATTCAGCTCTAAACAACTAGTATGTTTTGGCTACAGGTTTTGGGACAACCCACTTAATTAAGTTCACAAACACTGAGATTAGTATGTATATTCCTCTCAAAGAATTAATCATTTGATGAGGGACGTTAGGTGGGTGCATAAGTATCCAATGTAAACATAAATCTATAGAAAGAAGTACAATGATTGTGTCAGTGTATATATGAAATAAGGATAGACTGTTGATATTACTAATAAGGTTCCATATAGTCAACCTTAAAAATAAAACAGCCAGTTATTTTACAGCAATAGCAGCAAAATGGTTTTATTGGGGAATAGCAGAGAGTTGCAATTTGGAGCAAGCAAGCTACAGCAGAACCATAGGCAAATCCAAAGAGCAAGGGAGGAAGGCTTGCTTTTATCAGGTTTTAGGGGGAAATTGGGAAGGGTTGTTTTGAACAAAAATTCATTGGAGAAGAACAAAGTTCTCATTGGCTGCAAGCAGCTGTTCTTGCATTGTTGCTGGGGCAAGGAGGGATCTTCTCCTTTTTTAAAAAAAAGCAGATGAACTTCCCATGTGATTAATTAATGTTCTTTCTTCTTCCTGCTGGTTACGCAGGCTGCAGTTCCACGTGAGATATTATGTGCGTGAGATATTATCTCTGCAGGGCTTTGTGATTCTGTTTTAAATAAGGTTTCATTTCCTTTATTTACTTTCACATATTAATTGACGGGTTGAAGTATCTAAAGTTTATTCCCTATTATTTGTCAGGCACTTTATGTTACTTATCTTTTAGAGTCCTCGTATCTGTTCTGGTAGCTGGGTATTATTATTTTTATATTGAACAAAACTGAGGCTTGGAAAAGTGACTTGTCCAAGGTCATATAGTTAGTATGTTACAAAACCAAGATTCAAAGCCCAAACTCCTTCCACCCAACATAGTGCTGCCTCAATCAAGAAACATTGCCTGTAGAATAAAGATGTCACTAATTCTAAGACATGGCAGGAACACAGTTAGGAGGAGTAGAGTTCTTCCTGGTGCATAAACATGCCTGGGAAATAAACAGCAAGGGCAGTTGGAGGACGACTGGCTTGGCTACCATGACTGACCAGGAAGACTGTCCGGAGAACTCTGTGGATTAGTCTGAAAGAAGAGAGCCAGGAAGCAAAAACGATAGTAAAATATCTCTGAAGAGGCAAACACACATAGCAAATGCTGTAAGATAATTTGTAATTAATGCTTAAATTGTGCAGGAAAATTTCTAAATGCTTCAGATGTGTAAACAGGAGAATGGTCTCTGGAGGCTAGGTCAGTCAGAAAATCTGTGGAAGAGGCCAGTTTCTCAAACTTGGGAAAAAACTCTCTTTGAGTTCTTTGAGTGTATGGACACGAGATGACAGTAACTGAAGTGTTAGAGGATAGACGGTGCATTTCAGGGGTGAAATGAGGGAGATTCTTTGGGGTGGGTGGCAGGAGATGATTAGAAGCACTGAGAAAGCTGGGAAGAGCAGCTTTCTGCACTCAATGCAGAAGATGGACCACCCTCTCTGTTTGGGAAGTGATAGGATGGAAAACATTATTTGGCAGTTTTTAGTCGGGCTGGAAGATACATGATAGACTGGGATTGTGTGAGGTGTCATTCAGGAAGCCCTTCTAGAAGGATGTGAATTATGCATTCATTTTGATGGTCCTTTTCTTTACCACCCAGAATTAGATCAGGGAGCATTTTGGATTGTATCTCATGTGATGACAAGCTACATTTATAGAGGTCTTGCTGTGGGCCAGGCAATCTGCTATGCAGTTTACTTTTGGTTAATCTTAACTGTCTGTGGGGTATAGAAATTTTTACCTGCTTGACTTTCTATTATTAGTAAATAAATAATCAGTCAATCAATCAATCAATAGATCAGCTGAGTTGGTACATGGTAATGGCCAGGATACAAAGTCAGGTGCTATGTCTCCAGACTATTTAGCTCAGAATTTGATGCCTGGCCCACCACCTGGGATAGTAGGTAAACCTAGAGTAAAGCCCCATGGAAATACCAAACAATGGTTATTTCTCAACATATGAATGTTGCAACATTTATAGGTCCCTGACTCATATGCTCATATAGCAAATAAAAATTTGAATATTCACAGGCATTGTTCTGCCTATTTTATGTGCATTATTTCATTTTAGGGAGAAACCGAGGCTTTAGTTGGTTATATAACCTGCCCACAGTCACATAGCTAGTAAATGGCAGAGACAGGGTTTCCTTTGTGGTATGATAAAGGAAACAGAAAAATGTTTTAGAGACTTGAAGTAAGAACTCACATGTGAGTGAGGGAGTAAGAAAAAATGTACAAAGGTGTTGCATTTGAATTGTTATTTGACGGATGCATAGGATGGCAGAGGACCAGAGACAGGGGGTGTTGGGAAGACCAGAGGCAGGGAGACCGCTCATGTTAGGCATTCCCACCTTGCTGAATGAATGAATTGGTACACGCAAGAATGAATTGGCTGGGGCTGCAAAAGCATGGCAGCTATGGTAAATGAAGGGAGAATAACAGAAGAGACACTGTGAGGCGGACTTACAGGAATTAGCAGTGGACTGGGGTGTGGGTGAAAGGGAGCCAGTGAGAGAATGTTTAGACTTGGACAAGTTGGATGTAAAGTGACAGGCACATATTATGAAATGTTTCTCAAAGAATGGAAAGTGACATCTGGAATTTGGAAATAAGGTCATCATACACACCTGTCAATTAACTTAGTTGCTAGTATTGCAAAGAATTAATTTTAGAAAAAACTTTAAAACTTAAAAAATACTTTCAGACCTTTCCTAATTTTGTACACTGCTACCTTTCCAGATAAATGAGTTATTTATGTTAAAAAAGAAGGTTGAGAGAGACAAAGTAAAACAAATTGACTAGTGACAAAAATACCACTTCAAGAGAAGGTTGTGTTTGCACATTTTAAATAGCTGTCTTCCATAGTCTTGGGATTATATACCAAGTGAATGAGGTTTAGCAAAGAGGAGTTGTGACCAGGCCAATTAGAACATTTCCTTTTAATGCTGAAGTTCTGGGAAACTGATTTACATTGAGGAGAAAATTGAGGTAATGTTCTGGGAATGGGAGACCAAAATTTCCTGTCTATCAAAGTCTGTAGCAGAATTGTATAGGTTGTACCTAGAATTTAATTATTGGTGTGACCTCTTTGGAACTCCCCAAATAGAGGAAGGTTTTGATTTTGTTTTTTAAATGCTTAAAATTCTTCACATGAACTACTGAAAAAAGAAAAGATGATGATTGATTCAAAAGTAATCTGTTCATTCATCATCACATGGACAGAGCCATGTCCTAGCAGAGAACGCTCCTTAAATAACTCATCATCCAGTCTACATGAGGACTGTGTCCACAGTAGTTAGGACAAATGTCCAGGGAAATAAGAACATGAGGGAACTTTTGGCAAAGGTGAGCTATCAGTAGATACAGATCGGGGGCTTAGATCCTGTCACGGGTGAGGCTTCAGATGTTAGCGAGGGCTGTGTAAAACAGTCCAGTATGGAAGCATCTTAGATAAAATTCTTGTAATTTTTTGGCCTGGAACCTAAAAATTGCTTCAGTCTGTGGCTGTAATTTCTGTGCCAAATAAGAAAGCACTTTGCTGGCTCTTTCTTTTATAGAAGGACCAAATGAGATAGATCGGAAATATGTACTTTGAACAGCTAGGCAGAGTCTCAGGAAGTTTGCCAAACAAGATTTCCAAATAAAATGTTTGGGGCAGAAAACAGGGATGGACTTTGCAGATGTTGGATGGATTCCACCAGCCATCTGTGCAAAGAGTTACTTGGTATCACATCAGCTGAGAGCTATGAAGTGGCACAAAACTGTCAGTGATAACTTCACTGTTAAATGGGTCTTTTTATTTACCAGGCAGATCTCTCTTTACCAAGATAAAGTATCTGAATGTATCTGCATTTCCTGTGAGAAACAATAACGATGACTGAAATTATTTAAACATGAAGGAGTTTCATCAATCGAACTGTTACCTCAGTGCTGATGCATTAGCAGTCAGCGAAGGCAGATTAATTTACTTACGGTGAGCTAAGTGCATTCTTGGCTCGCAAAGGGGAATCATTCGCTCACTTAAGCCAGAGATCCCATTTTTGACGGCAAATGTCACTGCCTGGATTTCCCTTTAACAGTCTGGCAACCCCACACCCCTGTTATAGTATCCATTTATTTGTCTTATTTTCAGCCAGATTAATCCATTCTGTTTTGACAAGAAGACTGATGGGTAATTGATAACTGTGATAGACACAAACAGAAGAGTTGGATGCTGAATAATTCAGCACTTTTCAGTATCAATAAGAGAACAGGTTGAAGAATTTGTGTCTCTATTTACACTTAAACTAAACTAAGTCAGCCCAGACATTTATGCTGCCAGTCTATCAGAAAACCAAACAGTGTACATTCAGTTTCCACCCGACAAAATGTTTTATAAGCTTGTAACAATATGTGTGGAGCTGCCAGAATAATAAATAGGTGCGGCAGTCCATGCATGCTAATGTTATGTTGTAAGCAGTTTTGTTGACAAGTGCTAATACTTCTTTCATACTATCATCAAAAGCAGCTAATACAACAGCCATTATTTGCTGGCTTTCCAAGCAAGACATGATGGATTGTGACCTTAATATGGGTTAGCCGAGTTTTGAAAGTTAAACAACTTGCAATAAATCATAGAATTATTACAATGCAGTTTAATTGGTTAAGGACTGTTTATTTCCTAAACAGGGTGAAAAATTTCTGTTTCGGCACTTTTAATTTGCAAAGTGCATTTTCATTATGAATGGCAGTTTAATATTCTGCTCTTTTGTCATGCAAAATATGCAACACACAGGCAATCTATTAATTGGACAAAAATGCATTGCAAGCGTAAATTATCCTTTATATCATCACTTGTGAGCTTTTACATCTATTAAATGTGTTAAATGGAACATAGTTAAAGACTATACAACTTGCAGGCTACTTCTGAAACTTAAGTCATGCTGCAAGATGATTTTAATGACCTTTATTTTTGGCAAAATAAAGTAATTAAGTAATTGTAAATATAAAGGGCAATTAAGAGTTACTGCTTCCTTAAGGCACAGGTGCAAATGTTGTATGTCTCAGGAAACAAACAATAGCACTGGTTCGTATTGATATGTCTTGAGAAATGGAATCCACCTCAGTGTTTACTTCTTTCTGTGCTACAGTATAATTTCTAGAGCAGAAATTTCCAGTGGCAAATGTGCAGAAAAAGGTGAGTAAGACAGCAGCAAATTGATACTGCAGCATAGCTCAGCATAATGGAATAGTCACCCCCATATGTTTTGGTTCAATGATGTGGCTAGTTAGAGCGCAGAAATAGTAAGGAATTATTTTGTACCAGGACTGTTGCTATGGCATATCCTTGACTTTAAAAAGGGCAGATATCTCAATGTATTCCTGCAAGACTGCCTTAAAATGTATGCAACCTCTTCATTCACATACAATTCTGAGCACATTTCTCATATTTATTGACACCTGGGCAGACCTTTTACAAACATAAAGCTTGCGCTGGCTTCAAACGCGTTCCACAGGTTGGCTCAGCTCAGGCAGGGCTACTTCTGTGCTGCCACTCCAAGTCTCCTTCCAAGGTATCAGTTGTCAGCAATACGAACCGAAAGTGAAAAGTGTGCTTCAGATAGACATTCCATTCATTTTTCCAAGAGGAAAAAAAATGTTAATGTGATAATGTGCATTCTGTTGTTATAAAGGACTAAAAAACAAATTTTTTCTGTTTACAATAGTCACAAAGCAATACATAAAAAAAACTGTCTAGAACTTCAGTGATGAGAAAAGTGGAGACCAAAATGTGTACAAATTGAGAAAAATTGTTTATCTTTATTTATGGTATACAGAAGCACAATAATGCTTCAGGATCTTAGAGATTTCATACTAATAAAAAAGAGAAATCGAGTTACAGAATTCTAATCTTGTACTAATGTTGATCATTTCCCTTCTCGTTTAAATGCCAGGCTAACCTCAACTGTGCAGTTTCCCTGCATCAGAAGAAAAGAGCCGGGGAAGAGGGAGATGGGACAGAGGGAGAGAGGAGAAGAGGGGAGGGTAGGGGAGGGGACAGGAGAGAAGAGTTTCAGGGGAGATGACTGCTATAGCCCGTTGACTGCACTTTCTTGCTGTCACTCATGCCCTATGAGTAGTACGTAATTATTTTATTCAGTTGTCATTAAGCATCACAAAACACTAAATTTCAATATTGATTTAATGTTGCAATTTTATTTCCTGAATTTTATAGATAAGCAAATAGAAACATAACCAATGTTAAGAGAATATAGGTAAATATAACCCAAACTCTTAATTTATGAAGCCAATAAGAAGTTGAATTGATTCTACTGCTTCCTGGGGCACTTTTCAAAGTCGTTAATTAATAGACTAACTCTGTATTCTGTGTAAGGATTAGAAGATTTCTTGAAAACTCAGACACATAAAACTGAAAGTATAATGACTATAAACTTAATAATTTTTGTCAATACAATTGTGTTCAGCTATCATTTTTTAAGTTTTTTGATTAAATTTCTTGGGGTAACATCAGTTCATAGAATTATATAGGTTTGGAGTGTACCATTCTATAACGCATCATCTATATATTGCATATTGCATTGTGTGTGTACCACCCAAAGTCAAATCTCCTTCCATCCACATACATTTGACTACCTTCCCCCTTCACTGCCAACCGGACCCCCCTTTCCCTCTGGTAGCCACCACACTGTTGATGTGTCTATGAGTTTTTATTTGTTTGTTTGTCTTGTTTGATCATTTTTGTTTTTAGTTTTATATCCCACATATGAGTGAAATCACATGGTTCTTGACGTTTTCAGTTATCATTTTCGACTAACTTTTTACCATATTTTATTAAATTTCAAACATACAGAAAAGTTTGAATAACTTTACACCAAATGCCCAGATACCCATTACTTTGATTCTGCTCTTTAACTATATTTGCCCTTTCACATATCTATCCATCTTTCTACCCATCCATGAACCCATATTATTTTTTGATGCGTTTCAAAGTCAGTTGTAGCCACCAGTATACTTCTCCCTGAACACTAGTGTGCATATCATTAACTAGAGTATAATTTTATTTACTGATTTTTTTCTTTTGAGAGTAAATCTGCATATAATAACATACACTAATCTTAAGTGTAGCATTTGATGATTTTCAACAAACTTTTAGTCTGATGCACCCATTTTGATGAACTCTCTTATATATCAACACAGAATTAGGTTCAGTGTATACAGAACACTCCAAGGCCTGGTCTTTAGACTGCTCGCCGTCGCTAGGACCAGCTCATCTGCAGGGCCACTTCCTACTTGGGACATTCAGCTCTGGAGGTCTCCGGTTCCTTCTGTTTTGCAAGGATAGGCAGTTTATATAAATTGGGCTCCACAACAGTTACTGTGCTGTCTGTCATGTACCTGTTATGAGCAGAACATTTTGCTAAGTGTATGGAGAACACAGAGGAGTCTGAAGACACAGAGGCCAAGCTATGGAGTCTGTAATGGGCATTAGGTCAAATTGTACGTGACACAGCTGAAGTGGAATAGTTCAAGATCACACCTACTTCAAGCCAGTTGAGTGAGAGGAGAAATTCTGGGCAGTTCAGAGGAGATAAGAATGTCCTGGAGTGTTCTGGAGGGTTCCCTGTCTTTCACATTATCCATCCATCAGCAACCAGAGTGACCATTTAAAAAATAAATCAGGTCCTGTCACTCTCCTGACATAAAACCCCTCAATGACTTTGCAGCACAATTGGAAAAACTGCAGACTCCTATGAGACCCTGTGTGACATCGCTTCCCTCCCACCTGACTCTGTGTCTTCTCACTTCCCACATCCTCCTTGCTAGTCTTTTTTTCCTCAAACACACCCTACTTGCACCCCCACTACAGCCTTTTCTCTTGCCTCCCTCTTTCCATGGAACACTCCTTCCTCAACCCTTCAAACAGCTGATCCTTTCTCGTTATCCAGGTCTCAGACCAAATGCTCCCATGGGAAGGTCTTCTCTGCAGAAAGAAAGTACCCACCACCCTGTCCCAAGTCAAATAATATTCTGTGCAAGGGTAGAATTGCTTGGCTTTTTGCAGTCTCCTGGGAAATGAGTTTAGAATGTGCAGATGACTATTGGAGGAGCATCTGAATAAAACTAGCAATAAACTAAGCAAGAATAGTCAAAAATTAAAAGGAAATATAGATAGGACTTAATGAGCATAAGTATGTGGATACAAGGGCAATAATCTCAGAAAACACCAAGATAGCCAATCTTGAAAACTAGAAAGAATAGAAACTCTAGCAAAAGTAACCAAAATTGGTATCAGATTCTTCTTGCAATATTTATCATGCAACATTTGTTTACTGGTACAAAAGAGAAATGAATGACACGGGAAATTTATTTTAGTACTGTAAATAAGCAGGAGAAGTTTATAAGCCTACCTAAAACTTTTTGCTACAATGAAAGTTGTTAACATAAATGAGATCAGGAGGAAAAAAAACCCTCAAACTATTTTTCCAAGAGTGATTATATTAGTGACTAAATCATCTATTGTTTGCAAGTCTGATCTAGTTATTTGACTATTTAAACCTGAATTTAGAAGTATATAAAAATAAGATTTACAATAAGAAAATGTTAATGAGTGAGGCAACAGCCAGTAATGAGTCAAAGCCACTTGAAATTATATATTCAAATGTCCTTAAGGTTTGCAACGTATGGGACCTTCAGAGTGTTCGATGTCATAGATGACATCTACACTAAGCAGTGTTTCTTTCACCTATTCTTATAATATAACTTTTTTCTTTTATTGTTTCCATCACATCAGAAATACACGTACAGTGTAAAAGCTCCTGCAAGACTTTTCAGTGTTGCCCAGTTTAAGAAAGTGCACCTATGCGTTTGAAACCTCAAATACTTTTGTATGCTTTCATTTGGAGTGGCTTTTGTATGTATTGCACAATTTTATCATCACATTAATCTGTGAAATGGACATTGCCGTTATATCCAGATTTAAAAAATAAAACTTAGACTCGGGGATTTTATTTCTTCAAGTTCTAAGCACAGCTTACTGATTCGCAGCTCTTCCTTCCGTGTGTGGAGGACTGAGACAAAGCATTAGCTCTGCAGCACAGCGCTGAAATCCTCGTGCCCCTCCCCCTTCACCACCCTTCCTCTGCCACCATCCCCCTCCCGGACTCATTCACCGTTTCATCAGCCCCATAACTATCCTGAAAAGTTGCATTCAATCTTGGGCAAGTAGAGACTTTGGGAAAAAGTAGGTTGTTCAAAAAATGTTTCCAGCATGTTCTCATCTTCATGAAAATCAGGGATCCTTGAGGTGTCAGGTTGACTAATGCACGAACACTTGAAGAAGCTCAACATCAAGACGTGAAAGACAAATGTAAATACCTGTCTTATGTTTCCATAGGTGTGACCTACTCCCTTGAAAAGGCTGTTTTAATCTCAGATTTCCATTACTGTTTATCACCCCAAAACATTGTTCAGTAATGCCTCTTGCCTACACAAGAGTTCCCGTATTTCCCAGGAAACCATGTCAGTATGAGTTACAGTACATGCTACTTACATATATTAGAAATGAGTTTAATCTGCTCAGGATATTGGATTTTTTCAAGGTTGTTCTTAAATGCTATGAAAGAGAAAAATCATAACAGGTTAATTTGTGGATTCCCAATTTTTAAAAAGTATTTTATTTATTTATATTTTTAATCGTTATTTATTTATTTTTAGAAGAAGAGGAAAGGAGGGAGAAAGAGAGGGAGAAAAACATCAATGTGTGGTTACCTCTCATGTGCCTTTAACTGGGGACTTGGCCCACAACCCAGGCATATGCCCTGACTGGGAAGCAAACCAGTGACCCTTTGGTTCACAGGCTGGCACTCAGTCCACTGAGCCACACCAGCCAGAGCTATTTACTTATTTTTAAAGAGAAGGGAAGGGAGGGAGAAAGAGAGGGAGAGAAACATCGATGTGAGAGAGAAACATTAATCAGTTGCCTCTTGGACATGCCCCAACCGGGGACCAAACCCGAAACCCAGGCATGGGCCCTGACCAGGAGTCAAACCAGACAGCCACCTACTGCTTTGTGGGATGATGCCCAACCAACTGAGCTACTGGTCAGGGTAGATTCCCTATTTTTATATTCCTTGATCTTGCTTCTACTATGGACTTAGGCAGAATTTTTTCACTTATCAAAGTCATGTCTGTGTCCAAAATCCCTCATTACCAAAATTCCATTCCTCAGTATTAGAAATACACAATTTTGAAAGTTAAAATAATGGAATTATTTCATATAAATTTATATAAATTAGCTTTATTATAGAATTATCCTATGTAGTATTTTAGTCCTTAAAAACCTTACCAATTACATGTTAATATACTTAAAAATATTCTTTCACACCTTGATCCCTAACTACTTTATACAGAAAGACAAATGAATTTATTAAGAAAGAGAAAAAAATCTTTTACTTCCTGTGAGTTATGCGAGGAACACGAAATATATCTGTATGAAATATTTTCATTGCAACTGTGGAATCTCTCACAATTTTTTTTATTAAATTGTAATTCCATTACTCTTTATTCCCCAGGGATGGAAAGAATGCACTTTATTTTTTGGTAAAATAAATAAATGCCCTAAGTTGGTAAAAATATCAATTACAAGAGTGTCTACCCTAAAAGTCACATTCATTTTGTTTGTTATTGCAAGTTATTAAAAGGCTTCCAGGCATGCATATAAAACCTGAAAAACAATGGTTGAATCTTTCATATTAAATTAAAGTCTCTCCCTAAAAAAGTAAACCCAAGTAGTTTATCAGTCAGGGAATGCCGTACCACCCCAGAAGTCAATACAAATAAGACTTTATTAAAACATAACTAAAATGAAGTTCCACCAGAACCCTCGATGGGAATTGTTCTGCTTTAGATTCAAATGTGGAGAGTAAAAATATATCAGCTGACTTTAATTTCCTTAAAGTACAAAGGAAGAAAAGAAAAACACATTTCATGGTCAACAACAGGGATTACACTTCAGGAAGAAAATATGGCCTCGAAAAGGTGTATGTGAAATATAACCATGTTGTAACCAGTTTGGACAATTTTCTGCTTTCAAAACAGACGATTCATACTCTCTAATATTTGTCCTCGTGCTAAGTTTCTTTGGCTGTTTTTCTAAGACTTAATGTACCTTCAGTCAATTCCTGCAACTTTATGTAGCCACCATTAGTTGGCGGTCCAGCTCATTTTCTTCTTTAGTTATTTTTTTATTTCTTGTTATAGCATTAAATATTTTTTTCATGATAGCTCTCTATTTTTCTCCCCTGAAGCAACTGGCATGTTCCCCTGTAAAAAATTCAAAAGATGTAGTCAAATTTTGAGAAGTAGGCCGTGCTATAGTAAAGATAATTTTACAGATGCACTTCCCAGCTAGTTAGCTGTAACTCTTTCCATTCCCAACCAGGTAAATAAGTGTTATTATACCCCATCTGAAAGTTAATGTTCCACGTTATCATGTGAGTTGGCTACAAAATGTTTCATGGAATGGATGTCCCATGCATATGAATAATCTGTAATTGAATATTTACCTGGTCTCTAATATTTTATTTAAATAATGACAGGAAAAAAATTCTAATAATCTTTGAATATTATCTAGATAGGTAATGGTTAAAATATTAATATTTTTGATATGTAAACAAAAATACAATAAAAAACCAGCAACCATTTTCAGAGCTATATAGCAAAGCAATTTTCTGGATAGTTCGATGAAAAATTTCTATTATTACTGTCAGCATTTCTCCTTTCTTGTATACCCAGTGAACTACAGAAAGCAAAGTAATACAAATGGTTTTAAAAAATTGTTTGAGTCCTGGTTGGCGTGCATCATTCTGTAATCTGAAAAGTGGCAGGTTCAATTCCTGGTCAGGGCACACACCTAGGTTGTGGGTTTGGTCCCAGGTTGGGGCATATATGAGAGGCAACTGATGTATATTCTCTCTCATATTGAAATTTCTCTCCCTTTCTTTCTCTCTCCCTTCCCAGCTCCCTAAAATTCAATAAGCATTTCCTCAGGTGAGGATAAAAATAAAATAAAATTAATTAAAATAAGATAACATAATAAAATAAATTATTGGATCAGCTCTTAAAAGAAACAGCTCCCCTAACAAACAGTATGTAATCTTTTACACTGTCTCCCAAATATGAAAAACGTGGGTGCACTTCTGCAGACACAAAAAGGGAGTTCTGCATTGACAGCGGCTGGCATTGACGGACACACCACTGTCCGTCCTGTGTGAATTTCCTGTGGTATTTAGGTGAGAAGTGGGCCTACCTGGAGCAATGTCATTCAGCACAGAGATGTACTGTGAGGCCCAACGCTGCCGCATACAGCACAGGTTCACGTTATGACTTATGTATGTTGAAGAAAGCAAAGTGCCTGTGAACCCAGACAACGCTCCAGGACAGTGTTCTCCATGCAGTGACGGAGCAACCAAGGCCACTTCCATTTTTGAACCTGCCATGTAAGAATCCAGCCTCTTTAGTTGTCATGGCCATGAAGGAGTTCACTAGAGGGTCCCTTCCCATTGGCAGGCAGATGCTTTGACACATGGTGAATCTGCTCCCAGTCCGCAGCCAGCACTAGTCACATGGCTCCATTGTAATGCACAGGGACAGACGGACTATTTATCCAGCATGACAGTCACTGTCACAGACTTGTAAGTTCACATCATCAAATTTTTTTCCTTCTAGGCTTTGTCATGGCTATTCTAAAAATTTGGGTGCTTGAGAAAAACCTTTTTAAAATTAATTTTTGTTATAAAAGTTGAACTCTAGTCCCACAGTGGTGGGGGGTGGGGTGCAGGGAACAAATAAACTAAGTAGAAAAATTTTGGTGAAGACAAACAAGGCAGTAACCAGTGCTGGCCAAAGTGAAAGCAGTTTGCTTCCCTCTAGCAATAATTTCAGCATTTCCCAGGTTTATGATTTTCTCTTTTTGTTTTCTCAATCCCAGAAGTAGCTGCCATTTCTAAAGATCTTATTTCTTACACCCACATTTATGCATCTATACCTTTATTCTCCTTGTTTGAATTTAATAAAACTGTTTATTATCACATAATTGGTATGTTCAGCTTTCTTCACTTAGTAGGTTATACAACTTTAGGGCTTTGAACACTGAAGGTACTCAATAAACATATGTAGAAAATTTGACTGTTTATATAATACATGTATTTTTATTTTAAGGCTATTGACTAAGAAAAATGCAAGCAGAGGACAACCTCACCCTCTTAGAAACACAGTTGGGTCTCATACAATAATCAGAGTAGAACAAAATAGAGGGTGAGGTCAGAATGGCTAAAAGGGCAGAATTCAGACAAAGCGTGATCCTAGCTTAGAGACAAGGGAAGGTCCCTGGGCCTCCCTAGGAGATAACAGAGGAAAGGACCTCCCTCTTGAAGGGATGAAGTGAGATTGGGACATTTCCAGAAAAGGGATATTTAATCATCAGCAGGACCAAAATGAGAGTCCACAAAGAGACATACATCTTCAAAATACATCTTTGGACACCCAGGGTCCCAAGCTAACATGTTTACTCTTTTCCCCTTGTCCATTGTTAGGTCATATTGCTTTGTAACTCTTCCTTAGGAATATCATAAATTGCCCTGGTGTGGCTCAGTGGATTGGGAGCCTGTGAACCAAAGGGTTGCTGGTTCGATTCCCACTCAGGGCACATGCCTGGGTTGCAGGCCAGGAGAGGCAACCACACATTGATGTTTCTCTCCCTCTCTTTCTTCCTCCCTTTTCCTCTATCTAAAAATAAAATAAATAAAAATCTTTTTAAAAAAGAATATAATAAACTATTCCTATGTAGTTAACATAATCTTCAGTAATTATCAAAAACATTGATAGCCATCTCTTCATGGTTCAGTTCCCCTTCTCTAGTCCACATAGATTGAAGTAGGGAGCCATGAGGCCTTTGCTGATAGAGAAAGATTTTAAGGCTATTTAAAGAAAATTTTAAAAGTATTTCCTCTGACAAATTTGTGTTCTGGTATTTTATTTGTATCTTTTTTAATGTCATAACAAGAAATGGATTGGATTTTGAAGACAGTCATTTTAAATAATTAACCATGAATCATTTTAATTAGCAGAAAATAATTATAGGTTGGATATAAACTCTTATGAATGCAAAGGATAAAGACTATTGGAAAAATAATACTACCTGATAGATGTTGAAATGAATCCAAAAAAGAGGTCTTTTATTTGAATCAATCTTCAACTAAGGCATTTTAAATGCCTCCCATTAGAAAACATTCATATTTCTGCAAGACAAAAATTATTAGCAAGCATATGTTGTTGGTTAAAGAATATTTAGTATAACAATTAAAGAAGACATCTTTACTGCTTCTTAAAAAGGAAAATTATTCACTTGTTCTTTTCATAACACTTTCTGGGTCAGAAGAAAATCTTAGACAGACTCGGAATATCTGCACAGGAGTGCTTAGAAAACTATTTGTGGAGTTTACAATTTTCATTTCACTTGGAAAATGTTTATTGAAAAATTGACATGATAGAGTTAACATATGTGACTTCTGTTTTCAAAAAAGAGCTTGTAGGGATGGAACATGTGGCAAACTGATGAGCAAAGCCACAGACGTATTCCACTGGCAGTCGGTTTCCATGAAGACCACCAGCAGAACCTCAATGAGAACTCACGACAAGACAAAGCCCCCAGGGGTGCATTTTTGAGTTAAAGGGAGCCTGGCACAAGCCTCAGGAGACACACACCCCAGATATGGCGACACAGATAACTAGCTAGTCCCTGACTAACTCTCTGCCTTGAATAAGTCACATATTGATGTTTTATTTGTTTATAATTAATGCCACCAGGATTGTAACATGGTAAAATGAAATGTGAAATTAACTTTTTAAGGTCAAAAGCAGAAGCAATGAAAAGATATATTATTATTTCATCAAAATGTACTTTTAATATATTGATTTTTATTAATAAAAACATTGACACTTTAGAAATGAAGAGTGTCTGGAATATGAGTGGTTAAATAAAGCATAACTTATTTTCATGTGAGCATCATAAAAAAATAAATGATGCCTTATTGCACTCAGGTATGTTTTTATGATCATTGAGAGCTAATTGTGCGAGAGTGTATCTTTGCACAGAAATATATAGTGGCATTCCAATCACTGGTCACAAATGGTCCCTTGGCACATTTCATTGTGATTTTGCAGGTTAGCTTCCAATTTAGAAAAATAACATGGTCACTACTTAAATCGTTGCTTTTTTTTCTACATTACTCTCTTGCCACCATCTAGAAAGTTTTTTTCTTGATAATAAGTAGGGTCAAGTTTTATGCATAGGACAAAATGCTGCTCCCACATTCTAAAAACCATCACAACATCCCTCCATCCTGTGCCATTTTACCGTCCTTTTCTCTCTTCTCTCCTCTCACTTGAGGTATGGAATGAAACATTGTCCTTAGTGAATCACCACTAGAATATGTTGGCTGCCTGGGAGAAAACAAGAAGGACTAAGAATCTCCTTAGATCTTCACCCATTGGTTTTGGCATAGATTATACAACTAGCTAAAACAGTTAGCTTTGTAGCATAGGACAGTTGTTCTTCTTGGCCTTGGATTTGAGAGTAAGCTGTCCAGTGGTTGTAATTGGTGACTTTCAATGTTTCTTTCAACCCTAAAATGTTTTATTGCAAGTAGTCCTGTGTAGTCCAGGGGTTGCTTAAGGAAAAAAAAAAAAAAAAGAGAGAGAGTAGAATAGTAAATGGAAATGAAAAGGTGAGATCATCAAGGAGAATTACACACTGCAGTTTTGCCTGGAACAGATATGCAAAAGCATGAGTGAGAAAAATGAACCCTGATACAATAGCTAACAAGCCACATACCTCATAACTTTCCAAACCTTACACCTATTCTTTTTTGAGCAGGGGAAGTGGGTTTCACCAAAAAAAAGACAAGGTTCTACAGGGAGAAGGGGAAAGAAATGAAAATGTATTTGTTCCTTCAATGATAGGGGGAACTTAACCAAAGAATAAGACTGATGCCTCATACCTAGGGACTACTTAGATTTTCCATGACAGCAAATGTCTGTTTGTGATGTAGTCTTGTCTATAGGTCAGCCAGGCAACTGCTCAGCTAGCTGCCTGCTGAGCAGCCTGGCTCCAAGGAATAGACAAGAGTAATATACAGTAACTATGCTATTCACTCAGCTTTTAATGAGTGCAGTTTCACTCAAAGAACATCAACATACGTTAATATCCCTCTCACACTCCAACAGTCTAAGAGAAATACCACACACACACAGAGCAATCAATGGGGAATAACAAAGCTAAGTCCCAGAGTCTCAGTCACCAGGTCCAGGAAGCAGCATGGTGGGCAAGGGTGTCATCAGCATCTTGCAAGGAAGGATCTCCACATCCAAGTGGGCAGCAGGGCAGGTGAAGTCCTCAGTCCAGCAAGGCAGGGCCACCAGTGGCCAATGTCAAGGGTGATTAGCATGACGTGGAGCAGCACTCTGGCATGTGGAGCTCAACTGTCTCAGCAGTGCTGCTTCAGTCATACCTTGGAAGTGGTATGTTCCACCTTTCTGGGTCCTTCTGGTAAATGTCTTGGCACCCCTGATAGTAGGTAGGGAATTTCCCCAGGAGCCTATCTATGGGTGTTCCCACTCTGCAGACAAGGCTGTTCTAATCATGTGTGCAGATATCTTAGGTGTGTCTCCTTGCCAGATGTGTCTATTCTGACTTAGGTAGTTCCGCTCTTGAATCAACGCATCAAGGCTGACTGGCAGCCATCTTGGTTGACACGAGTGACTCCAGTTTGTTTTATATACTTCATGTGGAAGGATAAGCATTATCAGCACCCTCTTGCAATGTGATTGAAGCCCAATACTTGATTCTCCTGGAAGAGAGAAAATGAATTGTAAGAATTCTAATAACATAGCTTTATTTTTTAAATTATAAAATGAGTAAAAGAAATCAGTTGACAGCTAGTGAGGGGGTTTAGAGGATGGAGGCATTGAGCAGAAAAGAAAAAGGACTTATGGATTTGGACAACAGTGTGGTGATTCCTGGGGGAGGGTGATAAAAGGGGACTAAATGGTAATGGGATAAAATACAATAAAGATTAAATTATTTAAAAATCAAATGACTGGGCATGTAAAAATTTACACAGCTAGATCAATGGTTAGTAAAGAGGCTAAAATATAGTTCATCCTAATGCATATTTGTTTCCAGGTAGAAGAGTCTGCTTTAATATTTAAAATATAGGTAAATATTATTAGTTTTCATTCCAATGTTAAAATAGGCCTAAAACTTTTAGTGCAGTTTATCCCTTTTACATTGGCTCACCATGTATAAAAATGTATAAAAGAACCAGATCAAATTATTGATCACGAATTATTTTAGAGGAATTTTAAAAACAGCTTTACTGAGATATAATTGATAATAAACTATACTATTTAAAGTGTACAAGTTAATAAGTTTTCATCATTTCCATTATCTCCCAAAGTCCCCACATGGCCCTTGGTGGTGTCTCCCACCCACCCTTCCCCATTCCCAAGCAACCACAGATCAGCTTTTAGTCACCATAGTTTAGTTTGCATTTTCCAGAGTTTTATATGAATAGAATCACACAATACATACTCTTTTTGTCTCATTTCTTTCACTCAGGACAATTGTTTTCATGTTCATCCATGTTGTTATAGCAATATGTTCGTTTTTATTGCTTTGTTTATTTATTGTTTACCCATTCATCTGTTGATGGACATTGGGGTTGTTTCCTGTTTTTGGCTATTACAAATAAAGCCACTGTGAACATTCATGTGAAAATACAAATTCTTAATTAATAGAATCTGTTGGGATTCACAGGATTTTGTTTAGGTAGTTGTCTCCTCTTATCTAAATTTACTGTATTGAAATACTGTGAATATGTTTTTGTAATCTTCTTATATAGCTTGTAATGCTTTAAAAGAAAACACTTGTTTTCTTTATAATACATGATCATAGCAAGGTAATATTTATAATCTATTTCTGATATATCACTATTAAAAATTATTTTTGCTTTAGGTTAATTGCATTCACCTAGAGAACTAAGTGTACTTAGTATGTATAAAGCTTAGTGATCACTAGTGCAAAAGCAAAAAATGGATAGGAGATAAATACTATATAAACAATAAGAACCTGAAGTTGAATAAACTGAATTTCATAGAACCACCACAACAAAAATCTATGAAGTAAGGTCAGGAATAATATCCAGTTAGAAAATAAGAATAAATTCATTGAGAACAGGGATTTACTGGAGACCTTGCAGCATGGGTAGGATTTAGCAGGTGATGTTGGGAAGACGCATGCAGTGGGAAGGAAGGAACATGAATTAGAGCCTAGAAGCAAGATTCATGGGGTAAATTCTTGGACAAATCGCTCCAATGTTATTGTAGCCCAGGATCAACTCTGTGGTATGTTAGCAATCTCCTGTTTCCTCAGACCTCTTCTGGGATGTTTGATTGTGCTTTTTGGTTTTGTTCAGCCGCCATTCTTGGAATGCCCATGAAGTAACAAGCTCTGTGCCAAAGAAAGGGAATGAAAGATGAAAAGGTACACACATTCTCTGCCCTCAGATCACTTACAGTGTGGCAATTACTTTCAAGTGTTATGGTTTCTACAGGTATGTGTGGAATGTAGTTGAATGGAGAAGAGCCCCTCACCCAGCCTGCCCAGTCAGGCAAGGCTTTCTGAAAGCAGGAGGGCTGGAACTCACTCTAGGTGGATGAGTCCGAGTAGGTGTAAAACAGAAGCAAAGGCGCTCAAGGCACAGGGTAACAAAGCATGAAAAAAGGCAAATGGTGCAAAGAGCACTTGGGTTTGAGAAACTAGTGATAGTTCAGGATTCCAGGGCATTCAGGTAGTTTCTGGAGTGTCATTACTGCTCCAGTGCTTTTGTTTTTTATGTTTGTTTGGTTTTTGATGTGGTATTGATATAAGAAGACAGTTCTACGGTTTCCATTGTAGGCGCACAGCCTTTACCTAGAGACCTTAGAGTTACTAATGGTGTTCCATTCCCAGAATATATACATATTTATGTTAACTGTGATGTTGTTATTATACTCTGTGATGATTTTCTAACCAAACACTGTATATATTCAATGTTCTACAACTTTCATTACCTTGATTCAATGAGCCCCATGAGTGTATATTATTGAACGGTGTACCCAAGAATTATAAGAGAACCCAACAATGAGATATTTACAGAATTCTCACCTTCTTGTTTTAATAAAAAAAAAAAATCTGAGGCTCTATAAGGGACTCCAATGACAATTTATACCAACCCTAAGAATCATGGGCTTCCAGTCCCATACATGTGTTTATATTCTCAACGGTGACATTTTAAATCTGCATAATAGAATTTTGTCCCTTAAAAAAAAAGGAACACTGATATATGAATATGTGAAGAGCAGAAGAGTTCTTCCTAGACCATAGTTCTGAGTTTTCTACCCTGGTCTAATAACTTTCTATCTTTGAAATGTTCTTTTGTTTTGGTTTGGTTTGGTTTTTGCTTTTTGAGAGAGAGAGACAGAGAAACATTGACTTGTTGTTCCTCTTATTTATCATCCATGGTTGATTCTTGTATGTGCCCTGACTGGGGACTGTTATGAGGATGGTGCTGTAACCAACTGGCTTACCTGGCCAGAGCCTGAAATGTTTTAAGAAAGTAAATTTAAGCCAAAACTGCCATTCTAAAATACATTTTTATCTACAATATGGTATATATAACTAAATACACTGTTCTGTGGGCCACTCGTTCAGCCCCAGATGATGCCGAGTTTGTCAATAACATACGGGACATCAGGTTTTATTCACTACTTGGTTCTGTGGTAACCGCGGATCACTGTGGAAGCTCCCTCTTTACGGCTCCTTGTTTGTGAGGCTCTGCTTATCTCTAATGGAAGCTTTTTTCATGTGCAAAAGCAGTGAAATCAGATGCCACTGAGAATGTACATTTGCTCATTCATAAGAGTGAAGTCCTTTATTTTCTTCCAAGTTCTTAGATTATGCTATTTATTTCAATTTTAGGACAATGAGAAATGACACATAAGTCATTTGAAACTGTTCTATACTCACCAAATAAAATGGAAAATTAAAAATGTGAATAATTTAAGTTTGGAAGATACTTGAACTCTGAAATATTTGAGTAAATCCCTCATATTCAACTCCTACATGTATGTACAGTAAAAGAAGGAAAAAATCCTTTGAAATGTTCATATTTTCCTGTGTCAACATCAACTTGTCATAATATTTTTTACAGGACTCATTTCCAGTTGATGCAGAATTTTAAAGTGAAGATAATCACAATAATTAAAGAGTAAATGTGTAAATGAGGGCCTGATTTGAGTTATTTAATTCACAGAGATTCACAGAAATTTGGCAACTGAGGATTAAAATATAGATTTTAATCTGATTTGTTTCTGTACTTTTCAGTTCCCCTACACTGTCACCAAAGAAAGGGCACTAATAGAGAATTAGACATGTGTAAAAAGAAATCAGCAAATTATTTACTGTTCCTTTTTAGCTGTCTGCCTATTGCTCCTGCTTAGGAAAGTTCTCAGAGAAAATCTCTGTGACTCTTTTCTATGAAGGAGAAGTGAGGAAATGAGGAAAAATGGCTCGCCTCCCCCGGCAGCCCCTGCAGTGTTTATTGCAATCTGCTCGGGACAGACTGAACCCTCTAGTGTGAATGGGAACCTGGTTGGCCTGGCCCAGGGTCCTCCACCAGCCAGTCCCTGCCTTTTATCTCCTATCATTGCAAATGAATTGCTTTATTCCTTCTGACCAGTGTTAAAAGCCAAGTAATAAGCCTAAATGGCAGCAACTAAACATTATCTTCTACCCCAGTTAAATGGAACTGGCTCCCACCAACATTTCTCTGAGCATGTTTTTCACAAATGCTTCTTTTCTATCACCACTGCTACTACTCCTGTTTTTATCCCAAGAGTTTCAGACTGAATTTTCAGTTTCAAATTAAATCCCTTCAATTTACTTCAGAGTCATCTTGCTTAAACACTGCTTTTGCTACATTCTTAACTTGCTCTTTGTTCCCTGTAGTTAGAGAGAACCATGCAAGTCCTATGGCTCCCAAAAAACCAGAAGTGTCTTCTGGAGGGTGGGACTCTTGTAGTACAGGCTTCCCCCACTAGGTGAGTGTCCCAGGAACCCATCTGTGTCTGTACCAGCTGGCATTGTTGTGAGAGGCTCTGTTCAGCTTCAGTGAATCTTTTTTGAACATTTAGTGCATATTTGCCCATTTCCTTATGGGTGATTTAGGACCGCACCTGCCCAAACCTCACTGAGTGTTCAGCAGTTTTCGGCCAAAAACAGTATGACCCCATCCATGCCTTACCTTCCCTATTCAACTGATTTCTCCCAAGCTATGTTTTTTGTTGTTGTTGTTGTTTCCTTCGATGAAAAAAGTTCTCAGAGGGAAATGTTTTGCCAATGTGGAACAAGTGAAATAAAAAATGGCAGAAGCAATAAAGGCATCAAAATCAATGAGTTCAAAAACTGTTTTGAGCAGTGGGGAAAAAAAACTTCAATAGGTATATTGTATCAAATGGAAAGTACTTTGAAAGTGACTGAAGTTTAAGCATGTAAGAATAAATACACAATTTTTTATGAATAAGTTATGGGTTTGGGGGGATCCTCTCCTGTGTCTGCTCAGGGCCAAAAGAATCGGCAGATCTATCCATATAATTTCAAAGTACAGAATAATGTTAAGGTGATATATTAGGGGTGCTGAATCAGTGTAAACAAAGCATGCTGGGATAGACTCTTTCAGCTGGGACAACAGACCTTTTCTTCCCTAAATACACCAAAATTACAAGAGAGGAGCCCAGTGTGAGGTTGGGAGGAGGCACTGATATCATGAATGCCAGTCTGGAGATTGAATCTGAAGACCCAGGAGTCATTTCAATGGAAATACCTTGAGTTGCAAATATAGGTTTGGAGCTTAACAGGGAGGTCAAGGATTGAGAGTCCTCGAGGATGCCTAGATGCTTGTTTGACAGGATGTGATGAGAAAGTCAAAGAAGGGTTTGCAGAGTTAAGCGTAGGGGGCTAGAGCTAGGAGAAAGAGGAGCTAGAGGGACTGATCAGTGAGGGAGGTGGGCAACCAGGAGGGAAAGGAAGCAAGAAGCAAGAGAGTTTCCTGAAAGAACAAGCATTCATCAGTCCGAATGCCAGAGATTAGATTAGGACTAAAAAAGTACATTGAGTTGGGCTAGGTAAACTAAGTGACCACGAGAAAAAGCATTCAACAGTGAGGCCCACCTTTTTCAAGAAGCTTAAGAAGCCAAAAGTCAAGGTACCAAGTAATGGGAGGTAAGATAGAGAAGATAACCGATAAAGCAATAATTAGAATGATATATCAAATGGCTTTTAGGAAGCTTAATCAGGGAAAACGGAGGACACACAGAATACAAATAGACTATTTAAGCAAATGAGATTAGCAATAATAAAAATAGAAGGGATTTTAATTCATAAATCTTTCTTTCCGTCTTTATCTCATATTTAGCTCCAAACATGTATCTACATTCTTTGTCAATATTTCAGCTTATCAGTTTTTTAAAATATTTGACTCTTCACAACACCACACTCCATTTAAGGTCAAATCTTCTCTGTTCTGTGCTACCTTGGGAATCCCTTGCCTCCACTCCCGAGTCAGTGGTGTTCCTTCACCCTGCTTGCACCAGTCTGTCCTCTCTCTTGTGTAAAATGCACCTGCTGGAGGAACATTTCTGTGTCATGAGCACTAGGCCCATTTTCTTACTACTTTTATTGGTTTCTGCCCTTGTTCCCTCTCCGCTGCCATTCCTTTTCAATTTCTCTCATTGTCATCCCATTGTGGTTTGATTCCTGCATATTTGTCACTTGGGGCCTGCCACAGCTAAAAGAGTTGCCTTTCTGAAAGTCCTCACTTCTAGTCTCTTGTTCTTTGAAATTGTTTTCCTATTTTATTTCATTAATGAATTCCTTGATAGAAAAAGATAAGCGAGTTAATGTGCTGTAACTTTTTTATTTAGATTGCCCTCCTCTTGCTCAAATATTGTATTTCATGCATATAATTCAAAATATTGTGGTGATTTTTCTTGGTCAAAATTCAGCCTAGGCCCTCACATAAACTTAGGCAAAAGAGTTTTACTAGAGATTATTTGAAGCATACTTAAAACTCAGTAATTTGTCACAGTTGCTTAAGGATTTACTATTATCTTTCCATTGAATTGACACATTTTAACTCCTAGACTTCTAAAATAATTTCCTAGGTCACTAAGAGCTATTTAGACATCAGCCAATGTTATGTTTGCAAAGAAGAATATAAAGAAATGAGGTTTGATTAAGGCAAGAGTAAGGATGGTCCAGGCCCAGGGAATCCCTCAGAGAGCAAGCCTGGGGGTCACTGGAGTGGAAGGCTCTGGGCAGCGAAGCTCAGCAGGAGCAGTGGTTATCTAATTAGGGGAAGAGGCTGGAGGAGAAGGAAAGTGATGCTAATCAGCAAAGCATGTTGAAGCAAGACAAGGCTCAAATGAAAATGAACTTCTCATATCATAGGCTTGCCTCAATGAGTAAAACTCTATTCTGAAGAGTTTCCCTTTTTTCCCCCTGAAGGGTTAATTTCTATTTCTTTTCAGATATATCCCTGATTACTTAATAAGGGAGGGAAAAGTCTCACCTTTATAAAGCCCCTCTTCTCCATGCGTCACTTTAGTTACAGGAAAAACTGTAGGAGACATAGTTTACCCTTTACTCATTTTGCATATATTCATCCATTCATTCAAAAGTAGTGAGAGTGTGCTAGGTACTTTGGCACTTTGCACAGAATGACAAGCAAGACAGACACAGTTCTGTTCCTCCTGGGATTTAGAGTATTGTGTGGAAACAAACAGAAAGTCAGCCACAGTCCCGCACAGGTGCCGTGGTCAGAGAAGTGCAGGTGCCGCCGGAAACACAGAGGAAGGATACTGAATCCAGATTAGGGGCAACAACAACAACTTCACAGCAAGAATGATATTTCAGAATTAAAAGGATCAAAGTTGGCCAGGCAAAGCTGGAGGGAGGGGCAGGAATGTGAAGGTAGAGAAGCAAAATAATATTTCAAACTGGAAATCAGCTCCCTTGTCACTCAAGGTGAAAAAGAACACTGTACTTTCACATATGTGAACAACACTGTCCAGGGTGGGAAAACAGAGTTGAAAGGTTAAAAAGGTAAAAAGTGAGTCTGGGCCCCCATCAGAAAGCACTTATGTGTGTGGTGCAAAGAATTTATTTTATGCTGAGGACTATAGGAAAATCATTTCTGAGATAGGGAAATGACTTAACCAGGTTTGCTTTGTAGCATTCCAGCTGAAAAGATGACTTGGGATTAGAGGGGGTGGGTAAAATAGGAGACTGCAATACAGATTTGCAAGTCACTATGGCAGTGATTCCAGCCAGAGATATTGGTGGCCTAAATTAAGTTAGCAGCAGAGGAGATTAATTCAGGAGATATTTGGTAGATAAAATAGGAGTTGGTTTATCAGACAAAAAGAAAAAAAAGGAAAATCATGATGCCAAAATGTCTCATTGGACCACAGGGTAAATGGTGCTGCCGTTTACTGAGACAGACAACACCAGAGAAAATGGTTTTTGTTAGAAGAAACACTGGGATGCCTAGTAAAATTTCAGACTTTAAAAAATATGACACTCAGAGACAGAAGCCAGCATTATAGATCTGGGGGGTCATCAGCATATAAATGGCAACTGTCTCTGGGGGAACAGGCTGATCCAGGTCAGGAGTGCACAACTGTAGTTGAGCATGAAATTGTGTATTATTTGTTTAATATTGGTCGCCATGACTAAATTTTAAGCTCAGTGAAAGTTATTACACTATGTCTGTTCACTAGCTCCAAGCATAGTCCCTTGCCTATAGTCGACAAGAATTTTTGAATGAATGAAAAAATATCTGTGAAGTCTATAGTCAATTACCAAGCAATGTACAAGTGTATGGAATTAACATTGATTATAACCAGTCAAATGTAGACTTGGTCCAATACCTTATTAGGAGCCACATTTTATGCCTCTTTTCTGAAATGCATGGGTCAAAATTTGGTTTTGACTAGTGTATTACATGAGAATGTTAATATCATCTATACAGCATACTGAGAGCAGGCACTGGAGTCAAATATGGTAACCCTCTTAGGTCAAAGCAGTTAGAGTGCCTCAGTTTTTCTATGTACACAGTGGGGATAATAGTACCTAGTTCAGAGAGCTATTGATAGAATTAGATGATGTAATATACATAATATACTTTACATAGAAATGTGGGCCATAGAAGTACCTAATGTTATTAATATTCATATTAATTTTATTATATAGGATATCATTATGCAATCTATCATCTATATTTAATATCAGGTGTTACTATAACAACTATTAATTATTAATATTAATTAATATTATTAATATTAATTAATATTAATATTAATTAATCGTACTTAAAAATTTGTTGAGGTGGAAGTTCTCCGTGGTGTTTCTACCTATCTAGTGATAACTTTTGTCCCAGATTACCTTTTCAATGATGTTTGCATTTCAAAAACGTTTGCATAGCAAGAGCCTTGGAAGGTAGAGGCAGTGACTGCCTCTGGGCAGAGAGCGGATTTACTGCTTTACCAGTACTGTAGTAAAGACAATGGCTCCCGCAGAGGCAAAGTTGGGTAGGGTTGCTGGCAGCTCCCTTATAGGCCTGGGTTTCTGAAATGTGAGTTCTTAGCTGCAACACAAACCCAGTGTGTCTGCAGCATCTACATGGGCCACTCTGCACTGCCTCGTGGGACCTGAGGGGCAAGGGTAACCAAGAGGAACACAAAGCTGATGTTTCTCATGGTGCGTTGAGTAATCCAAGTCTTTGCCTCTTTGCTAAGGTCTTGCATCTTTTGTTGACATTTGTGAAACTATGGCAGGCCATCTTGTTAGTGTTTACGGAGGGTAAAATCTCAGACCCGTCACTTTTCTAAATAAACTTATCTCTTCAGTGTAACTTTATATATTATAAAGCCTCGATGCACTTATTTTGTAAGGCACTACTTCTCAGTCTTACTGCATAGACTGCATACTTTAAATAATCCTAGTTATGAACAATATATAAACAAGAGTGCAAGAGGAAAGATAATTGATTTTCACGTTGAAGATTTCAGTCTTTCTGCTTATTTGCTTGGGAAAAGTTTGAGAAACGTAAGAATACTTTGTGTTTAAAATTTTATTCTTTCAGCCACAAATCTATGGGACACAGATGTGTGTAGTACAAATCCTTGCCATCTAATAACTATTAAACATTGCAAGAACACGTTCAAATCACACAAGAATATTTGCAGTATTGATAGCAATCATATGTGTTAATGCAGAGTAACAACCGTGTATTTATTTATTTCTGTATCAGGTGCCCTCTCTCGTCTAGGTTTTCAGTGTTTATTCAGGCATAGACACATCATTTCTAAAAGGAGAGCAATTTTTACTTGGGTATACATGTGCCTGTGCCTGTGTGTACTTGTGTGTATGTGTAAAAGACATGGTCACATCTCACAATACAGTTAAGGATTATCTTTGTAGGACACGTGATGCTCTAGGAATTAAGATGAAGAAGCTCCATTTGGATCAAATGTGAGCAGATGAGATTCAGTAGAGAACAGTGATTGTAAACAACAACAACAAAAGAGAAGCAAGTAAGAGGTAGGTCTTACTTGAATAGTCCTAGACAAAAATGAGATAGAAGGAGAAGTAAAACATTCTGTGTGTTTTAACAGAGGAATCTGGAGACACAGTACAGGGTGGGGAGAAATAAGGCCTTGAACAAGCAAGACTTTGATGGCAAGGACCACCAATCACATGAAAGGAGGGATTCGCCATAATGATATGAGTTTAATCCAGAAGACAGAGAGGTAATTTCAGAGCCCAAGAACATTAGGTCTCCAAACAGCAGAAGACGGTGGTAACTCATGCTAGCAAAAGAAGAAGCAGCTATTAAGAATTTGGCAAACCAAAATGTCTATGATACGGGGAAAAATTTTTATGCATTTGAATCACTGATAGCAAGGAAAAGCACTGTAGTGTTCTTAGTGAAACCACAGGTGACACTTTCTATGACAGTGGTGAAACCTGAGCTAAATTAAAAGAACATGAAACTACGCTAATAGCTTTTCTAACATTGTAACAGGACATTGTTTGAAAATTTAGTTGGGGCATCCATTTCTGGGCTAAAGATTGGACAATGAGATGGAAAAACTAATCAGCAAAGAGGGCTGGAGAGGTTGGAAATTAAGAGCCAGGTTTTGATCTTTACTGACAGAATTTTTCCCTCTTCTATCTTTGGGTGGTGATAAACAAGATACGGGAATAATAAAAATAGCTTAGTTTTGGAGAAATGGCCAAAAGCTAAATCACTATCATATTTAAAATAATTAAAGTGACAGGCATTCTTTTACTTGTACACTACATCTTTGTTTATTATTTTGCTAGATAAAGCTTCTTGTCATTAAACTGCAAGCAAAGCTGTTAACAGAGAAATGCAAATCCACACTCTGGACCTAATTTTTAAATATAGTTTCCTCTTTGATCTACTACATCTCTGAATTTAATTATGAGGTCTAACTCGATGCCCTGCTATTGTATCTCTTGCTCTTCTTGCTCTTTTTTTGTAGTTTGTAATAAAGAAAAAATTTCTGTTTCTTTTAAAGCAAGCTCATTTTTCATTAGTTCATTGAAAGGTGTCACCTTCTACTTTGTGTTGCTCCTTGGGTCCTTTTATTCTTTGTCTCCTGAACTGACACAAGTACCATCTCTACATTCCGCAAATATGACCTGCAGAGTGGGTTTCCTAGGAATATAATTTTCAAAAGTGCCAGACATAAGAATGACTCTAAAGCCATTTGATGAGTTCTCTGTTACATCTCCTCATTTGCTTCCTGCCCAAAGAGATTTTTGATTTCTGCCTGGAACATTCTTATCAACTTAAAGGTAGGCAGCATCATTATGTTATGAATATTTTTTTCTGCAGCAGCAAGTGCACTAACCTTGAATGAAGCAGTTGCTAATCATGTTGCACTAAGCAAATAAAAGTCAGAACCGACCTAATCTTGCTTGCCTAATATCAGTTTCTGCAGACTTCAAGTGTAATGTTCTAATCACTGGCGCAAAACAGCCAATTAATTTGCTTTCCCTACGTGTTTTTACTGGCCAAGATGCATGGGGGAGCAGTGCATTCGGTTATAATCATGCTCCACAGAGATGGGAAATGTTCCCTTTGAGCTTCCAATCATTAGACCAGCTGAAGTGAAGACAAGCCCATTGACAAGTGAGAATGGCAATAATTTATTTTCTATTGATGGGTTGTGACAAATCATGTCGAAGCAGTGGCTGCATACTGTGGGGCTCCGCTAAGGAAGACTGTGATGGGCAAAGATGAAACCCTTCACAGCTCATTTAGTCCAAATGTAGCCACCTGGGTGGTGAATCGGTTCAACATACCAGCCCAGGCATTCCAGCACAAAATTAGATCGCTAACAGGCAGGCCATATAGGGGTTCCTACGAGGCATTAATCAACAGGGTTGAGCTGTCAAAATGCAGAGTCTGGAATTAAAAAACACCAAAAGGATAAAAATGTGGCAATGCTGTCAAAAAAATCAAGAATGTTATTCTTACTATAGGATTCAAACTACCATTAAAAAAGCTTAAGAGAACAATGCATTATAAAGGGGTAAAGAAAGGCATTAACCCTGTGGAAAATTTCCCTAAGATTTTTACAAATGTTAATTAGTAAAGCAGCATGAAGATTTATGTAAGCATGAACATATGCCCTTTCAGCTTATTACTGACAGGTCAGGTTGCATATAAGTCTTTCTTACTTCCCTACAGCATAGTTCATCTCTTATTTAAATTTCTTTTCTACCCGAACCCACTGATATGCAAAGCATTTAATGTCTCACGCCGCTTCTGAATATAGACACTTCAAACTCTGCAGAATTCTTGGGCTAGCGCAGCTGATTTTCTGAACACTTTTTTTGGTTAGAAGAGAGATTCCTTGCATCTGGAGGTGTGAACTCTTCCTGTGTGTGTGTGTGTGTGTGTGTGTGTGTGTGTATAAGAGAGAAATATTAAATTTTATCAATATCCTTTTAGGAGCTCATTATCTGTTTTCATATTAGAAAAAGTATTTAGTGTCATAAACAAATTGAAACAGACTTTCTGAAACGAACCAAATTTTCACTGCGTAAAAAAACTTGCAAAAGTTCTATTGCGTAAAAACATGGAGTCTAAATCTTGAAGAATTGCTTACCAAGCCCAACACGAGCATCTCTCAAAGTGTAGTCTGTTGACCACACACATCAGAACGATCTAGAGTGCTCATGGAGAATGTGCATGCAGAGACCTACTACAGACAAATCCTAGATGGGTCTGAGAACTGACATTTTAACAGGATACCCAGGGTAGTTCTGAATGTACAGTGAAACTGGAAGAAACATTTCTTATATGAATAAGCTCTAGTCCATTTTCAAGTACAATACAAACTCTTGCTTCTTTCCACTGCAAACACATCTCCCCCTTGGACAATTTGTACTTCCTTTGTTGATAAACTCTCTAATATTTTTACATTTCCATGCCTTTGATCATGTTATGTCCTTCATATGCCCAAGCCCCGTCTTTCCTGTCCTCTGAGAGTCAACTCAGATGCTTCCTGCTAATGAGAAACCTTCTGCATTACTCCTATCTAGATGTGAATATTCTGGCCTCCCTGCTATCCTAACCATTAGTTTGTACCTTTTATAGCATTAGCACCTCTGTCTTCTATTCCAGTTACCTGTACATGTGCTTCATCTCCCAGTTACTAGCTTGTTCACTCCTTGAGGTCATATCTTGTACATCTGCTTATACCTCATTCATTTGAACTCATGACCTCATGGCCTGTGTATACTAGATGTCTCTCAGATTGAACTATTGAATAATAGGTGTTAATTCAAATCCAGGCTTTATACTTTCAAGTCATTCACAGAGATAAGTGTTCTCTCTCACTGTGCACTCAGAATTCTCATTAGAATCTTTGAGTGGATTCCCCACAGCAAAAATACCTGAGGGCTGTTACTTTGTTTGTTGATTGATTTTATTTAACTGCCGTTTGTCTATGAAATGTTATTCTCCTTTAGATTTTCTAAATTAGCTTTAATGATATTTTCTTTGAAAGAATATTTGTTAATATTTTGAGTATGTAGCTGAAACAGATATATAAAACATATTAATTATGCTGGAGAATAAATTACATTATAGCATGCTACTATAAGCCATTTGTTTTGTAGTTCAGATGTTCATTTTACAAAAATAGGAACTACATGGCCTTAAATATTTATAGCTGTGTACAATAATTAACTAGCAGTTGATGGCTATAGTTGCTTACGCCTAATTTGATTTAAGACTAATATCATAGACCATAACATAGCAAAAAGTATAGGAGCTATGGTTTGGATTTCCATGAGCTAAGGAATAAGTTCAGGCTGATTGTAAGCTGAAGATGTGTTTTTCTTTGAGCATCCCTATATTCTTGAAAGTAATGTGTCTCATAAATCCATGTTGTAATTGTTTTTAAAACCCCCTTTTACTGTGACTGCTGCATGTGTAGGTACCGCAGGAACAGGGAAAGAATGTTTGCAGGATACTTGAGAATATTATACTTGAAAAAATGAAATAATTCAAGCCAGTGTGAGCCAAACCTGTTCTATTCATAATAATAGTCCTTTATCTACCTCATTCTTCCATTACAGACACTCTAGATGAGGAGCAAGAGTGGAGGAGACCCCTCTCGCTTTCCTTCAGGGGCAAAGATAACCAGGGCAGACTAGAGCCAGGGTGGAGCTGCTTGGAAAAGTTCTAAAGGTCTGGGAAAGCACACTGTTAAAAAGAAGATGATATGTGAGCTTTCTTCTCTCTGACACCTTGGGTTTTTTTCAGACTGCTTTCTGGGACCACACATTTCATAAAGTTTCTATCACAGATTAGTAGTCATCTCAGTGGGTTTTGCTTCAACTCAGTTGATAATTACAATAAAACAGAGAATGATATTGCATTTTTGTTTGTATTAGAGTTCTTGGCCATGGGCACCTAGGGAGCCCCTGGATATAACTAAAACAGAATTAGGAGAAAAGAACATTGCTGATTCAATTTCTGAATTGGAGAGTAAAACAAACATAATAATCGTTGAAATAAAAACATAAAATCACTTCAAAATAAATAACTACCTTTAAAATGATGCTACCTTTGAGATATACCCTCCACATCTCCAAATGAAGAAAAAACAGCACTATGGTATTTTCTAAAGTAGAGCCAATTTGATCCTCTGCTCATTCCTCCATTTCACTCCTTTAAAACTATTTTTACAAACATTGCATGTCACATGGGGACATGAGGAGTGAAAGCTTAGTCCACAAATGGTTGATGAGACTGTACAGAGAGGACTGAAGGAGAATGGTGGATAAGCACCAACAAAGGGAAAGAGATGGGAATCAGTCAGGCTCTTGGTCTGAGTTTCAGGCAGCCTCTGACACGTGAGAAATACTGGGACATTGAACAAAGAGTTCTTAACATTGACTTTATGACATTAATGATACAAGAATTAGAAGAACTCAAAGAGGATAATAAAAGTAAAACTATTTCAGGCAGATTTCTTTGAAGAAGCCACAGAACATAAACAAAAGACTATCCTTCAGAAAGTTTTCTTTCTGCTGTGTCAGCAAACAGAAATCACCCTATGCATGGAACCAGGGGAAAAAGGAATATTATAGTCCAAAGACATATGAAGAATATACATCTGAAGAATAGCACAAAAAAATTTTCCAGTCTTAATAAAATTACATACAACATGACCTTTTGAAAATAATCAAAAGAGAGTTTAGAAAGTGATACAATAAAATAATAGAAGATTAAACTAGAGCTGGAAAACTCAGGAAAGAAATGAAGGAGAAACTAGAAATCATTATAGAAATGAAAGCCTTACTGAAGGCAAAAAAATTAAAATCTTATTCCTGGAAACAAAACCATGGAGGTCAGAACTGAGAAATAAAAACAAACCAAATTAGGAAAAAAGAAAATGTAAAACATATGATATAGATGATAGATAAGGCAGAAACACAAAGGAGAACAATAAAAAATTACTATTTTAAAGAAAATAGCAAAGCAAATGGAACAGAGAATTAATATATAGGAAAGATTTCCTTAAGAAAGGTTTAATCTGTATGTTGCAAGGGCCCTTTATATTTGACACAAAGTGAATGCAAAATAATGAACACCAAAACATATGGTAATACAATTTCTGGTTTTTAAGGATAAAATTATATGGGCATACTAGTGAAAAAGTGAGTTATATAAAAGGGGAAAATCAGGTGTGTCTTAAATTCCTTCAAAGCAGCACAATGTCAGAGAAAAGCGGGGCTGTGCCGTACATTTTACAGGTCATGAAAATATGATCTAGGAATTTTATTCAAAGACAAGTTATTTTTCAAATATAAAGACAACATTCCCAAGCAGGTAAGAATTTAGGGATTACGGCACCCATGATGATTATTATTTGCAAGAGATGAATCAAAATAAAACACTATATAAAAATATTTAAGATTAAACAATCATGAAATCTTGTTATAAATGTTATAAATCTTGAGAGTACAAAAAGGATTATGTGCACAGCACACACAGGAACCACTGAAGGGTGGAAGGGAAGGGGAGGGGTACCAGAAAACGGTGATGTGTTAGCGTATCTTTACATTCAGCTGTTGGAGGTACTGACTCAAGCTACTTTTAGTTCTTTCATGGTATTTTGTTCCTATATTTAAATAAATTTTTAAGGAATTCCTACAACTCAGTGCAGAAAGGTTTCTTGGAAGTCCAATAATTTTCTTTCATTTTTCCCTTTTTATTTGTTATTTACTATTAAAATTAACAGTTGTAGAATTATTTAATTAAAAACAAATTTCCATCTCTTTGTCTTTGTACAGAGACTTATGCCTGGTAAGACATTCCCCAAATATTAAAGTTGTTTCTAGATGGTGAGAGGTTGAGTGATTGTTACCTGCCTTCTGGAGATGTGAGCATATTATACATATTTTATGAAGTTTTAACTATCCAGAAAAATAGATATGAATTAAATACTGAGAAAACTAGAGCATCTTCCTGATGTTTCCTTTTGTGTGTTCTTCCTTTTCATTTCTTCCTAAAAAAAAAAGAGAGAGAGAGAGAGGTGAAAACCAATCAGAGTAGCACAATGTTAATCTTTGTAGAAAAATACAAAGGAAGCGCGAGAGCCCTGGTGGGTGTGGCTCAGTGGACTGAGTGCCGGCCTGCGAACCGAAAGGCCACTGCACAGGGATGTTTCTCTCCCTCTCTTTCTCCCTCCCTTCCCCTCTCTCTAAAAATAAATAAGTAAAACCTTTAAAAAAATAAAAGAAGCTAAAGAAAATTGTTTTTCCATAAAAAGCTTGCAATTTAGTTTGATGGTCTTTAGTTTTTGCATTGTGATGCTAACTTTGTGTAACAGAAAAGGATTTGCAAAAAATGAAATCGTGTTATCTTTGGAAAGCTCTCTTATTCCCTGTCCTCAAACTGGTAATGTTTTATTTGGGAATTAATTAAGGTATAAGGCAACATCTTGGGGAGCTACATTAATTTGGGCCTGAAAGGAAAAATGTCTATTTACACTCTTTACTTTACCTTAAGAATATATTTTAGTGTATGTCTCAAGTCACTATTTTAGTTTAAAGGAAATCCTTGACTAAACTGACGATTATCAAAGAAGTGAAGATTTGTCATATTTGCATAATTCACATTGTCCCAATAACATAAATGAATGATTTGATTTACATACTGTGGCCTAGATTTTGTAAAACAATTTGTTAATACTGTAAAAATCCTTTTAAAATGAATCTGTTAGGTTGTTCACAGATTAGCTAGTTATCCAAATGTTTTGTTTATAATTAGACAGTTTTATCTTTTTTTTCTGAATATACTGTCAAGTTTGTGAGATTCTGATTGCATAGTTCAAGGGTGTTCACTCTGTTTTTTATCATTTTCATGATAGAAGCTAAAATTATGAAGATTATGATAGTTCATGACTATCAAAGCTCCCAGCTTGCCATGTTACTTCTTAAAATGTATTTTAAAAGACGGGATGATGGAAGGAATCATCAGTTACCCAGATTTACTTGCGTAAAATGCATGGGAAAGAGATGAGGAACTGTGTTTAATATGATGGATAGCTTAATATTTGCACAAATCAGATATAGAAGCATCTGCTAAATGGGCAGGCTTCCACTTCGTTCATGATCTAGTTTAATTTTTTTAGAGTAAATTTAAAAATTTGATCACTCTCTCTATGTCTTTAACCAGTGTATGTCTTCAGTTTAATTGCAGCATTCAAAATGCTTTCTTAAAATCATGAATTTTTATCTATTAAAATGAATCATATGTGATATAATCACAAAGATGATCATTCACAGTGAGGACTATTACTACTTCTTAAGTGGATAATAACAAATTTCTCACTGTGGTTGCTTTTACAACTTTTAGTTTTGTATATTATTTTGTCCTCCAAGGTAAAATGACAGAGTGAGCATATTGCATAAAAACCAAGATCATCACTCTTCCACTGCCTATCATGGTGTTTATGCTTAACCAAGCATTTATTTATTAGTTCTTAATGGTAAGGGCTACAAGGTTACTACACCTGAGAGAAAAATCTGTAAGACGGGCTTTTTAATTAATCACTAGGAGGGTTCAGGAAGGACTCGCTGTTTCCGTAAGCTGAAGCATTTATGCACCCCATTCCAAGTGTTGATCATAAGACTATACTTTGAGGGATCATTTCTATAGTTCATTACCTAGTGTTGATCACGGAAACAGCAGGTGTGCTTTACTTCTCTAAGTTTCTCTACTCCCATTAGGAATAATGAACCCTTTACACATTTCTTTGTGTGTATACATAGATACCATGGCTAAAACTAGGGTCCTGTCCACCTGAGGACAGAGACAGTTCTAAGGAAACAAAACAGTAGAACCAGTATTTTAGGAATGATATTAAAATGCTACCCAACATGCTCTGAATTCAGGATCACCGCCTCAGGACAAAGACTCTGAAAAAGAATAATCAAGAGCAACGGACCCCAATAGTCAGGAGTTACCCTACCCAGCACCATCTGCAGCTAGTCAAGTCAATTCGAGCATAGTTCCATATGGTTCATTTTACTAAATTTACAAACAAAAACTGCAATATAATTCTCAGCAGTACTTCAGGTAAATCGTAACTTAATTGGCAGTTATGTTTGTCCTGGGTCACTGGGTACAATGGAGATGGATAAAATGACAACAAGTCTCGCCGTAGTTATAAGTCTATTTGGGAACCAACACTTTTCTCTCCAGTCCTTGGCATCTGCTTTGGCATTTCCTTGTGCAGAAGCCTCTGTGGACAGAAGCAAAAAGCGTTGCAGATTTAATAGCCTGTTTCTTCCGTCTCTAGCTAAGTCCCTGACATTGGCAGAGGTTACCACACTGCTGGCATAATTTATCTCTTAAACACAGTAAAGTTTATTTCTTAAGCTCAGCATGTCTAAATAGTGCACAGAGACATACCCTCCCTTTGTCTGTGTGCATGTGCCTCAAATGTGGCCCAGACGTCTAATCCTCCACACACTACCCAGTCACGTTTTTCTTCTTCCTCTCCTCCGTCTCTCCCCATTTCTACAATCCTGACATTCACACTTTAGTTGCAAGAAATGCCACAAACAGTAGGTTGTCACTGTTCAGAATCTATGTAGGTACTTACCACACTCCTGGCAATGCCAAGAGCAAGGCTTTGGGCACAAGGCCCTACTGCATTTCATTAGAAAAAGGCACCTTCCTCCTCGGTGGCTGCAGCTTCCTGTCCTGGTCTATAGAGCAATGGAACCTCCGAGTCACCTCCGAGCCTCAAGCACTTGCCCTCTCCACTTCAACCAGAACAACTCCACTTTTTTTAAAAAGATTTTATTTATTTATTTTTAGAGAGATGGGAAGGGAAGGAGAAAGAGAGGGAGAGAAACATCAATGTGTGGTTGCCTCTCACATGTCCCCAACTAGAGACCTGGCCTGCAACCCAGGCATGAGCCCTGACCGGGAATCAAACTGGTGACCCTCTGGTTTGCAAGCCGGCACTCAATCCACTGAGCCATGCCAGCCAGGGCACGACTCCACTTTTCATGGTTTATATAGCATGCTTTCACAAAATACTTTTTATGCAGATGTTCCTACAGTTTAATAAAAAGAACTATCTGTAAAATTCAAAGACCTTAATCACTTTAGGTCTTTTTGTATGTGTTTAAATTCTACATTTCTGGGAAATTAGCAGCTTTGAAGAGCAATGGAAGTGTGATCTGTAGGTGGGGAATATAGCTGGGGAGAACAAATCAAAAAGAGGAGGTTCTGTACAAGGGAACACAAAGACAAAGAATTGGAGTAGGACATACTAATTGTACTGTTGTGGGAACTTTTTCTTTATGGGTTGGTTTAGTTTGGTAAGTGGTAGAAGGAGAGGTATGACTTTATCCAGTTTTCAGGCCAGTGGTCATGAGTTTGAGCCCTGGTTCAGTTTTGCCTGGACTGCTGCACCCTGGCGGAGGAGACTGTGGCAGCCTGAAAGCAACCCTCCAGCAAAGATGCAGGAGCTAGCCACTGGTGGTCAGGATATGAGGTACATGGGCACACTTCTAACAGCATCTGACACCCTCGTCATTTAGTTTATCCATCAGTAAAACCACTAGATAGTAATGCAGCCACATCCTGTTGAAGAAGAAAAGGCTTGAAGAAAAGAGCTATGCATCAATGACTATGTCTGGTAACTAAATTTGTTCAAGGTGTTAAAAATAATGAGGTCTGACCTTTAATGGTTAATTTTATACAACTTTGTGTTACATGTGACTATAGCATATGTACACCTTTATTGTTGATTCTCAAATATTTCAAATTGGATGAAATTATTTTTTAAATTTTTGGTAATATATTTTATGTTCTAGCTTGATAATATAAAGTCATCAATTCAAAATATATATTAGAATTTATTGGATTTTTAATAGAAATCACTGATTATGTATTTATGTATTCATTTGTTTATGCTTTATCTTGTTTGGAAGGGGATTTAAGGTAATAGTTATATATATGTTCCAGATTATAACCCAGATTCTTTCATAGGGAAAAGAAATCAAACTCTGGGATTTAGAAAATTAGTTGAAAGAAACTGGATTTAGTCAACACAAAGCAGAAAGATTATTGATTTGTGCTCAGACAGAGATGGGTATAAATTTTATCTCTGCTGTTTTGCCCTGTGATTTTGAATCATTTTATCTCTTGGAATTTCAGCATTTTTATCTCTAATCTAGAATATGTGATGAGACCCCATTATATAATCAATCCCATTCCGGAGGGCTCTGTCTCTATGAGCTGATCGCTTCCCCAGGTTCCCGTCTCTAATACATTCCCATCGGGGATTAGGTTTTGGCATACAAATTCCGGGGCAATGCAAACCTTCAGTCTCTAGCACGCAGTGATAAGATGAAACCTTGCTGGGGAAAAGAACGAGAGCAGAAACAAAGGTGTGAGGGAGTCGAGAGGAGGCAGGAGACAGTAAGGCCGATCGCCCCAGGTTATCTGGCCCCGGTCTGGCAGTGACTGAGGGATGATGGCAGGGCACTGGGTTGGCCACTGACTGTTCACTTCATTTTAGAGTCCTAGGACTTGAGGTAACAAGATGTCTGAGACTGTGTACTCCACATAGCTGGAGATGAGGTCATTCTGAAGAGACCGCAGATTTGGAGGTCATCTATTTTTCCATTTAGTGTTCTGAACTCTTTATGTAGCAGATTGCTTGTCTCCACTTTGTTTAGTGGGTTTTTTTTATTCTTGAGTTTTGGCCTGTCTTTTCACAGACCATGTTTCTTCCCCTCTTTATTTTGGCTATCTCCCTGTGTTTGTTTCTATGTATTAGGTAGATCTTGTAGGTCCCCCAGGCTTGGCAGAGTGAACTTATATAGAAGGTGTCCTGTGGGTCCCACTGGTACAATCTGCCTGGTCACCCGAGTCCTAGGGGTGTCCCCTGTGTGGGTTGTCCATGCCCTCCTGTAGTAGTCAGGCTCTGATTGCTGTTGGCCCATCAGTGGGTGGGAGGGGCCCTTGGGCTCACTGGCTGTGAGGGCTGGTTTGACAACAGTGGCTCAGCTGTTGCTTGGGGGCTGACTCCACAGAGCAGGAGTCATTGTAGCCGAATCTGCCCTTTGGGTATCATTTGTGGAGCTGACTGGGTGGTACTCTGCTGTGACCTTGGGTCAGCAAGTGGGTATATTGGGTCCGGAGCCTCTTGGTAAGGGTTCTGTTTCAAGCCAAGATCAGTCTCCATTTATGCTGGCCTTGAAACTGCTTGGTAGGAGCTACAAAGTTATATGCAGTTTGTTTCTGCTTGTTCTGGGCTTGGAGGTGCTTGGGAGAGGCTATTCTGTATCCAAGGCTGGCTGCCACTTGTCCTGGGCTTGTGGCCTTATAGTTGAAGCTATGTTCCAGGCCAGGACTGGCTGCCATTTATGCCAGACTTCTCCAAACCTATAACTCATGGGAGTTAAAATGAAGTTGAGACTCATCGCCACTTGTGCTTGGCTTGAGGCCACTTAGCAAGAGCTACAAGTCATGCCAGGGCCAGTTGCAGCTTGTTTGGCATTTATAAACCTTTGAGAGATTTTGGGAACACCAGCAGCATGAGCCAGGGAGGGCTGCTTGTGTGGAGAAGTTGCTTCAGGCAAGAGAGTTTGGTGGGACAGGTTCTCAGGTAATCACCAGGGTGGGGCAAAAGATGTTAACCAGGTTAAGGGAGGGCACAGATTTGGCTCCCCCGGCACTGCACAAGCTAGATGAATGCATCGCACAACAAATGAACAATGGTGCATGCCAGTGCTCCGTCCCCAAAGAGAGTTGTCCTTGTCCCTCTAGCCCTTGCCCTGAAGTAGGTCAATTCAGTTCCTCCCCACATATTCCTGGGGCTTTATTAGCTGCTGCTCCTGTACTGGAACTTTGAGTGTGTAAGTCTGTGTGTGGGCCTTTTAAGAACATCATCTCAGTCTCTTATAGGTCTCATGTTTCTAGGATGCAGTCCCTCTAGTTTTCACAGCTAGATGTTCTGAGGGCTACTCTTCCACACTGGTGCCCCAGGCTGAGGAGCCTGGTGTAAGGCTGTGACCCCTGGCTCCTCAGGAGGGACCTCTGCAGCTGAAATATCCCTCCCGATTCTTAACCACCACACTGTCAGTGTGTGACCTGCCCTTCTGCATCTCCGCCCCTCCTACCAGCCTCCAGAGGGCTTCTTTACGACCTTAATTATTGGATTCTGGTTCAGCTAGTCTTTTAGGTAGTTCTCATTGGTGGTTGTTCTGTAATTTAGCCATAATTTTGATGTGATGGTGGGAGGAGGTGAGAATAATATACCTACACCACCATCTTGACCAAAAGTTCCGTATGTGCTACACTTTTATATAACTGGCAGGGCAGTAGGTTTGTTTATAGTGGCGTCAGTACAAACACATGAGCAATGGTTTGCACCAGGACATTATTGATGACCATGAAGTCACTAGGTGATTTTTCAGCTCCGTTATAATTCTTTGGAGCACTGTTGTGTATGCATTCCACTGTTGACGGAAATGTTTGAAACGTTGTTATACGGTGCCTGACTGTGTATGAGCTCTTAGATTAGTGCCTGGCATATTTTAAGTCTGACGTAAGTATTTGCTGTTGAATAAGTACAGACTACAAAGAATTGAAAGAGTAGTATGCATAATGGCTAAGCATGCAAATAGAGCCAGACTGTCTGGGTTTGAACCCCAGCTCTGCCATTTGCTAGTTGTATGACTTTGGACCAATTACTTAACCTTTCTGGGCCTCAGCCTTCAACTATAAAATGTGGATATACTACTAACTGTTCCATAATTGTAAAGATTCAAAGAGTCACTGCATATCAAGTTATTAGTAAGTACTTAATAACTAATAGCCATTATTATTAGCTCTATGGATTAGCCATGCAGCATTCTTATCACTAGAGATCAAAGGTACCATCCCATTTAATACTTCACACAAGCAAAGAGAGGACTCTCCTGGGTCCTGGTAGCTTCTCTTACATCCTTACTTCTTCACAATCAGGATCAGAATAAAAGGATCACCTTTCTCTCACTGAAGCCTGCTCAGATATCCTCTCTAAGACCTACCCTTTTCTGGGGTGATTGTGTGTATTGGCCTCACCCTTTAGTTGTACCTCTCAAATCATTCAGTGGGGAGCTTTCTCTTAGAGTAGAAGCCATACATAACCACCTGAATTAGCATTCATATAACATAATTTAAGCATAATAAAAATGAAGATCATACAGTCATGAGTAGAGGAAAGGGAGAAAGGAATTTTGTTATAGGAGTTTAGGATCATGGTCCTGAAAGATCTCTTCTTTAAAAGCAGAGACATGCAGGTAAGCCCATTCTGCATCTAGAAGGTCTGGCTATAGGTTCTTATGACAAAGAGTTGGGGGCTTTTCAAATCAGGGATAGTGTACCCAAGGAGAAGGAAATCTTGTTATAGGTGAATCCTGAACTCACCTCTATCTGCCCAGAACCACCATTTATTGTACTTATGTCTCCTGTATGTATGGCAGGTAGTTCCAGCCTAATTTAATCTGTCATCAGACAAACATTCTGACACCAGCACACACAAAGGTAGTTGAGAAAAATTCTTGTTGACTGGATAAAGAACTGCCTTTGTATCCCAATCATTAGGATGCGTCGACTTCCAGATGTTGTGCAATCAGCAAGTGTCCATATGAAGATACTTCCAATACTCATTTTCTCAAAATAACAATCTATAAAACATAAATAGTAAATTTCTTCTTACCATAAAAGAAAATTAGATTATCAGAAACAGAGGCTATAAATCATATGTGATATGTCTGGACTTTTTATGTACCATAATAACTAATCACTTGGCTATCAGGGCACTGGGGAAATTACAATAAATTATATTTTGTGGGGTATGCACCACATGAATGAAGCCAAGAATATTATAGAATGACCTTCACCTTGGGTGATGTCATAGAAAAAATGATGCTGCCCTAATAACTTCATAGGGTTAATTAGTTTCGGAGAACACACAAGAGGCAGTGATGTCCTAGAGCTTTTTTATTTTCTTTCCCATGGGAAGTTGAGCTAATAAAAATGAAAAACATTTCAAGTAGCTAAGTAAGAAAGAAGAGTTGCACAGAATTAGAAGGAAATGCTTTAGTACTGTCCCCTTAGAAGGCCTAGTTCTCCTTTCTGTCAGCTGCAAATATTATTCTTTTTTTTGTGCATTTTTCCCACCAATTTGGAAACCTTTCAAATGACCATTGTTTCCAAAGCCTGCTGTGACAATGGATTTTTAAAGAATTTTCTGATGAACATGAATTCATTTAATCAGATAGGGACCTCTTCAGATAGGGAGACATTTATCTGTATAAAATTTGCAGCTTTGTTTAGTCTGACCACTCGGATACCCAGTGAGGGTGGAGGTAAAGTTTCCACAGTTACGTTGATTTCAGATGAATGGGTTTGCTGGTGTCAAAGACAGGCTGCGGCCCTCCACTGGCATCTGGGGTACAGAAGGCTAATTCTTCTGAATAGAGCCATTGATGATTACATTTTGGGAAATTTAATCATAGAGTAATTAGGCTTTAATTCTTACAAAAACTTACAATTAATTGGACCTTTTATACAACTTTTTTGTTTGATTTAAAGTACCATGTAGGTTAGTTGTAGAAACTTAATTTAAATATGGGTTTAATTGGAATTGTTTTATGATTTTAATGAGTCTTAAAAGTCTTTTGATGAGCAGCCTGTATAATTATGGTATTTAAAATGATTGAGTAAATGCATACTTTTATAATTTACCTTTCAGGAAACTGTATTTTTATGGAGGCTATTTTTTGCATGATGAATTGTTTCATTTTATGTTCAGCTTTTGTGGGAATGGTTGTTTAGTCCTGCCTCTAATCACCCAAATGTTTTCTCTTTAAAATGAAATTAAAATTTCACAGAATCAAAAGCATCAGGCAGTAGCCCAACACTATAGTTAAATGTAATCACAGACATATTTTTGTTTTTACTTTAAAGGAGACTGAATTACTGCTAAAACCTTCAAATGGGGATTCAGTTTTCCTGTGTAATCAGACACAAACAAGTTACCTGAAGACAGCTCTTTTCCTTTATAAAAAAACTGATTTTAGGCAAATGACTTGAACTCTTTAAAAAAATGAAATGCAATATTGAGTTATCAGCTTTTTAATGTGATGTCAGAACAAATGAATACTTTTAATAAACATAAATATTCTTAAATTAGAAAAGAAAGGAGAGCATTAGATGCTTTCCTTTGAGTAGGTCCTCTTCTTACCTATACTAAGTCAGATAACTACTATTTGAAATGTTTCTGCTGATCAGGAAAAATAATGGTGTATTAAGTAAGTAATATTAGGACACATGGTTTTATTTTCCATTTTTAATGATATTATGTTCTGTCCTTCACTTTATAGTTTAGGTCAAATTATTTACATGTGCTTGAAAATCAATCAATGCAGTTTACCATATCAAAGAGTATAGGACTAAAACCATATGGTCATTGCAATAGAGGTAGAAAAACATTTCACATAATCATTTTGTGATAAAAACTCTCAGCAAACTAGAAATAGAAGTGAACTCACTCAACTTGATTAACAGCCCCTGTGGAAAACATACAGCTAACATCACACTCAAGGATGTCGTTTATTTAACACTTACTGAAGGTCCTAGCCAGTGCAATAAGACCAGCAGAGAAAATAAAAGGCATGGAAATGGGAAATGGAGAAGTAAAACTAGCCTTATTTGCATATTACATGGTTATACAGGTAGAAAAGTCTGCAGAATCCACAAAATAGCTATTAAATCTAATGAATAAATTTAGGAAAATTGCAGGATACAAAGTCAAAATAAAAGCTGGCACTTCTATATATTAGTAACAAACAAGTGACAATAAAAATTGTTTAAAACTCCATTTAAAATAGCAAAAATATTAAGGAATAAATTCAACAGAAGATATGCAAGACTTGAACACTTAAAACTATAAAATATTGCAAAGGATAAATAATGGAAAATAAAGAGCTAAATAAATGAGAGCTACTATGTTCATGGACTGAGGACTCAGTACTTTTTTATGACAATCTTTCCCAAATTGACCTATAAATTCCATGCAATCCCAAGCAAAATCTAAGTATTATCTTTGAGGAAACTGATGACATGATTTAAAATTTATACTAAAAGGTAAAGGATAATTTTGAAAAAGGAGGACAAAATTGAAGAATATTGCCTGATTTGAATACTTACTATAAGGGTACAGATCAAGACATTGTAAAATTGGCATAAGAATAGGCATATATGAAAATAAATTACAATAGTCCAGATATTATCCCACACTTTCATGGTCAATTTATGTTTGAGAAATATACCAAAGTATTTCAATGGAGGTAAAAATAGTCTTCAACATATGGTACTACAGCTAGATACCTGTGTGGGGAAAAATATTAGCCTTGATCTTTACCTCATATCTTCCACAAAGATTAACTCAACATGAATCAAAAGCTTAAGTAAGAGAACATAAACTACTAAACATAGGAGAGAAAATCTTTGTGACACTAGGTTTGGCAAAACTTTGTTAAATAGGACATAAGAAGCACAAACTATAAAAAGAAGAATTAAAGTTAAAAAGAACTCTCAAGATAAAAAAAACATTTTTCAAAAAACATAATACAAAAAGGCATGACAAGTTGAATGAAAGTTTTATAGAACATTTCTCACAAAAAGCTTGTATCAAGAATATATAATAAACTCTTACAACTTAATAAGGAAAAAATTCCATTTTTAAAGGAGAGTTAAGATTTAAAGAGCACTTCACAAAAGATGTTATACAAATGGGCAATAAAAATAGGTAAAGATATTCACCATCACTAGTTATTAAGGAAATGTAAATGACAACCAGAGTGAACTACCTGAATGGCTAAAATTAACAGGACTGACACGATAATAAGTGTGGATATGGATGTGGAGTAACTGGAAATTCCATACATTGCTGGTAGGAATAAAAAAATAGTACAACCACTTTGGAAAACAGTCTGACAATGCTTCACAAAGTTAAACATGCATTTATGACAGAACCCAGAAATTTAACTCCTGTGCATTTTACCCAAATGAAGTAAAAACACATGTCCACACAAAGATGTGGCTGCAAATGTTCATAACAGCATTATTCAAAACAGCCAAAAAAGGATGCAACACAAATGTCCATCAACTCTTCAGTGTATAAATAAACTGTGTTATATCCCTACTATGAAATGCTACTCAGCAATAAAAAGGAACAAAGTATTAGTAATTCAAAAACATGAATAAATATCAAAAATATGATAAGTGAATAAACTGAAAACAAAAGACTAGGTACCATATGATTCCAATAATATAAAATTCCAGAAAAAGAAAAACTGAGGCATAAAGTATATTAAATGACTGTCTAGAACCAGAATTGAGAAATGTCATTGAAAGCAAAGAATCATGAGAAAACTTTTTAGGATGAGGAAACTCTTGCAGCTTGTTTGTGGGGGTAAAATAATTTTAATTTAATTGTACAAAATTAACAAATTTGTTCAACTGTTCACTTAAAATTTATGAATTTCACTGTATGTAAATAACATTTCAATAAAAGGCATTCCTTTAAAAAAATTACCCCTGGAGTTTCCCATGAATTCAAATGGTATAATTCACCTGAGGTCTCTTATTTATCCTGTATTATTTCATCTTTGAAGATTTGTGCTAGTATTTTTAAAGGGCAATGTGATTTTGTACTTTTGTGATTATTGGGGCAATGAAGAAGTATATTCTTATTTGTTTGCCTTTCTACATACCTCTTTAAAATGTCTTTTTCCCAGTGTCACTCACCTTGATTCTCAGTTTAATCAACCTGATATGAAACTACTGGTATTTACAGAAAGTCAAATATTATACACACGAATCATCTACTCACTATGAGTTAATATATTAACCAAGACGGCACTGTTTGAATATGGTTATGCAAATACAAATTTACTGCTTCTTTTTGGCTTTCATTCATTCTCTCATGGAGTGTCTCTTATCTTCAACACTGTATTTTCTAAGCTAATACTATATTACTAAAGAGAAACCTGAGCATTTCAAGGTCTTTGGAACAAGCAGAGTCAGTTTATTGAAGGTAATCATCTTAAATGAATGACTGTGATCTAACAGATATTATCTAGATAATTATTAAGCCCTGCCTGGTTGGTGTGTCTCAGTGGGGTGAGTGCTGGCCTATGAACCTAGAAGTTGCTGGTTCAATTCCTAGTCAGGGCACATGCCTAGGTTGCAGGCCAGGTCCCAAGTAGGGAATACACAAGAAGCAACCAACCACACAATGATGTTTCTCTCCCTCTCTTTCTCCTTCCCTTCCCCTCTCTTTAAAAATAAATAAGTAAAATCTAAAAACAAATAAATACATATAGAATTATTAGCTTATTTTATATTTTGCTCCCTGTTTATTATATTTAATTTTTATTATATTTATGTGTTTGAGCGTATTTATTATATTTTTTCTTTTAAAAGAAAAAATCCTCCTGGCTAGTCTATGCTGAACTAGCACATACTGAATTAGGTATTTGCATCTTAAACATCTAAATATATACATAGGATTAATTATGAAAAGACGTGATATGTGCTTTCAAATATGTGAAAGGCTCTTCCCACCACAAGAGATGGTCTTGGTTTTGAAATTTTAAAAGTACAGTTTAATGAATTTGGTAATTTTATACAGTTAAGTTGATTGTATCTCCGCAATCAAGATAGAGAAGAGTTCCCTCCTCCAAAAATTGTCTGTTGCCTCAGTGCTCTCAATAACATTTTTCCCAACTCTGGCTGCAGAGGCAGTCACTTAGTTGGTCTTCTTTAGCTGTTTCAGGGAGTTATTTTTACTGATGCATATGAGTTAAAGAGATACCAGTATTTTATAAAGAAGAACTTTCTAACAATTAGATATGAACTTTCATCAATTACAGAGGTCTAAATACTTGCAAATTAAGACCAATGCCTCAAAGTCTCATCCTATTCCAGGGTTCTAAGACTCTTTCTCCTGCATGCTATGGAACATGTTTTAATTAAATTTCTGGAAAAATTTAAGTTAACTCTGAGTAACTCTTTATACTTTTGTTTCAACACTTAGTGAAAAGTCTTTATAAAATGTCTTACCACGGTGTTCTGTCTTATTTTCCTGGTGTATGTTGTGCTAGATCTGTTGTCTTTAATGATTGACAATGTTGTGGTGACCTGTAAGTCACCATCATTTCTCAACATGAATGTCACTGATAAAATTATCTGTAGATTGTGAGGGAGTTTAGGTCTTGTAATTTGCTTTATTTTTTACTGTAGCTATTTTCTTTCTTTCTCTCTCTCTCTCTTTCTTTCTTTCTCTCTCTCTCTCTTTCTCTCTCCCTTCCTTCCTTCCTTCCTTCCTTCCTTCCTTCCTTCCTTCCTTCCTTCCTTTCTTTCTTGTTGTTTAAATACAGTTTTCTGCCTTTTACTTAGATCCCAGCCCACCCACCCAGCCCAAAGAGTTTTGAACAGGGAAACTAAAGAAAAAAAATAAACAAATGGGAAATTTTTGAACAGTGAAGAAAACCATCAACAAGACAAAAATACAACTTATTGAAAGGGAAACTATATTTGCCAATAATACATCCTATGAAGGCTTAATATCCAAAATATATGAAGAACTCACACAATTTAACATCAAAAAATAAACTAATTAAAAAATGGGCAGAGGACCTGAACATACTTTTCTCCAAAGAGGACATACAGATGGCCAACAAACATATAAAAAGATGCTCAACATCACTAATCATCAGGAAAATGCAAATTAAACCACAATGAGATATCACCTGCCAGAATGGCTATCATCAATAAATCAGTAAGTAGTAAATGTTGACTAGGGTGCAGAGAAAACAGAACCCTTGTGCACTGTTGGTGGGATTATAAATTAGTGCAGCCACTATGAAAAACAGTATGGAAATCCCTCAAAAACTTAAAGATAAAGCTGCCATATGTTCCAGCAATTCTATTTCTGGGTATTTAACTGAAGAAAACAAAAATGCTGATTGAAAAAGATATAGCATTTATATGTTCATTGCAGCAGTAGTAGTAATAACCAAGATATGGAAGCAACCTAAATGTCTATCAATAAATAAATGGATAAAGAAAATGTGGCATGTATATACACACAATAGAATATTATTTGCCAATGAAAAAGAATGAAATCTTGCCATTTGTTACAACATGCATGGGCCTAGAGGGTATTATGATAAGTGGAGTAAGCCCAACATAGACAAATACTATATAATCTCACTTATATGTGGGATCTTAAAAACACTAAATAGATGAACAAAACAAAACAGAAACAGACCTATAGATATAAAGAACAAGCTGATGGTTGCCAAAGCAGAGGGGGTAAGGAATAGGAATTGAAGGAAAAGAATTAGAGTTTATTGACTACGAAAAAGATACAGCCTGATCCTTCCTTTTAGACTAACAGCAGAAAGCAGATAAAACATTCTAATATAAGTAGTATGAGGTATATATTGATGTGAGTGCTTAATTTGTTTAAAGGCAGAAGAAAAAATAGAGAAACCATGAATGGGATGGCCAATAGGTTTACAGAATAAGAATGCTTCTAAGAAAATGTCAAAAGAACTACTCAAGTACTGGGGCTGTGTTTTATTTATTTATCTTTTTTAATGTGTTAGGTACTTTATTCGTAAAATATTTTATTGATTATGCTATTATGGTTGTCCCACTTTTTGCTCCCCTTTATTCCCCTCCATCCTGCACTCCCCTCCCTCCCCCATCCACCCTTAGTTCAGGTCCATGGGTTATATTTAATTTATATTTATATTTATATTTATATTTATTTTTATTTTTATTTTTATTTTTATTTTTATTTTTATTTTTATATTTATATATAAGTTCTTTGGCTTCTCCATTTATATTTATATTTATATTTATATATAAGTTCTTTGGCTTCTCCATTTTCCATACCATTCTTAACCTTTTAGACATGCTTGCATGCCATGTGTTCAATTTGGTGTTTGACCCACAGTAAATGCCAATAAATGTCCAATAAATAAATGACTACTAAATGAAGCTAAGAATGATAAAATACACATAATAGGCATATATTTCCAAAGCTTATTGTTTAAATTTGAAAAACAAAACTGCATAAAGTTTAGGATACTCACAGAATATGTCATTACAATTTTTTGTAGAACTAAAAGTTCTTTAACATATTCCAAGAGTACCAAGTTTTGAATGAGCCAACTCAAATTTAAATTCTAGCTTGCCCACTGGTCAGCTATGTGGCCTAGTACAAATTATGTAAAGAACCCAGTTTCGCCCTGGCTGGTGTAGCTCAGTGGATTGAGCGCGGGCTGCGAACCAGGCATCGCAGGTTCGATTCCCAGTCAGGGCACATGCCTAGGTTGCAGGCCATGTCCCCCAGCAACCACACATTGATGTTTCTCTCTCTCTCTCTTTCTCCCTCCCTTCCCTCTCTAAAAATGAATAAATAAAATCTTTTTTAAAAAGAAATACATAAAGTGCATTAATTAAAAAAAAAAAAAGAACCCAGTTTCCTTAACTATAAAAATGGGGATAATAAAATTTACTCTGAATACAGTAAGTCCTCAATGTTATTGGTAGGTTCTGTGACTTTAAACAAAATGATATATAACAAAACCAACTTTATCACAGGCTAATATATATAAATAAGAGTGAAGTTCCTATGGCATCCTATCAATGTTAAAATGAAATATTATTTGAGGATCTGCTATAGTTGTTTTGGAATTAAATTAGGTAATATATATATGGAAGGGATAACATAGAATCCAACTCATGATAATCCTGCCTGTTCTTGGCTTTCTCCTTTCCTTCCTTCCACCCTTCATATCCATAAGAGCTTTCCAAAGGAGCAGCCTCCGAATGTACTTTTGGTGCAGTCTGAACCTGGCAGAAACAATGAAAACGAAAAAATTCTATTTCTTGCTCTTCTGTGTGCAGGTCCACAAAAACACTTGGGGCAGAGCAGGAGGGCATTGACAGGAAAGGCTGTGATGACTGAGAACCTGTTCTGCACCCTCCTAGAGAGACCACTGTGCTACTTGCCTATAAATCATTCATTCCCCCAATATTTGCTGAGCAGTATTACTAGGTATTTCACTAGGTTCTGAAATTATCATGATAATAGATTCATTCTGCCCTCAAAAAGGCGAAGGATAACATGGTAGGGGACACAAAAGTTTAAAAAAATAATTGTAAATAATCTGTCAAGATATGTAACATTAGAAGTAATATGATATAACTCAGTATTATCATAAAGGAAAAACTAGGATAATTTTCCTGGCAGAAGCTGAGGAGGAGAAGAGAGACAGAGGTGGATTGAGAAAACTTGGCCAAAGAGAGGATATTTTAATTTTTATCCTGAGAGATCAGTAATTCACAGGGAATACTTAGCTCTTCTCTGGCATGTGCAAGGGGTGAATGTGAGCCAGCCAGAGTCTGCAGGGAGAGATGAAGTTTTTACTGATAGGGAGGATGGAAGAAGCATGGTGGAAGATGAGACTGTGTATGTGAGCAAGAATCGAGTCATAAAGGAATTCTATATAGTAATCACGAGTTTAGACATATTGTCAGGAGTGATGAGTCACTAATGAAGAGCCATTTGAAAGATGCGACTAGACTTCAGGTCACAGAGACAAAGCAGTTCCCTACAGCTGGTGTCCAGAAAGCAGAAGGATGACCGAAGTCTAGTTAAATCGTAGCTGGAGACATAATTTGTCCCACACTAAGTATCATCTAAATCGAATGACAAGCTTTAAAATCTCTTAGGACTTTTTCATCTTTTGCTGTGGTTAAACTATAAAGTATGAAGCTGATTCATCAAAATTTCAATAAATGTTTTACTCTTTGTTGGATCAAGTTTTTACAACATGCTGCTTCCCATTGTCTTCACATTGATGGAGTTTTGTTCTCTCCTAGCTATCCAACTGGCTGCATGGGCCACAGCATGTCTTACAGCAGTAATACATGAGATTAACAAAGCAATTATTTAATTGACTCTAATTTCATTGGTATTCTTATTAGCTAAAGGAAAGGGGTTTAGTAATTGTTTACATTTGTAAAGCCAATATTACGATTTAAATTATAGCCTTTGGATAAATTTGAAAAATGAAGACTGATAATCCTTAAAACAATATTTACAGAGGGCTCTTTGCTTATAAAGAATAAAGTGAATGGAAACAAGAGCACATTAAATCAGAAAGCCTTTTAAATATTCATTTTGCAATCAGCTTCACTGGTTTCCCAGCCACTATCTAACTTCATAATTCTTATTGTGGAGAAGTAAAAATCTCTTGCTTTAATTTTCCTGTGAAATATAAACTATTACTTCACATTCTTTTTTTCTGATTCTGGAGTATAGGGGTTCTAGATATAATGCTTACAATGCAAATATTCTTCCTCAACAGAAACATGTTGGGAGGTGCTGCTAAAATTGGTATTTCAAAAATGTAGATATTTTGGGTAGGTAGCTCTGATTTAAAATGTGCTCTATCTAACCACCCCTAATGAAAGTCTTTGAACCACCCAGAACAATAACTGTAAAAACACTAAAATTGATTTTTAAAAAAACTCACAGCCTCAAAATCAATCAGTAAACCTGTTGTTGATGGTTTTCTGTGAATCACAGGATGATGGAAGTGATCCAGACAGACCTCTCCTATCTAGAAGATGAATTATCCAATGAACCAAATGGTGCTCGTGAATATGTGCTCCAGCTGAAGAGAAAGTGAAAATTACCCTGAAAAAAAATGCCACAGAAACATGCTTAATACGGGAATTGGACAAAAATGTTAGAAAACTGTGGTTTTCTCAGTTCCTTCTATAAGACACAGCCTCTATGAACAAAGTGCAGAAAACCTTAGGCTACAACGTATAAGGCAAAAAGGAGAAAAAAATGAGATACAATAAGAGGCCAAATGAAAATGGATAAAACTTGGGAAAAAAAGAATTAAAATGACCCTACAGAAAATCAAAGTAACATATAAAACTTAATTCCAAGAAAGAAGAAATGGATTTAAAGCATCCAGGCAGGAAAAAAGAAAACACCTGAAAAGGGATAAAAATTAGTCTGGCCTTCAACTTCTGTGAAGCCATTAGATGATGGCACATCTACAGTGTTTTGGGGGGGGCTATCTTTTTTATATTTTGACTTATAGAAACAGCAAAAAAAGTACATAGATTCCCCATAACCCTTTACTCAGATTCCCCTTATGTTTAGCATCTTACATAACCAAAAATAAAATGAAGAAATTAACACTGGGACATTACTAACTAAAGTAGAGAACTTTTTTAAATTTCGCCAGTTTTTCTACTAATGTCCTTTTGTTATTTGCATTTAGTTGTCCTGTCTCCTTATCTCCCGTCTGTGGCAATTCCTAAATCTTTGTCCTTCATGACCTTGACATGATATTTTACATTATTTTATGGGCCGTGCCTCATGCTGGATTGGCCTGATGATTGCTCATGATTAGATTAAGACTATGTGTGAGGGAGAAGGGAACCTAGAGGCCATGTGTCCTGTTCCATGTATCATGTCAGAGATTAAACAAAGTGAGTGTGTCTTACCAGTGTTGATGCTTGGTCACTTGGTTAAGCTAGTGTTTGTTAGGATTCTCTACTGTTGTTGCTATTTTTCCTTTACAATTACTAAATATTTTGGAGGATTGCTTTGATTTTGTGCAAATGTCCTGTTTTTGCATTAACTTTCACCCACTAATTTTAGCATCTATTGTGTGGAAATTATTACCGTGGTGCTTTAAGGATTTGTTTACCTCATTCCTTCATGTTTACTAATTGGAACTGTTATTAAAGGAAAAACTGTCGCTTCTCCCCTATTTATCAGTTATTTATTTATTTGTGTTAGTATAATGTAATGTTATTGTTATATATTTTGTTGCTCATGCTGTTCTAACTTTGGTAACTGGCAACTTTTCCAGGCTGGCTCTTATGCCCTTTTTATTTCTGTCCCCCACCCCATTTTTTACCTCCTTATTTTCTGATGCTCCAGACTTATATTGTGTTTTTCTGCCCCAGCCCTAGAATTAGCAATTTCTGCAGAGTCCTGCTTTTTCTATTTGGAGTGGAATTAGAAACCAAGATTTGGTGCTGGCTGTACTTACTGCAGCTGGGGTACTTTGTGTCCCCTTCCAGTAGACCGACCTAGGAAATACATGCATGGAGCTAGTGCTCATGCACACGTATATTTCTGTATCATTTACATGTGTGTTTTTTTTTAGTTCATACTGATATCTCCAATTTTAATCCAATACAACATAGCTCATTCTAGACTTTTTCCCTTTTTTGTAACTTCTTTCTCTTGACAGTGAAAAAACTGACTCTCATTTTCTAAATTTATTTGTTAAGTCTATCCTAGTATATAAACATAAATAAAATGTCTTTAAAAGCATCTGAAATACCTTTAAAATCTAATATCTAAAATAAAATTCTGAAAACATAGTTTTAGATGTCCTAACCCATTTCTTCGTGAGGAACACATTACCAACTACAGAATAGTGATAGTAAACAGTTGTTTTTTTTGTCTTTAACCTTAAAGTATTCAGTCAAAACATAGCTTTCCAGAGTTTCTTAGCTCAGCTCCTTTCTTCCCCACTGCCTTCAGGGCAACTATGTGATTCATTTGAAGTATAGATAGATTCCCTTGTCATGGTCTGCATTCCAAATCCCCCCGCCATCTGCACTGATTTTGTTGTTGCTTTCATACAATAAATTCTCTCTCTGGTGTACAGTTCTACATGTTTAGACAAATGCATAGAGTCACGTGTCCACCAATATAGTTCCCTACAGAACAATTTCATCATCCCCCAAAACAAGAGTTACCCCTTTATCAATAATCTCTTCTCCCACTCCAACCACTGGCAGCCACTAATTTTTTAAAGAGGGGCACATAAAATGAAATCACATAACATATAGCAACTTGATTCTGTCTTCTTTTCCTTAGGAAAATGCATTTAAAATTTATACAAGTTGTCGTGTGAACCAGCAGTTTGTGCCTTCTTATGGATGCATGCTCTTCTATAGTAGGAAATGGTTTAAGGACATCTGTGTGGTTTACTGTTTGGGGCTATTGTGACTAAAGCTGCCATAAACTTTTATTTACAGGGTTTTGTGTGAACATAAATTTCCATTTCTCTTAGGTAGATACCCAGGAGTGGGATGGCTGGGTTATATGGTAGGTGTATATTTAACTTTTTAATGAACTGCCAAAACACTTCCCAAAGTGGCTGTACAATTTTGCGTTCCTACCTGTCTATTGCATGTTAAGGAGAAAACTTGTAACCTAAGAGTTATATGCCCTCCTAGATGTTTATGTGTGATGGCAGCAGAATTCTCAGTTATCCCAAAATTTATAGATTATAGTACCAATGCCCTTCTTGGGAAAATTACTTAAGGTCATATTCTAGACAACTGAGAGAGAAATAGTAATTAAGAATTTGAAAAAGAGCCCATTCCCAATAAATAAAATCTTAAGGAACATAAATGAAGGGAAGATACTTCCTAATCATAAAAAATTATATCTAAGAAGGCAGGTCACATCATATAATATTAATTATAAAACCAGAACTCATATTAAAATCAAGGAGGGATGGGATTCCTCATCATCTTATTCAACATCATTTTAGAATTTCTAGCTAGTGCAGTAAGACACGAATCAGAAATAATGGACTAAGTGTTGGAGAGTAAAATGGAAAATGGTCAGTAATTGCAAAGTATTCCTTAGAAAACTCAAAAATGCCACATAAAATCCTCTAAAACAAAAATCAATAAGGCTATGAAACACATGAAAAAAGTATCTAATAAGAAAAAAAAGATATCATAGAAAAATTCTCTGAATAATAGCAATATACACATCACAAAATTTCTAGGAATTACCCTAACCAAAATTTAAAGGATCCATGTATAGAAACTATAATAATTATTGAAGTATAAAGGACCTGACTAGTGGCCCTGGCTGGTGTGGCTCAGTGGATTCAGTGCCAGCCTGCAAAGCAAAGGTCGCTGGTTTGATTCCCAGTCAGGACACATGCCTGGGTTGCAGGCCAGGTCCCCAGTAGGGGGTGTGCAAGAGGCTACCACACATTGATGTTTCTTTCCCTCTCTTTCTCCCTCCTTCCCCATCTCTCTAAAATAAATAAATAAAATCTTTTTAAAAAAGGACCTGACTATTGACTTTTACAATACTGCCATTCATTAACTCATTCAATTTGATTATTTCTCCAAAATTTTGTTTTTGCCACAAATGTAAGTTCCACAAGGGTCAATAATTGGCATGTTCAATGTGTTATCCTTCATGCTTACTATATTGCCAAAACTATTTATTTTGATCTATCAAAATTTTGTTCAATCTGTTCTATGGACTGTGTACAGCTTCTAAGACTCATTTATTAAGTAGTTTAGTAGTTTTTGAAAGGAGTCTAGACGAGTTGATTACTATTACCTCACACATAAAAATAACCATCCATTTGACCCCATCACAGCTCACAGTTTTAAGCATAGGTACTCCGTATCCTGCTTTCCTATCTTTCTTCACTCTCTCTCTCTCTAATATTAATGGATTCCACAACACAATACAAGAATATTAAAGCTGAGGGGAGTTTTGGGGATTTTAGAAATGGCTCTTCTTTGTAAAGAGTTTGGTTATACTTCATCAATTCAATTTTCAGATCCCAGAGGCAATTCCAGGTTAGTAGCAAATGAATGGGAATGAAATTCTAGTTATTAAAAATAGAAAAACCCAGAAAAGAAACCCACAGAATCTAGGAACAGGTTAATGTGAAATACTTTACAGTTTGCAATCTGAGCCTTTTATCTCAGATCTTTTTTGCTTTCTATGTGACACAGAAATTAAGGTTAATGACACAGAATATTTCATTTCTGAATAGTTCAGTTTCATTTCCTAATTAGTTTGACATTTTCCCTTATCTGATTTGATCACTAATATTTTCTTACATTTTAAAAATAATGGGATGATGCAATAACATTGGCTAAAGTTGGCTGACTGGCTGAACCATAGCTAAGATAAGGCATTTTCTTGATTATCCTTATGATTTTCCAATGTTTCATTATCTATGGGAGTGTATTTGTGTTTCTATGTATTTGCTGGTATAGGGGGCTACTGTGTAATAACTTTCCTGTTGTGCTTTTAAATAGGATTTCCTACGAACACTAATAATGGTAATGTCATAGATATTTACTGAGAGAACTAATCTGGATTCTATGGAGATGTGTGGAAGTTTTGTGAAAATGAAATTACAGATGCAGCATATCTCAGCAGTAATGAATCTGTTTTGTATATACAGGGTTAAGTTAAGAAAAAGCAATTTTTCAAACTCAGTGCTTTTTTGATGGTCAAGTGTTTATGCATTGAGTCGTTAATGTGCAGTATTCCTTGGGCAGAGTTCATTTTCTAGCTAATGTTAAAGAAGAACTGGCCTGTGACAGGTTTTTATATTTTTAAGTGATAATTCTGATTTCTTGGGTAAGATCCTCTTGAGTACACGCTATGACCTATAAATGAAAGAGCTGGCAAAGACTCTCTTTTTTGTAACTAAATTTACAAAAACATTTATACATATTAAACACCAATATGTATTATTGGTTCTACTGTATATTGCTGAACCAATGATAGATTTTAACAGTAAAGAGAATTTAATAAATTTGATGTGGAACTCAGAATTGTAATACAGTAGCAGGAACTCATTACAAAGCTTTGTACATCAATGAGGATAACCTGTGAAAGTTAACTGCCTATAATTGAATTACACTTGCTATTTTTTTTGCCAAATACATAGGTTTTTGTAAATAAGGATAGCTGGGCAAGATAGAAGTAACTACAATGACTCTGTTTACTAAATATCTCGTTGTCAACTGTTTATTTTTAATTCTTCTCAGCTATTTCCATAAAAAGTAACATTCAACCTTTAATTTGTGTAGTTAAATATAGAAGGAAGTCATTTAACTTGGTCAAAATAATGGACTCCTTTAGTAAGTTAAATTAATGGCAGTCAACTGGTACATTTGAATTAAGCTTTATATTATTAGGGAGAACTCAGAAGAGGAGTAAAAGCCAGTGCTGTAAGACTGTGAAGTTAAGGAAGAAGGCTCTCCAAAGTAGGGACGCCCTCTCTCAAAATATTAGCAGTTGTGCTGGGTTAGTACCTGATAGTCATAGAAAGAGGTAACACAGTACTTGATTTACTCTGGCACCAGAAAGCTCTGGGAATATCAGTCAGAGTTTTCTGTATACTGCAATAGCTAAGGTGCACCCACTGCAAAAATGAAGCATTGTTAAACACGATCACACCTTAAGCTGAGATGACAGTTGTTAAAATGACTATGAACAGTACAGTTGAAGTGGGAAAGGGTCACATGCAGTTGTCTGGGAGCAATGAAACAAGGATGTGTGGAGAAATAATCTATTCTCTAGAGAATGATAGGGTTTTAGGGTATGAGAGATAATGGGTGAGATTATTGGAAAGACAGAGCAAAGGGCCAGTTTCTAATTAAATTGACAGCTTACATAGGGTTTTCTCAGGGAAAATACCAGTGGTCCAAGTTAGGCTCCATTTAGTGCATCAGCTCTGTAGTGAGAGGGCTAGAAGAAACATGGCACAGCTTTTGGGGACAAGGCTTTTTTTCCCACTACCTGTCAAGACAAATATCATTCAGATGATGTGTCCATGCACCAAATGGTAATGAAATGGAGAGAGGACATCCATGGTGAGAGCTGTGGGGGTTAGTCAGTGTATACATTCTGCTTAACGAGGAAGGTGTTTAAATTTGGGGTTGGGGGGGAAGCTGTAAGTATTAAAGGGTATTCATGCTGTGTTCCTATTATGACACCCATCAGACTAGAAGATATATCAAAAGAAATGGATTGATAGGGTTGGTGATTGGATGTAGTTAGAAGAAAGATGAGTAAATGAACAAAGGACAGAGGGTTTTTATCATTTAAAAGGATTATAGTTTTTAGGTGTTGTTTGACCTCTTGCGGCAGGAAGAGGTTGAGTGTGTGTGGGGGGGTGGGCAATACCTACACATGAAATAGTATCATGAACATTTTTAGCTAGTACTCAAACAAGTTCCATATTACATACAAATGGGGGGAATGCAATTCGTAAATGACAAGGTATGAATTTTTTATACTTAAGCCATGAGGCTGCCACATCAACAAATGTAATCCCTTGGCAAATATGCCTTATGTTTATATCTGTGAAATGTATACATTTGACAAAGAACTAAAAGGGAACAAGTAAGCATTTTATATGTATACTTTGATTTGCAAACTCCATTCTGGAAAACATTTGTTAAATTAGAAATAAGGAAGGAGTGCAAGCAAAATGAGCTTAGACTTGGTGTTACTTTCATGCATTTTGCCAAACGTGAACTCAACTTGGTCGAAATGTTTTTTTTAATGTAGAGAAAACTACTCTTCAAAGTTAAAATAATAAATTATTAAACTTGAAATTCATCGATGGGAGCCCCACATTGTAGTGGTTAGTTCATGTGAAATATCATAAGATGAAATAGCAAAAAGAGATCACGCCAAGAATCTTGGAAGGAGGAACCAACTCTGGACACATGATGCACTCCACATTTGATGTAGCTGTTGATGAGGGCACCAGAGCTTACTGAAGGGCCATAAGATAAAATACTTCCTTGAAATAAATTTGAGGTCCATCTGAATGAAAGTTCTATGAGAGTAAAGATCTTGTTTATCATGTCTCTCAACCTCCTTGATGCCAGCATGAAGTTAGAGAAAACAGCACTTCCTACTAGTCTCCCAGGGGTGAGGAAAGGAAGTGAGGGGGCAACCCTTTCATTCCCCAGGAGCTGAGGCAAATGTTGGTTATTTTGAAAGGCTCTAATCTGCCACCACTGGGAAGGTGATGGCATTTCAACTCAAGTGGGTCTGAAACATACTCAGCTCGTATACAATTATGGCCTGGCACATGGGGTGCAAAGAGACCTTTTTTTCTCCATCAGTTAATATGTTTTCTGACATATGCAGAGTGGATACAAAGTCTTATCAAACTGTGAGCTCCATGAGAGCAGCTCATATTTCACTTATTGTTACAGAAGACACAGAAACAGAGAGAGACACAGAGAGGCATAGGTTGCAGGAGATGTGCTACACTGGTTAGGAGCATTTAACTCTGGAGCCAGCTGCTTGGGTTAGGATCCTGGCTCCACCAATGATCAGTGTGTGACCTTGGGTAACTCCTTGTCTGTAGCAGTAATGATAGTTCATCCATCTCATAAAGTTGCTATGAGAGTTAAATGGACTAATAGACACAAAGTACTTAGAACAGTAAGACTGCTAAATAAGTATTAGCTATTATTATATGCTCCAAGCCTTCACAGTGCCATAGTAAGCATTTAGTAAATACTTTGATTACTGAAAGAATGAAAGGAAAGAACTTTGGAACCTATATGAATATAAAAATATAGGCAGTGACTTAATGAAGAGTAATGGCCCTATTAACCATGTAGAGCTCTGGACTCTAGAAGAGTCTTAATACTTCTAAATTCTCAGCCAATTTCAAATAAAATATGAGCCCAGACTATATTTTGAGTGCTTTTCTTAATACAATGTTGCTGTTAGTAACAGAGGCTGCAAACAGGCTCTTTAGCCATTGGACCACGTGTTTCAAAACAGTACTTTCATTCAGACTGGTATCCCAGGGAGCGGTTGGGGCAATGGGTAAGCCTTGTGCCAATCTCTGTTGCCAAAACAAGATTGATGCCTATGTTGGCATCAGCTTTACACTGGCTAGTCAAAATACACTAGATTTTTAGAAATTTTGAGATATAAATGCATAATCTTTTCTTTCTTGATGAAAATAGAACTTTTCTCATTTTTACAGCAAGGACAGTATTGCTTGACACAGCTTAAGTACCTTTTAACATACAAGAGTTAATAAATGGAATAGATGCCAACTTTCTATAAAGCACAGTCCATGAACATTTCCAGGTGTACCAAATTTAACTAGAAAAAAAAGACTTTTTCTTTAGATTCATTACATTACACTGGGAAAAATCAGCAATGTGGTTCTGGCAATACACATTATTCCTGACACTTCTCTTAGCAAATGGCATTTCTTCTACATCAGCACTCAATGCTGGCCAAATAGCATGACCTTGGCCTTCTATCTAAACTCTTATAATTTTAAAAATCCACTGGTGGGAATGAATTCTCTTTGGAGATATGGATGATTTACAAGTAACAAAAAAGTTCAGCTTCCATTACCACTGATAGCTATGCTTCCATTTATGTTTTCCCTAAGCCATAACTATTTAAAATGTTACTGTTAGCATTCCAGTTGTCCTATTTGTCGGTATATAACTCTCCACTTGAATCTATAGAACAAATCATATTAATTAAAATAAATTGGTGAGGACAGTTAAGTTGTGTCGCAGATGGTCTCTGAAGGCTATAAATTCAAATTAAGGGTTTTGCTGCTTCTTCCTGAGCTTGGAAACAGTCCTTTCACTGCATTAGTAGTAGCAAAAGAAATCTACTGCCTTACAAAAGAATATTAATTTAAATTCCTGCAGAAATAGCTGGATAAACTGCAGATACAGCTATTTATCATAATTATATAACAAATTCTTGGTTGACGCAAGCAACCAAACTGCTTATTTATTATGGCAAGTATTGATATTTAATAGTCTAGAGTATGGATTTTTCTTAGATATACTGTATTTATTTCTATATATTTTAAATATATATTCCTCTATATATTTATATCTATCCTATTTATTACTATATATTATATGTTAGGTATATATAATATTGGGTTACAGGGGTCCCAAGCTGTGTACTATATTAACAGTGATATATTTTTGTAAAATAAACGTTATTTTCTGAATATTAAAATATTAAATTAGGTGACAAAATTGTGGGGACTTGGAATAACTTTGATCATTTTAAGATAATCCCATGTTATATAAGTTCCCAAGGCAAAGATGGGTCTGCTGTTTATAGTATTCTGTAAAAACTGAAGGTCCTTTACATTCATGGAAATCTCCACAATAAAATTTTTAAAACTCTACCTTTAAAAATGAAAATAAGCAGTATAAATCAATAATATTCCTGTTTTTGACCTCTTTTTGTAAGTAAATTTTTTTAGTGCCTTCCTATTTCTACTGAATTCTCTCCAAAACTAGCATACATTAATTAGCTTGAGGGAATAGCTAAATTATGTTAGAAAGAAGTTTATAAAGCTCTCTTTGCCCTTGTACCAGAGTGAGATATTTGTTACCCATTCATTCCCAATGCCCCTACCTGAAAACAGTGTAAAGACTTATAACTCTCATATAGGATCCATATTATTTAACTATTGTAGAGATTCAATACAAAGTTTGGAGAAAAGCCAAACTTCTAAACTGTTAAAAATTGCAGCCTACAAGGAAATTTTAAACTGTTATACTGTGGAGAAAATAAAGCTAAGCAATAAAAATACTATCTAGGTTACATGAAAAAATAATGTTGATTTCTCCATCTCCACTAAATGTATGCTAAAGGAGGTAGACTGGACTATCTACATTTCTTAAAACTTAGCTTTTAAAACATGAGGCAAAAGTGGTTGTATTATAGATTGTACCATCTAGAGAACATATCAGAAGGTGGGGTAGTAAGTATAGTATTTCAAAGACCTATTTCCAAAGGAAGAGACCTAACTGTCAAATCCTGTGGGTTATGTGGATAAAAAATAGTGCCATTTATATTAAGGGTGATTACATGCAAAGCTGATTTTCTGGTTTATAATAGACTTCCCATAACTATTCATGAATACCCATTAAGTTATTCTCAAGACTAGGATAGCCTCATGTATGTTTCCTCCCTAAAGTTTGTCCTTTGGGACTAAGTGCTATTCAGCATCACCTCCCTACAGAAATATCTTTAAGGAGGAACATCAAATTCTATAGTTTCCAGTTTTACCATAGAATTTAATGATGACTTTACTACTCAGAAAAATCAGGATTCTTTCTGTCATTAATGTTGCTATGTTATCAATGAGTTAAGAACATGAATTACTCCCTAAAGCTACCTCAGATTACATCATAAGGAAAGGCCCTGCATTACTGAGTATGGCAGAATGTATATGAATGAGGAGAATAACTGAAGTGAAAGTGACAATCAAATTTAGGAAACCTGGGACAAAAGTGAAGTTTAAAGATAGTGAATTACAGTTTGGGAGGCAGATGAGTTACAGACGGAGAGATGACAGGTGGATGGTGGGAGTAACTGGGGGGCTTCCCGAGGGAGAGACAGGATGGTCCAGGACTGAGCCCTGGGCAGGCCCACACTCACAGGACTATATGGAGGAGAGACACAGGCAGGCTTGTCCCCTTGAATCTGAACCTTCCTTTGGAGCCAGTCTGCACTGTTGTGCGGAGGAGGAGAGAAGGGCAAAAAGGTTTGTTTGAAGAGAATAAAATCCAATATGACTTCATTTTTCACTCCTCAGCTACAAACTAGTAGGACAATTTGAAATCATTAGTTTGGCCAGACAATCATTGTTGTTTAACAGTGCAGTTAACAAATAAATAATTGTAAAGCACTTTGTAAATATAAAGTACTACATAAGTATTTAATAATAACATTAAATCAAGATGCTTATTTCAAGTTGCATTTTTATATCCAAGTATTTTATTGGTGTTTCCGGGGAAATGCCAATAATATGATTAAAAGTTATTATAGCATATATTTGAAAGATAAAAGAAAACAAAAAGAGCCTTGGCCATGCTAGGCTGAACAGAGTGAACAAATACAAAAGGAAAGAAAGGAGGGAATGACAACATGATCACAGAAATGTGTAAGTGAACACTGAGTGAAACTCCCATAATAATTGGTAACTTCAGTTTACCCACGTATTTGTCAGAAAGAAAACTTATCAGATAAAACAATGGGAAGGGCACAGAGCAGGAGAATGAACATCAAGTCAGGAGCTCTGGGGAAGCCTTATAAAATAATTAGCAAGGTTTCATGAATTCATAGCTTACTTGCTCTTTACAATATTGTGTTAGATTAATACCATTAGCATCCTCTATTCTACATGTGAAAAAACTGAGGCACAGAGAGGTTGTGTAACAGGACATAGGTAGTAAAAGGCAGTAAGTGTCTGCCAGGAAGGATCTGGGAAAGGTTTTCTGTCCCTGATAAATAGGACATGTGCAGCTTGTGTGCCCCTTCTTCCATCTCCTGCCTCAAAACAAGGGCACAGTGCTGAAGTTGCAGCACCGTCTTGCAACCATGAGGCAAAGGACAAGAGACATCAGGTCTATGTGCCTGCACCACTGATGCCTTGCTATCTGAGAAACATAACTGCCTATTGATTCAATCACAGTTGGGATTTCTGCTATTTGCAGAAATTTGAGGTGATTCAACTTTAACCAGTATGCCAAAAAAAAAAAAAAATGCTAAGTTACCACTCATAGAGTGTTTGCTGTGAACCACATACCATTTTATGTTTTATGTGTACACAGTTGTTTCATCCTGATGGCAAGTCTATGAAGCAGGCAATGTTATTATTCACATTTTATTGATAGGGAAATGGAGGTGCAATATCTGGCTTGGCCACAGCCACATAGTTTAAAAGGGATTCAAGAAGCACCTGGATTCTCAACCTCTGCTCTTTAGCAAACAGTATTCTAAGCAGCAAAAATACTAAAACCATTTCAATTAAAATCACAAACTAGATAGGGATACTTCAATACTGTTTTGGAGACTCTAGAACACATATTTAATTTCTCCGTGGGAATGCTATTAACATTTTGGGAAGAGAACTCTTTATTGCTTGCCATTGTTTCATATTAAAGATGCTTACCATCTCTGTTCCCAGCCCCAGAAGCACTCTCCAAACAGTGTTAACCAAAAATGCTCTCCGTATTTCCCCACAGGGACTCAGTGCCAACCCAGTACAGAACCACCATTCCAGAAGAGCGGTCAGCAAACATTCTCTGTAAAAGTCCTAACAGTGAATATCCTGAGCTTTGTGAGGCATTCATATCCAGTGGGTCTCAGCCACAACTTCTAAACCCTGACATTATAGAGTGAGATCAATCATAGGCAATACATAAACAAATGAGCATGGCTGTGTTCCCATCCAACAATTCTGATGCCATTTTATAAATAAAAACTCTAAGGCACAGGGAGGTTAAGAAACTTGCCTAAGATGATTCAATCCAAAGGTAGAGTGATTCCAGAGTTTATGTTCTTATTCAGGATATTACTGAGTTCAGATTTTAGATGCTTTTCTGTTAGCAGAAGACATAGTAAATGCCTCAGAGAACTTCTCACACTCCAGATTCTGTTCTTCCTTCTCTGTCTGTTGTTGACTTCTCTTTCTGGCAGTAAGGGCCCCCCCGGGACTTGCTTCTGTGACAGTCTGGACCCAGACCACCAAGGACATACCTTATGCTTAACCACCCTCAACATGTGGCTCTTCTAGTTCGCTCTGACACACAGTATCCACAAAGCCCCTTAAAATAAAAACATTCTATGAAAACAATCACAGGAATAGCTACTCATTGATCAGTGACTGGTTTTACTTTTACCACTTTGGGTCTTACTTTAGAGATCCCAAATCCACCACTGCCCATTAAAGTGAGCAGAGATAGGAAGCTTTTAGGCATGGTCTGGTACATGTAGGAGACCCACAATATTACCTAATATTCATAGACATACAGAAGATCAGGCATATGCCTCTGGCCCGGGGCTGACTGTGTATGTAAATCCAGGAAGACCCACCAAAGCTGAAAGCATTCACGCCAATCTGAGTAGTGCTGGTGAGCAGAGCTGTGACTGCTAGTTCTTTTAGTGCACTCAGCCAAGGTTTCAGAGTCCACTGTTGTGTTTGGGGAGGAAAAGGGACCCCTGATTAAAGGACAAGCCAACCTCCCATACCTATCCACCTAGGAGCCCTACAGATGGACACATTCCAGAAGACAGCTAAGGTAATGGTACAAATAAGTGGGGTCTCATGGGATTTTGCTGCTCATCAGTGTCTAAGATGCATTTTCACTGCCACCAGTAGGAGTGGAGGTCAGGTTGCAATTCTTTTACCAGAGTAGGCAGGTGGGGAATTTAGTAATAGTGAATGAGAGCAAGCTACCAAAGTTGGGAAAAAACAAAAATGTAATTACTTCATAAAGCTGATTTAAGCAGAACTAGGATGTGCTGGTTCTGACATTTTCTGGTTTCTGTAGGAACATGCTTCCACTATAGATTTTAAATATATAGAGGAAACTAGGGACAGAAATTTTTTAAACAGATTACCAGTCAATTGTGTTTAAAAAATTGATAGATTATTTTCTCTTCCCATAGTTTTTGATATAATTATTTTTGAACTGTGTTAACAAAGTCTAAAATGACAATGGAATTAGAGATGGAATTAGGGATGAAATTAACAACTTAAATGTGAAAAATAACAATGCTTATGGTAAACATGCATTTCAAATCCCTAATACTAATAATCACTAAAAGTAAAGAATTAGAGTAAATGTAGTTTTAATACTTAGTTTTTCCTATCTTTGTCATAATTTCTTATTCTCTTATGAAATTTTTTTTTCTTAATAAGCACAAAGCAAATGTAAGAATTTTGTGGTAGGTAAGTAGCTTTGTCTAATATCATTGCTAACAGCTCAATTATACTATGAAGTGCCTATAATTGTAATGAAGCTTTAAAAATCCTTTTCTTAGATTCTATTATGCATACAATTCATTTAAATTATATTAATTATAGAGATTTTTTAATGAAGCAGAGAACTTGTGTTTTCAATTTTCACACACAGAGACAATGATCAAAATATTTATGAACATATTACATATTTTGTTGACATTCAGAAGATAATTCATTTACTCAGTACAATATTAGTACCTTTACATGGGAGAAAAGGCAAACCTAATTTGTCATGTTTGGGTTTCTTTAAGAGTATATGAATTTTAGCCTAGGCCATGTAGTTTAGCTGGCCCAATGACAGCTGAGCATCATTATAATGCACCAAGGTGGTGGGTTCAGTCCCCAGCCAGGGCACATACAGGAATTGACTGATGAATGCATAAAAAAGTGGAACAACATATTGATAATTCTCTCTGTCCACACCCTCTCTCCTTTCCTCTTTCTCTAAAAATCAATTTTTTTAAAGTATGTAAATTTTAGAAAGTTCTTTTAAAAATTACCCAGCCTAATTCATGCCATATTTTTTAGGAAATGTAATATTTAAACTATTTTAACAGTAATTAAAGATACCTGTAAAATGATTTTAAAGCCATGGTTGCATTTACAACCCTGGACTCCAGAGTGTTTCAACTCAACAATACCTGGGCAAGTGACATTAACATTCTGTGCTTCAGTTTACTTCGTGGGATAGGAATAATAACACTTTGTAATAAGGATTTAAAGAGTGATATGTCAAGTGTTTAAAGCAATGCCCTAATACACAGTTAGTACTATATAAGTGTCTTTCATTATGTATTTTCCTGCTTGGAAGGAGTTCAACTTAATATACTAATTCAGGATGCCCAAGTTCACCTATATAAAATGGGTAGGGACCATTCTTTAAGATTCCATGAAAGCAGTATTAGGTGACTTTGCAGGTTAAATTTTAAATCCCCAAATATTGATTTCACTAGTACCCCCTCTTGTAACTTGGCTTTGAACAGTGCAGTGACAAATCTCTACCCTTCAAGTTGTTAAAACCAGTATGACCAATTACTTAACTCTGACCATATGGGAACATATGGAAAAACTAACAGGGCTAGAAATAGCAGTTCTTAGATTCAGCCAAGGTTGGTGCTAAGAGACGAGGAGAATCCTAGGCAGAGGATGAAGAAGAAATGTAAATGAAACCCACGTCTAGTCCCTCAGATAATCCCTCCTTTCTATCCACTCTTTCCTTTTTTCTTCTCTCTTACATATCCCAGCTCCCAGAGTTGGCCACAGTGTATTGCACCTAGCTCTTCAACAAGGAAACCTGTGTGGGAACCGGGATCCCACTAGGAGTTTTCTATGGAAATGCAGTGCTCATGCTTTCTTTTCACCACTCAAACCAAACCAGATGCCCCCGAAATTACTATGCTTTCCTCATGTATAACAGATAGTTTGTTACCCAGAAATTCTAACTATAAAAAAATAGGGGGCTTCTGGAAGACATCCATTGAATAGCTGCTTGTTTGTTATTAGAAATACTATGATACCATGATTCTATATATAAGCATCCCTAAAGACTACACCAACAAACTATTAGAAACAATAAACAAATACAGTAAAGTTGCCGGATGCAAAATCAATATACAAAAATCCATTGCATTCCTATACATTAACAATAAAATATTAGGAAAAAGTGAAGAAAATTCCATTTGCAACTGCAATGTAAAGGATAAAATACCTAGGAATAAACTTAAAGGAAATGAAGGACCTATGTACATTGAAACTACAAAACATTGTTAAAAGAAATTAAAGAAGACATAAGAAAATGTGAAGATATTCCATGCTCATAGACAGAAGAATCAACATAGTTAAAATGGCCATATTACCTAAAGCAATATACAGATTCAATGCAATTCCTATCAAAATTCCAATGGTACTTTTCAGAGAAATAGAACAAAAAAACCTTGAATTTGTATAGAACCAAAAATACCCCTAAGGGGAGAAAAGATATCACACGCCTTGACTTCAAATTATACCACAAAGCTACAGCAACAGAAACATTATGGCATTTGCAGAAAAACAGACACACAAGCCAAAAACCAAAATTAAGAGCCCAGAAATTAAGAGCCCACATTTATGTGGGCAGCTAATTTTAGACAAAGGAGCCAAAAACATACAATGGGGAAAGCAAAGCCTCTTCAATATATTGTGTTAGGAAAACTGAAAAGCCACATGCAAATGAATGAATCTACACTACCATATATGAAAACAAAGATACTGAAGTATGGGACTTGGTCTCAGAGAGGCGTTTGTGAACTGGACCCCAAAGACAAGGGAAGCACAAGCAAAAATAAAAAAAGAATGGGACTATATCCAACTAAAAAGCTTCTGCACAGCAAAAGAAACCATCAACAAAACAAAAAGGCAACTAACCAAATGGGAGAAGATATTTGCAAATGATACCTCTGATAAGGGATATATTGATATCCAGACTATATAAAGAACTTATATAACTCAACAACAACAATAAAAAACAAAATATGCTATTAAAAATTGGCAGAGAACCTCAACAGACATACAAATGGCCATTAGATATATGAGAAGACTCTCAACTTCACTAGCTTTAAAGGAATTGCAAGTCAAAACCACAGTCAGATACCACTTCACACTTGTTAGAATGGCTCTTATCAAAAAGACAAGAAATAACAAGTGGATGTGGAGAAACAGGAACCCTCATACACTGCTCATAGGAATGTAAAGTAGTACAGCCACTTAGGGAAACAGTATGCAAGTTCCTCAAAAAATAAAGAATACAGCTACTATATGACTCAGCAATCCCTCTTCTGGGTATCTATCTGAAAAATTTAAAAACATTTATTTGTAAAGATATATTTACTCCTGTGTTCTCTGTAGCATTACTTATGGTAGCCAAGACATGGAAACAACTGAAGTGTCTTTCAATGGATGGCTGGATGAAGAAAATGTGGAATATGTGTACTACAGAAGACTACTCAGCCATAAAAAAAGGTGAAAAAATGCTATTTGTGACAACATGGATGGATCTTGAGAGTATCACACTAAGTGAAATAAATCAGCTGAAAAAGGACAAGAACTATATGGTTTCACTCATATGTGGGATATAAAACAGAAAGCAACAAATAAACAAACAAATAAACTCATAGACATATAAAAGTGTATGAAATTTACCAGAAGGGAAGAAGGGGTGAAGGGAAGAATAAAAAGGGCGCAGGGAGTCAAATACATGGTGACAGAGGGAGCCTGGTCAAGGGTGGGGAGCACGCAATGCAATCAATGTAAAGATGATATGTTATAGAATTGTACACTTGAAAATTATATAATTTTATTAACCAACACCACTACAATAGCTTTTAATTTAAAAATGAGCTCTGGTTGGTTTGGTTCAGTGGAATGAGTGCCAGCCTGCAAACTAAAACGTTGCCAGTTCAATTCCTGGTTAGGGCACATGACTGGGTTGCAGGCCAGGTCCTTTGTTGGGGGTGTGTGAGAGGTAACCATTGTTTATCTCTCTCTCTCTCTCTCTCTCTCTCTCTTTCTCTCTCTGCCTCCCTTCCCCTCTCTCTGAAAATAAATAAATAAATAAATAAAATCTTTTTTAAAAACTAAAAAATGAAATCCTATCCTCTGGGGACCTTATAGTAGAGGGTCTTTTAGTATGAATCAACATTGGTTTTAAAATCCTTCCATGACAGCATATCATGATGGATGGCTTAGGTAGAACTACAATGAAAAGAGAAGGTGAATACATGCAGATAATTCCTTGTTGGGGTGCTAGGTTAAGTGTGCCTGACTCTTCCTGGGGAGGTGCCATACATGAGAGAAGGAGGGGAAGGATAGATCAATTGTATTTGGTTATGGTGATAATACTTACTTTGCAAGATCATATGAGCATATACATACTTTGCTCCCTATTCTTAACATTTTGTCCTGTAATTCCCAATCACACAGAATTAGAAAGCCCATCATTTCTTTATTTTTACTTTTAGCAAATTCTCTGTGGATCCTCTGCACCTTTTCTAGATTTTATTTATATGCATGTATATCCTGGTAATTCATATACTTTTTTTTAAACCTAGAACTGCAGAAACCTCATTTAAAACAATACTTTAAAACTTTACCTGGAGTAGAGCTGGTTTGACTATTTTCATCTCCCATTCTCCTGGCCCACTGTGCAGAAGCAGTGCCAATGAATTGTGTTGCCCAAGAAGTAGTCGGTAAAAAAACAAACAAGAGGAAACAAATGCCTCAATAAACCAGTGAATATACATGTTCAAGTCTTGAACAACTGAGTGTTGGCTGTGGTTTGGAAGCTACAGAAATACTAAGATGTGATTTTTCTTTTAGGTGGGAAATGAGGAAGGATGAAAGACTAGAAGAGGAAGAAAAAGCAATGCTGGAACATTTAAAACAAATTTGTAACATCCAGAACTCTTCTGCCTCAGACAACACAGAAGAAGAGTAATCTGCAGAAAACAGCAACAGCTTTATTTTAAGAAATAATCACATAGAATGGAGCAGGATTTTTACTACAGTCAGGATGAACCTCAGTTGTCTTGCGAAGCATGAAACCAATGACTGAGTAATCTCTGAACTGAAAAGAAATATAGCACATAAAAAATAAAGTGCTACATATATTTTATTTTAAAATTAATTTCCAATGTGTTTCTTCTCTCAATCTTTCTCTTTAGATGATATAACTGCTGCCATCTCGTGTTCCCTTGAATTATTTTTTTCTTTCAGCCTTGAAGTATCTATGACAACAGGCAAAATGTTTGGATATCTTTTCCCTAAGGATTTTTAAATACAGCATTTGGATGTTAAGTTGAATGGCATCATGTGGCCCCCTGAGAGTCATCTGAAAATTTTTATCTAATTTTGTAGCTGTATCCCAAGTCCAAGTCTTACCAGCCTTCTTTCCCATAGCCTCTTCATGTCCAATTTATCTTAACCATAGCCACAAAGAGCTCTCCCCTGAAATATAGCTTTATTCATATCTCTGCATATAGTGGTTTTTTAAACATCAGTTCCAATCATATGCTTTCAGATACTATACCCAATGGCTCCATGTTCAGGCAACTGTGAGCCATCCTTTTGGCTCAAGCCACACACTTGCCATTTTCCTCAACCAGAAACCATTTTTCTCACAAAATTATGTTCAAAACAGACTCCAGCAATCTCTATTCTACAGGTCATTATCTACAATTTCTGTTCTCTTATTTCTATTACCTTATACACACAAAGGAAATGGAATATGTTCTAGCACCCTGTACACCAAGTAAAGCTATATATACTATAAACTTCCTAGCAGTGTCTGATATTAGATTATAAAAATTTAAAGGCCTTCCTGTATAATGCGGAATCTCCTTTTATAAGAGTAGTCTCCCCAAATACAAAGTACAAAGTCATTCATCCAGTCAACAGTTAAGAAACACAATTGTTTGAATGTCATTGAAAAAAGACAATGAAGACATTTAGGCTACTGAGCAATCTACTGGACATCTGGGAGAATATATCATGAACTGCTTTAGACCATATGACATTGCATATCATGGTTTCTGATGTTCTCAGATTGTTCATGTTCCCATGTTCTATAATTTTGATAAAATATATGTAGGCTTCATGATAACCAAAGGAAAGGACTTAAGCATTTTTCAAAGAGTAAAAGCTTGGAGTGCAAAGGAGGCAACCATAGAAAATCTCTTGCATTATTTCTTTTCATAAAAACACATAAATGGCCATATAGCCAGCTGTCTGCCAGATTACACATTTTATTTTTGAAGAATCTGCTGTACTTTAGATAGCTAGTACAGGGTGGGGCAAAAGTAGGTTTACAGCTGTTCATATCAAAAATAATACAATAATGAGTAATAATACAAGAATTAACTCTGTTTTATGTACTTACGACTAAGTTAAACCTACTTTTGCCACACCTTGTATGATCATGAACCAAGCATTTTATGATGTAGTTGAAATAATTTCTAAAAGTTTGATGTAGGTCATTTAAAAAATTTTATGAAACTTTTATGAGAATTTGACTTTCCATCTAATCTTACCTATAAGCAGTTCTATAACAACAAAAGGCAACAGTTGACTATTCTCCCAGCTTAGTGATGGTCTGTGCATTAAATCTGCATAACTCTGTTCTACTAGGAGAGACACTAAAATAGAAAGTCAAAGTAAAAATAAATTGATCAATAACCTAAATGAAATAATCTTACAAAATTATAGGATTTCACATTTGGGTTCCTTTATCTTGCAACATACCTAAAAATTGTCTCTTAACACTATTTTTTAAATTAAATCTGTATTTTCTATAGTAATCTTGGAAGTGATTTAGTTCTTCTAGAAAAACAAGCTTTCTTTATGTCTCCCTTTTCAAAGAAGTTATCGTAAGAGGAGACTGGGATGAGCTGGAAAGAGAAGTAGAAAAGAGAAAAGAGCTTGCAGTTGAATTCTCTTTTGTACTTGCCCAGAGTAATTATTGTAGCCATAAATGCAATAAAATTTATAACTGGAAATGTTAAATGAGAAGTCACTGATTTATCAGATCACTTTGACTGTATACTTAATATGTTTCTTAAAGTGTAAGAAGTGGTATTTCAAAATGTTTTCCTTTCTCACAATTATTTTGCATTTGTATATATTAACAACAGGAATGAATACTTCATAACTCCCTATATGCTTACTAAAAAAATATTATCTTCCTATAAAATTATCTTCCTCACTGTTCTATTTAACTGTATTTTTGTAATTATAAAGGAGTATCTATTTTATTATTCATTTAGAAGTTCCTGTGTGGAAACAGTATGAATTAATTTTTAATAAAATATAGATGGTAATGTATAGTTCAGATATTTTACATTTTTATAATTTTTTTCAAATGCTGTTATAGAACTACTAAACAAGAGAAGGGAAAAATTTGTCTCTTTTGTATACCAATATGTGATTACTCAAAATGCCCTATTATTCCAGTTTATAAACTGTGAGTTCAAGAGAGCTTCAGGTCACTTGTAATTAGTATATTTTCTACAAAAAATCTTTAAGATTTTTTATGATTCTCATTATACTTGAAATATTTCATAACAAAAATATTAAAAAGTTTCATTCAGACTTAAAAATAAGAAAACACTGTCACATGCTATGATATGAATGAACTTTGAGGATATTGTGCTAAGTAAAATAAGACACACAAAAAGACAAATAGGCATGATTCCATTTATATGAGGTATCTAATGTAGTCAAATTCATAGAACCAAAAAGTAAAATGGTGATTACTTGGGACTAGAGTGAAAGAAAAAGAATAGTTTAATGGGCATAGACTTTCATTTTTACAAGATGAAAAAGTTCTGGAGAGCTGGTCCACAACAACCTGAATATACTTAACACTACTGAACTATACTTAAAGATGGTTAAGATTTTATGTTATGTTTTTACCACAACTAAAAAAGAAAAACTGCTGTGGGAGGAATCTTCACAAATAAACATTGCTAACATGACACCTGAAAGCTCTTAAATTTTAATAGAGAAATGTGAGACCAGTATATTCTACATAATGATACAAAACTACTACCTGTGTTGCTTTTGAGAAATGTTTTCAACAGCACTATTAGTAAAGCAGTGAACTCTTGTTTCTCTAGAATTTAAAGAATCCAAAACATTATAAAACCCTTTTCCCCTCAAAGTATTATTATAATTATGTGTATGAGTAACAATCTGTATTAGTTACTTCATGGGATCTCACAAGATGGTCATGAAAGTGTCATCCAGGCTGTTGTCTCATCTAAGGATCAGTTGGGGAAGGATCCCCTTTTAAGCTCAGACAGTTATTGATAACATTCATTACTTAGCAGGCTATCAGACTTAGGGCTTCATTTTCCTGCCATGTGAGTCTTCCCAAAATGGCCTCTTGCTTCCTCAAAGTCAAAGAGAGACAGAGAGTCTCCTTGAAAAATCAATATCACAGTCATATGTCACATAATCAAATGCATTTAATCATGCATGATTCATCACCTTTACCAAATTCTAGTGGTTAAAAGCAAGTCACTCATCACAACCATGCTCAGAGGGAAGGGATCAATCACACTGGTGTGAATTCCAAGAGGTAAAATTGATGGGAGTCACCCTGGAGTTTATCCACCATAAGGTGGAATTTAGGCCCTAAAAAACGTTATATGGCGGGGAACCATTAGGGAGGTGGTAACAGAGCTGAGCCAAGAATACAAAGAGTGGTGAGTCAGTGTTTGTTGTTATTTATTTATTAAGCAGCTATGATGAGCCAGACTCCGTGCCAAACTCTCCATAAGTAGACAATTTAATCCTCAATAAACACTTATTTAGGTCTGTTTTGAGAGCCTTATTTGAGATAATGCATAAAAGTTGCACAGATGTGAAAAAACAGCCCCAAATTATAAAGAGACACAGAGAGAGATTCTGGTCCCAGATGGTTATATAGAAAGATCTTCTACTTCCTCCCATGAACACACAAACTATAGCTACAGATAGAACAGTTTCCTCTGGAAAAAGAAAAACTTAAAAACTTCCTGAGTGATCAGTAGATGTCAGGCAAATGAGAAAAAAACAAAACAAAAACCCACGCACACACAATGAAGCAGGTAGGAGAAGCCTGAGACCCATCTTGCGAAAATCGTTACCCATTGCACTGCAACCCACAATGAGAAGGGAACTCAAAACCCAAAGATCCTCTCTGGAGAGCAAAGGTTTGAATTCCACATTGGGCATCCCAACTTTTAAGATCTGCACCTGAGAGATGAGATTCCAAAACATGTTGCTTTGAAGACCCACTGGGCTCCTGTATGAGACCCACTAAGCTATAGTGTTCTAAAAATAACCCTTAAAGGGCTCATGGCTCTGAACTCACTTGCCCCAGGGCCAAGTTCAGGAGCAGCCAAGACTGAGTCATGAAGAAATAGAAAATCTAAACAGATTGATTACTAGTAAAGAGATGGAATTAGTAATAAAAAATTTCCTACAGACAAAATTCCAGGACCATATGGGTACACTGGTGAATTCTACCAAACATTCAAAGAATTAATATCAGTCCTTCTCAATCTCTTCCAAAGACAGAAGAGGAAAGGATACTCCCAAATTTATTTTATGTGATCAACATTACCTTAATACTAAAACCAGACAAGGATGCCATAAGAACAGAAAATTACAAGCCAATATCCCTATGAACACTGATTTAAAATCCTCAACAAAATCTTTTTTTAACATATTTTATTGATTATGCTATTACAGTTGTCCCATTTTCCCCTTTTATTCCCCTCCACCCTGCACACCCCCTCCCACCCATATCCCCCACCCCTTTAGTTCATGCCCATGGGTCATCATATAAGTTATCTGGCTTCTACATTTCCTATACTATTCTTAACCTCTCCTTGTCTATTTTTCTACCTACCATTTATGCTACTTATTCTCTATACATTTTCCCCATTTCTCCTTCTCCCCATCCCCCACTGATAACTCTCCATGTGATCTCCATTTCTGTGATTCTGTTCCTGTTCTTATTTGCTTAGTTTGTTTTTGTTTTTGTTTTTAGGTTCAGTTGTTGATAGTTGTAAGTTCGTTGTCATTTTACTGTTCATATTTTTCATCTTCTTTTTCTTAAATAAGTCCCTTTAACATTTCATATAATAAGGGCTTGGTGATGATGAACTCCTTTAACTTGACCTTATCTGGGAAGCACTTTATCTACCCTCCCATTCTAAAAGATAGCTTTGCAGGAGAGAATAATCTTGCATGTAGGTCCTTGCCTTTCAAGACTTGGAATACTTCTTTCTGGCCTGTAAAATTTCTTTTGAGAAATTAGCTGATAGTCTTATGAGAACTCCTTTGTAGGTAACTGTCTCCTTTTCTCTTGCTGCTTTTAAGATTCTCTCCTTATCTTTCATCTTGGCTAATGTAATTATGGTATGCCTTGGTGTGTGCTTCCTTGGGTCCAACTTCTTGGGTACTCTCTGAGCCTCCTGGACTTCCTGGAAGTCTATTTCCTTTGCCAGATTGGGGAAGTTCTCCTTCACTATTTGTTCAAATAAGTTTTCGATTTCTTGCTCTTCCTCTTTTCCTTCTGGCACCCCTATGATTCGGATGTTGGAACATTCAAAGCTGTCCTGGAGGTTCCTAAGCCTCTCTCTCTCTCTCTTTTTAATTCTTTTCTCTTCATTGTGTTCTGGTTGAATGCTTATGTATTTCTTCTGCTCCAAACCATTGACTTGAGTCCCCGTTTCCTTCCCATCACTGTTGGTTCCCTGTACATTTTCCTTTATTTCACTTTGCATAGCCTTCACTTCTTCCTCTATTTTGTGACCATACCCAACCATTTCTGTGAGCATCCTGATTACCAATGTTTTGATCTCTTCCTTGCTTAGTTGTATTTTTTCTGGTGCTTTGATCTGTTCCTTCATTTAGGCCCTTTTTTTTTTTTTTTGTCTTGGAGAGATTGTTATGTAATAAGGGGCAGAGCCTTAGGTGTTCACCAGGGTGGGGCAACCTATGTGGCTGCCTTGTGGCGCCATATACCAGGGAGTGGTATAAGAAGAAACGGTGCTGCTTGCTCAGTTCTCTTCTGCTTTCAGTCACTTCCCCCGCTACCCACAAGCAAATCGGGCCCTTCTGGTGCTGACTCCCAGGTGGGTGGGTTTGTGTACATTCTTGTACTCTGTGGGTCTCTCCAGTGAACTCTCCTGTGAGGCTGGGAGTTTATCCTGCCGCTGCAACCCCCACAGTTTTTTTTCCAGTCAGAGGTTTGAGGTTTTATTTCCCCACATTGGAATCCTGGGTTGCTCAGTCTCTCACTCCCCAGTCATTCCTCCCAGTTTATCCACAGGCAAATTTGGGACTGCCTACTACACCATCCACTGCTTGCCCAGACTGACAGCAGCTGCCTCAACCACCGCAGTCCTCCAGTTGCTCCCTTGCCATGAGTCCTCTCTGCCCAGCTGTCTGTCTCCAACTGGCTGCCCATCTCCGCCCCTCCTACCGGTCTGGATGAATGTTTCTTATTTAACTCCTTGGTTGTCAGACTCCCATACAGTTCAATTTTCTGTCAGTTATGTTATTTTTTGTTTGTTTGTTTTTAAATATGTTATTGTCCTTCTTTTAGTTGTGCGGGGAGGCACAGTATATCTACCTACACCTCCATCTTGGCCAGAAGTTCTCTTTTACATGAAAATTTTGAAGGATTTTTCACTAGACACAAGATTCTGTATTGATGGATTTTTTCTTCTAGCACTTTAAAGATGATTCACTCTTTCCCAGCCTCCAGTTTCTGGTATGGAAACAATGATCATTTGTATCATTGTTCCCCTATATGATTGTGTTATTTTATTCTGTCTACTTTCAAAATTTTCTCTTTATTATTGGTTTTTAGCAGTTTGACTGTGTTGTACATATTTATGATATTTTTGCATTTATCTCTCTCCAAGTTTACTGATTATGTCTTCACAATCTCTATTTTGCTCATCCAGTAGATTTTAAAATATTTAAATATTTCATTACTTTAAAGTCCTATCTGGTGATTCCAACATTGAGGTAATTTGGGAATCAGTCTCCATTGTTTGTATTTTCTTTTGAGAATGAATAACTGTGTTGGGGGAGCCTTCAAGACCACCTCTCCATTAAGAGATTAGCTAGGGAATCTCAAAGGACTAATTATGTAGTTGTCCAGTCACTGCTGAGATTTATTAGAGAGAGAGAGAGAAGGCTCATTATAAAGATGTTGGAATGCAACTTAAAAGCCCATTGACCATATTCAACATCTAATATATCAACTTTCAGTGAAGACTGTAAGGTGTAATATGTTTCTGAGGATATTTGGGGATACTCAGGTTGCACACAACAGAGACATCAGTCTATAAGAGGATTAGAAAAAAGAAGGGTAAGAGTCAAGTTTGGGCTTACAGGAGTAATTGTCAAGAACCAAGAAGAGAGAAGCTTGGGTTTGAGACATAAACTGGAAGGGAATGTGAATAGGAGAGGAAAGGCACCAAAAATGTATTGAAGAATTACATAGTCCTAATATTTCAATGAGGATGTACCATTAAAACCCTGAAAATGTGATATTTATATAATTATTCAACATAATGTGTTCAACATGAAAGTTTCTCTATCTTATAGATATCTGTATGTAACTTATATTTTACATATGTAGCACTTGGTGGGGGGTGGGTCACAAGAAGATAACCTAATTTTTCTACAAGTAACTATAATCCAAACCTGCTTTGTCAGATCTCTTTCTCTTTCCCTGTTTTATATGACAGACATGCATTATGGCTTTTCTGGTAGCAGTAGGATATTTTAGAATGTCTCATTTTTACTTATTTAAAAGTCAAATATAATCTAAATTATTTTAAATATCCATTGCCCTTGTTCTTTCTGTGTTTTTCTTCCAATTATTCCTGCTTCCTTTGATTTTAATAGAATATTTTGATTCTAATTTCTCTCCTCTGTTAGCATATTAATTAGACTTTTAAAAAACATCTTAAGGTGTTTGTCGTAGAGTTTGCAAAATATATTTACAACTTATTTAAGTTTACTTTCAAATAATGCCACGCCACTTCACAGGTAGTAAAATTACAGATTATTTCCAGTTCTTCCCTCCTGTCTCTTATAACATTACCGTCATTCATTTTACTTATTCATAAGTTACCACCCGGAAAACAATGTTGATATTATTTTAAACAGCATTATCTGTTAGATCCATTGAGAATAAGGAAAATAAAATATTTTATTTTACCTTAATTTATTCCTTCTCTATAACTCTACCTAACTTTATTTAGGTCCAAATTTCTAGCTTGCACAATTTTTGGAAAACTTCTTCGAATAATTCTTGAAAGGCAAGTCTGCTGGTGACAATTTCTCTGAATTTTTATTTGTCTGAGGGTCTTTATTTCTTCTCTATTTTTGAAGGATAATTTTACTGTTACAGGCTGCTAGGTGGTTTTCCACCCCCCTCCCTGCAATACTTTAAATATTTCCCTCTACTCTCTTCTTGTATTTGACTCAAGAAAAGTCCAATGTAATTCTTATTGTTTGTAGGCAAGACTGTTTTTTGTTTGTTTTACCTCTGGCTTTTTTCAAAATTTTCTTTTCTTCACTTTCTGCTCTTTCAATATATGTGCCCAGGCATGGGTTTGTTTTTGTTTGCTTACTTGTTTTAGTATTTATCATGTTTGAAATTCTGAGCTTTCTGAATCTGTGGGTTTGTGGGTCATTAATTTTGAAAAATTCTGAGTAGTTATTACTTCAAATTGTTCCTTTGTTCCTTTCTCTCTTCACCTTCTGGTATTTGCATTAAGCATATGTGACACCTTGTGTCATTTTCCCATGGTTCTTGGATAGTCTATTTTGTCATCTTCATTCTTTTTTTCTAAGTTTCCCTTGACATAATCTCCAGTTATATTTTTTCCTTGGTTGTATTCAGTCACTTATCCTTTTCTTTTATGCTAGAGTGTTTTTTATTTCTAATATTTCTTTTTGATTCTTAGCATTTCCAGCTCTCTATTTGCAGTACTCTTCTGTTCCTGCATGTTTTCCACTTTAACTCCACTTTGAGGGCTAGAAGAGGCTGGTGTTGTGTATTTCCATTCCTCCAGGTTGCTAAATGCCCAGTTGGGTGGGCTCTGGTAAAGTAGATTCCCTTAAAGACAGGCTTTGATAAGGAAAACAGAGAGCTCTGGGCATATTTCATAAAGGTTCCTTTTCCTCTCCCACTGTCAGAAGATTTTTTCTCCTATGTTTTTGAAAGAACCTGGCAGGGCTCCTGGAGATAAAACTCACAAAAGTGTGGGTACCCCCTCCCACACACATGGTTGGGGCCACTTGGAGTTTTAAGCTCTCAAGGTAGTCCACACAGAGCCTCCAACAATCCTGTAATTACAGTTGTAAAGTGTTCCTACCCATACTGGCTTCCACTGCTGGCTTCTGTTCCCAGTAAGCTGCACTTCTCTTTATCCACCTGTCTGTCTGTACAATTTGCAGGGGGAGGGCAAGCTGCTTTATGACAATTCTCTGACAGATCTAAGACAAGTGGTTGATTTTGTTCACCTTTTTTCTTGTGAGGATGGGACTGACCAATTTTCAAGTTCTGAACTCTTTCCATGTTGGACTGGAAACTTTTAAGTCACTTTAAAATATCCTCTTTCCCAGCATTAACTTGACTGACTCACAAATATGGTTGGAAAGAAGAGGGTATGACCTATTTGGTCTTAATTTCTTCACCTTTTACTTCTCTATGTCCCACACTAGTTTTTCATTGAGGTCTTTCAGGGTGGCTTAGGGGTGCAAAGAAAACGCTTTTGTAAATTGAGGTTGTTATTCCTTCTGTAGCAAATGTCCAAATGCTGGTATTTTCTGTCCTTTTTGTACATTTTTGGAGATCCATCAAAATCCAGGAACTTCAACATTACCATTCCCTGATACATCAGATGAATGCTCCAGCCAGCATTGCAAAAATCCCATGTGACACATTTTTCTGGTGGCCTAAACAACCTTGTTCTACTGGTTGGTATGCTTCCTTCCTTTCTTTCTACTGGAATTGTTCTGTCCTTTTTGAAAACAATTTCTACCCTGGTGTTATGGATTGAATTGTGCTCCCCCCACCCAAGATACATTGAAGTCCTAATCCCAGTACCTCAGAATGTAAGCTTATTTGGAAATTAAAACATTAAAGAAGTAATCAAGTTAAAATTAGGTCATCAGGGTGGGCCACAAACCAGTATGCCTAGTATCCCTATAAAAAGGGGAAATTTGGACACAGAGACAGCACATAGAATGCCATCTGAAGATGAAGGCAGAAATTTGGGTGATGCATCTACAAGCTAAAGGGCATGAAAGATTGCCATCCAACAACCACGAGCTAGGAGAGAGGCATGGAACAAGTTCTCCCTTAGAGCCTTCAGAAAAAAACAACCCTGCTTACACCTTGATTTTGGACTTCTAACCTCTAGAATTGAGAGACAATAAATTTGATGTTTTAGCCACCTTGCTTGTGATATAGCAGGTCCTTTGAATAATATCATTTTATTCAATATCATTTCATTATAACATTGGTGAGAGGGAAAAAAATTGATTCCTATCTGGGGCCACATTCCTATGTGGAGTTTGCTCATTTTCCCCATGCCTTCACCGGTTTTCTCTGGGTACTCTGGCTTCCTCCCATGTTCCACAGATATATACAGTACGTTTACTAGCATGTCTAACTTGTCCCGGTGTGAGTGAGGGTGGATGTGAGGGTGTGTGAGTGAGCTCTGCAATGGAATGCCCTCCTGCCCAGAGTTGGTTCCTGCCTTGTTCTCTGAGAAACCAGGATAGGCTCTAGCTACCCACCACACTGAGCAAGTCTGAAAATAATTATGTCACTTGTTTGTGTTAATCTTTCTTATGTGTATGTATTGCCTACTCACATTTATTGCAATGTCGAATAGGGGAAGCGTTTGGTTCTTTATTTGGAAGTTTGCTGATGTTTTTGTGACCAGAAATATGCTATAGGAATCTATCTCTTATTTATATCAATTAGCCTATGTTAAAATGGGTTTTATTATTCCTTGCTTTGCTTGAAATCACAGTTTCCAAGATCTTATGAATGATGTCAATTGAGGATTCACTCTGTTTCCTATGGCAGTCCTAGAAAACTAATACATACCATCATGTGCCAACACGTCTACTATGTGTTGGGAAAACTTGACAGTTCTTATCTTTCTATTCTACCATAGGCACCCTTAGTCAGTGTCTTGCCTTTAAATATTTCCATGGGAGTGAGTTGGCAATCATCTTTGGGACTCCTGTTTCCCCAAATCCAAGGTTATTGGACAAGTTTTCCCTGCTCCCCATCCCTACCACAATCTCTTGTCACTCTTTTCTTTGGTGGAGGCATGGGGTGGACAGGGGGTATATCATGCAGGATGGTATGGATTTTTGCAAACAGTAACCTATTCTATTTGAGTAGGGAAGCTCTTAAAGGTTTTTAAGAGGAAAGTAACAAATTCTGATTTGCATTTTATTTTTAAAAATATTTTATATATTTATTTTTGGAGAGAAGGGAAGGGAGGGAGAGAGGGAGAGAAACATCAATGCGTGGTTGCCTTTCATCTGGCTCCCACTAAGGACCTGGCCTGCAACCCAAGCATGTGCCCTGACTGGGAATCAAACCTGTGACCCTTTGCTTCAATCCACTGAGGTACACCAGCCAGGGCTCTGATTTGCATTTTAAAAGGATTGCTACAGCTGCCAGTAGGAGACAAGACTATAGCAAGGCAAGAATAAGTAGTATGTAGAACAAGTAATAAATCACTATAGCTTTTAGTGAGGACTACCTTTTGAATAGAGAGCCAACATATTTTTCTGAGAGATTGAATATGAAATGTAAGAAGAAGAGAATTCAAAGGATGATCTGAACAATTGCAAGGAGCAATATGCCATTTACTGAAATGTAAAGATGTGTAACAAAACAGGTTTTGGAGGTAGAAAATTTGGAGTTTTAAATGCATGTTAATACCCTAGTGGATATGTTGAATAAGAAGTAAGGTACAGAAATCAAAGAATTCAGGGCTGGATATGGGTATTTAAAGGCCATCAGCATAGTGATGCCATAAAAAAGACAGTGAGGGAACAGATGATATGTCCTGGGAATGAGGTTGAATGAACAGGGGAAGAAATCTGGGGCACACTAACATTTAGAAACCAGTAAGAATACAGCAAAGAAGAATCAATAGAACACTGTGATTTCACAAAAGTCAAATTAAAAAAATATATTTCGAGAACAAGGATGTGCTTAACAGTGTCAAATGCTCCTGAATGGTCAAGCAAGATGAAGACTTAAGAGTTGCCCCTAAAATTTACCAGGATTGTTTAAATGCCCAGATATCTACACTCAAACTCTCCTTGCATTCTGACATTCCAACTAGCTAAGAGATCTCACATTCAATAGTGCACAAGAATTAAAGACATAAAGTTTACAAACAACGTCATGTATTCTATACTGTGGAATTTTTAGGACAATTTCATGGGTAATTTTTACTATCAGGGACTTTTGCCGTAAAGGCTGAGTACAAATCCCTGATAACAATGTAACTATGGCTTTCCACAGCTATTTTCAATCTATACTGTTAGTATAGGCACATCCTATGTTACTGTGCGTTGCTGTACTACGCTTCACAGGTGTTGCGTTTTTCAGCAAATTGAAGGGAAGATCCTCCACCAACAGAAAGATCAGGACTCGCTTTTTTGCCGAAGTATGCCTGTATTCAGCAGAAAGGGAAAAGGGCAGGCTCAGGGAATCTGTTCTTAACTTCCTAAGCCTTCCTAATTGAGAGGGACATTCTATCTTCTAAATCTAAGACTTTCTCATCTTCCGTATTTTCTGAGGTTGAATGGACCGCTAAAGACAGATGAACTCTGGGGATGGAGTGGGCGTTGAGCTGCACGCTGCACGGACACTCTCCACTCCCGGAATTGATATTTAAATTTCGTTTGGAAAACCCAGGCAGAGGGCGGCCCCATAAAGGGGTGTGCCTGGACCGTAGGAGGAGCAAAGCCCGCTGGTAATTTACATGACAGCTCCTACCTCCCCTAGGTCTTTATCCCAGCCCACCTAGCACCACAGGAACCTTGCCAACGACCACGCCCCGCCTATTTCCGGGTTGTCGCTGTCGCGTGCGTGATGACGTTTCGGTCTGTTGCGGACCCCGGAAGTGCAACTCGAACTTGTTCGGGGCGCGGATCCCGAGAGAGAAAGTCAAAACAACCGCACGAGGGAGTTCGTTCGGCGAGCTGGAAGGCCACGCCTCCTCCCGCCTTCCCCCACAGCCTTGTAGCTGGGGGCAGAGCTCAGGTAGGCCCCCCGTTTGCGGGGTTGTGAGCTCCCGCTGCAGGCCCCGGCGGTAATCAGAGTAGGGGGCTGGCTTGGTCCGTCTGGGGTGGGGGTTGCTGGCTCCAGGGCCAGAGGCTCCCCGGAGCGACGCCGCGTTTCCTGCGGACTCCTCTGTTCTCTGTGCTGGACTCCGCAGATGGGCACTTTCAGCCTGCCGTTTCCACTTCCGTGGCGGGGCAGGACACGTGTGTTACTAAATGACTTTCCTTACACCTGGACGTTGGGGGTTCGGGGAGCCCTAGAGACCCTAAAGTAATTGGCCCTCCTCTGCTTTCTCAGGAGGGGAGGTATTGCGGTTCTCTGGTTAAAGGTTTTTTTCCTACAAAAGTTATCATCAAAGCCAAAGCTTTACTAAATGTTGTTTATTGCAGACAGAAGGTTAAAGTGCAGCTATAAAATGTTCTCAAAAGTTGCAAAGTGGAAGAACGCTGGTGGGGCATTTAGATGGGATGGATTCTTAGTTGCATACTTTTGACTTGGATACAAAGTGCGGTATATTTTGGAAGCAGTCTTTTCCTTCATTCAGAGATATTCTTCTAGTGCTCCACAGTGTGTATGTGTTGGGCCAAGTAATCAGTTACTTACTTTTTGGCTATGTATGTTGACAGCCAACTTTCTTGCATTTGTCCATTTCCCCAGATCCTGTGAAAAGTTGTAATGAGAAAATACTGTGGTTCTTAGACCACCAAGTTCCTTGCAACTTTTATAAAATATGTGCAATGTGATGTTTGTTATGCAATACATAGTATCTTTTTGTCTTAAAGCAATATTAGAAGTAAGTTCTTTCTCCTTGTTCTTTATCCAGCATTGTGAGGGACAGATGTACTGTATTCATTTAGTGTATTTAGAAAGTGAGTCAGAGACAACTGTTTGAAGTGCTTAATTAGGGTCTTACTGTCAGTGCTGGTACCAGGCTTCTTTCTGACTTTTAAACTAGGTGTTCCTTCTACATCACCAGTGAAGCCTAAACAGGGATGCTTGGGAGGGCTTTAAGGCAGTGGCTGCTATGAGGTTGGTAGATGGTACGAAGGCCACAAGGGAAATATGTGAAGCTGTGAATATCTTTCATTTAACAAATATTTATTGGCTACCTTCAGTGTACCAGGTAGTGTTCTAGGTGCTGGGAATACAATTGTGTCCAATAAAGTCCTCTTTGTGCTCCTGCAGTTTACATTGCAGTGGATGAAGAAAGGAAACGTGTGTGTATGTGTGTGTGAATGATAAAAGCTATAAAGAAAAATAAAGCTTATTATGGGGGGAGAGATGATGGAGGATATTTTAGGTAGAGTGCTCAAGCGCAGCCTCTGATAAGGGGGCATTTTTTTTAGTAGAGATCTGAATGAAATGAATGAGTGGGGGACAGGTGTTTTAAGCTCTAAGGCAAGAGTATGTCTGGGAGTGAGTGTGAAGTAGTGGCTCTTGTGGTTTTGATTTGCATTTCTCTAATGTTCAGTGATGTTAAGCATCTTTTCATATGCTTTGGGGGCATATGTATATCTTCTTTGGTGTACTATCATTTGTTTTAAGATCTGATCGTAATAGGAATTCTTGGAGATTTATTGGGGGTGAGTCTTTTAAGGGTTAAAGAAGGCAGCCACTGTGTATTCTGTTCCTTTTTTAATCCTAAAATACTATACTTGTAAAAACTTCAATGTCTAGACCAAGTATCTGCAGTAACTCCAGAACTTAGAAATAAGAGAAATGATAGCAGCTTTTGTAACAGTGAATGTAAATTTGAGCATCAGACTGTGATGAAAACAGTTCAGAAAAGCCAAAGATCATCATGACATGCTTTGATATTTATTTTTTCTTTTTAATTGGAAGGAAAGGAGAGTATATATTGGCTGACTGTGCCTGTGAAGTAGATCTCTTTTGTCTGGTACCTGAGAAGACCAGGAAACAGAAGAGATAAAACTAATCAAGAGCCTTGGCTGGTGTGGCTCAGTGGATTGAATGCTAGCCTGTGAACCAAGAGGTTGCTGGTTTGATTCCCAGTCAGGGCACGTGCTTTGGTTGCAGGCCAGGCAAGGTCCCCAGTGAGGGGTGTGCGAGAGGCAACCACACATTGTGTTTCTCTTCCTCCCTCCCTCCCTCCTTTCCCCTCTGTCTAAAAATAAATAAGTAAAATCTTAAAAAAAAAAAAAAACTAATCAAGAAACAGAAAAGAAGGGTTGAATAGCAGTATAGCATTTGGATGTGCCTAGATGGAGAGTGGCAAAGATTAGCAATAGTAATGGATGGTGAGCACCATCAGAACTGATAGCAGAGGTGAGGGGACCCAGAAACAAAATGACAGAAAGGAATATAGCTCCACAGATTGGGATGGAATGAGGGATGGGGCGAGAGAGTGCAAAACACCAGCTGCTTCTCAGCATGTGGTTCTGAAGTCAGTCACTTGGCCTTGACTAATTCAGTAGGACTGACTGAACATCAAGTAATGTGTGTCAGTCCGTCGAGTTCAACAGTTAGTGTATGGAAGGTGTGCAGTCTGTATAGCCTACTACAAGTTTTTCAGACCACGTATCAGATAATTTCTATCCATAAGGTCATGAGATTTAATTAATTCAATGAGTAATTGGTAATTTAACATTGTTCAGCAATGTGAAAAATATTTTAGATTATTTAAGATGGAGAGGGATTTTTAAAAGTTTGTTCTTTATTATATTTTTCCATTACCATTTAGTCCCCTTGTACTCCCCTGCCCCACTGCCCCCAGCAATCACCACACTGTTTTTTTAACCCAGAATGGCTAATATCGCATTGGTTAAAGGTGACACATCATTTAAAAAAAATATTGAATGTTTTGTATATTATTGTAGTCTATTAAAAATTCTTGGGTTTCTCTTAACTATTTCAGTTGTAAAAGTCATTTAAATCAGTTATTGTGCTTTAATTTTTTTTAATTTTTAAATTATTTTATTTTTATTGTTGTTCAGGTACAGATGTCTCCACTCTCCCCCAACCATCCTCCCCTTTGCCACCAACCCCCATCTCCCACCCTCAATCCTACCCACCTTCGGCTTTGTCCGTGGGTCCTTTATACATGCTTCCTGATGTCACTTCCCCTTTTCCCCATTATCCCCTCCCATCTCCTTCTTTCTCCTGCATAGAATTCCATCGTGTAAATGTACCACAGTTTTTTGATCCACTCATTTACTGAGGGGTGCTTAGGATGCTTCCAGCACTTCGCTATTGTAAAGTGTGCTGCTGTGAACATTGGGGTGCATAGGTTCTTTTGAATTGGTGTTTCAGGATTTTTAGGGTATAATCTCAGTGGTGAAATTGCCAGATCAGAAGGCAGTTCCATTTTTAGTTTTGTTTTTTCTTTTCTTTCTTTCTTTTTTTTTTTTTTTTTTTTTTTTTTTTTTTTTTTTTTTTTTTTTTTTTTTTTTGAGGAAATTCCATACTGTTTTCCGCAGTGGCTGCACCAGTCTGCATTCCTACCAACAGTATACGAGGGTACCCTTTTCTCTACAACCTCCCCGGTGCTTGTTGTATGTTGATTTGTTTATGATTACCATTCTCACCAGTGTAAAGTGGTATCTCATTGTGTTTTTAATTTGCATCTCTCCGATGGCTAGTGATGCTGAACATGCTTTCATATGTCTCTGGACTCTCTGTATGTACTCCTTGGAGAGTGTCTGTTCAGGTCCTTTGCCCATTTTTTAATTGGATTTTTGTCTTCCTGGTGTGGAGTTGTGTGAATTTTTTATATTTTGGAGATCAAACCCTTGTCCAAGGTATTGGCAAATATATTTTCCCAGATGGTTGGTTCTCTTTTCATTTTGCTGATGTTTTCTTTAGCCATGCAGAAGCTTTTTATTTTGATGAAGTCCCACTTGGTTATTCTTTCTTTATGTCCCTTGCTCTAGGGGACATATTGGTGAAAATACTGCTGTGTGGAATGTCTGAGATTTTCCTGCCCATGACTTTTATGGTGTCATGACTTATGTTTAAGTCTTTTATCCATCTTGAGTTTATTTTTTTGTGTGCTACAAGTTGGTGGTTGAGTTTCATTGTTTTGCATGTGCCTCTCCAGATCTCCCAACACCATTTGTTGAAGAGGCTATTTTTACTCCATTTTATGCTTCTACCCCCTTTGTCAAATGGTAATTGACCATAGAGACATGGGTTTGTTTCTGGGCTCTCTATTCTGTTCCACTGACCTATGTGTCTGTTCTTATGCCACTGCCAGACTGTTTTGATTACAGTAGCCTTGTAATATATTTTGATACCAAGTATTGTGATCCCTCCTACTTTGTTCGGCTTTCTCAAAATTGCTGTGGCTATTCGGGGTCATTTATGGTTCCGTATAAATTTTTAAAACGTTTGTTCTATACCTGTGACATATGTCATTGGTATTTTAATAGGGATTTTACTGAATCTATAATTTCCTTTGGGTAGTATGAACATTTTGATAATACTCATTTTTCCAATCCATGAACATGGTATATGCTTCCATTTATTTGTGTCTTCCTTAATTTCTTTCTTCAGTGTTGTGTAGTTTTCTCAGTACAGGTCTTTTACCTCCTTGGTTAGGTTTATTCCTAAGTAGATTATTGTGCTTTAATTTAATGAAGGAAAAATTGTACCACAATTTTGCTTATCACTCTTTAGCAAATTAAAATTGATTAATTTGCTACAGATGAGGTGTCAGGTGAATCACTTGCTCAAAATTTTACTGCTAAAAAGTTAAAGAAAAATTAGAGACATCAGTGTTGTGCTGCTTTCTCTGATATTGTACTATTTTGTTTTATGAGAACAGTTCATTTTTTTAGTATAGATACTACAATACAGATAATTTGCTGTATAGAAAAATATGACAGATCATTGAAGTAAAACAGTTATTGTATGTCTCCATTTCTTTTTTTTTAAATTATGTTTATTTTTAGGGAGAGGGGATGGGAGGGAGAAGGAGGGGAAGACAATATCGATGTGAGAGTGAAACCTTAATGGGTTGCCTCTCCCATGCACTGACCAGGGATCAGACCCACAACCCACGCATGTGCCTGACTGGAAATCAAATTGGCGACCCTTCAGCTGCTGGAAGACACCCAGCCATCTGAGCTGCACCAGTCTGGGCTGTTATCATTTCTTTATAGCACATTGGGTGTTTATTTTAAGTATAGTCTAGGTGTTGATAATGTACTTGAGGTTGATTTGCTCTGATGTTAGAGAGGTACTAGTAAAACTAAGATTGTGGATTTGAGCTCTTGTAAGATCCTTATTTGATAGCTTATTATTGAATGATTACAATTTGTATCAATAGTAATTACTGAGGGCTGTGGGATGTGGGTAGTGTTCCTATGTGCAGCTAATCATAATGCCATCATATGTGATCTGAATAACTGGAAAGATACTATATTTAGTTCAACAGACACACTACCTCTGTTTCAAAAGCAATTCAGAATTAGTATCCAAGGTAATGAAGGAGTGTGAGTCATACCTTTTTAATATACAAAGCATAGTTTAGTTTTATGTGCTTTTTTAGGACATGGAACAAACTAGAATTATGACCAAGATTATATTTCAAGGTGAGGCATTTAAAAAAATTGAGAAGTTTGATTAATTGATGAGTGAGATGCTCTCTTGATTTGGGCAATTCTTTTGGGTATCATCATTTTTATCTGTACCATATAAATGATTCTGGTGCTAACTCCAGAAGTTTGAAAATTAATTAACCATCTTGATCCATTTGGCTTAACACCCTCTAATGTAGTTGGAAGACTTATCTTAAAGGTCATATCCAGGAAGTGGATAGGAAAAATCAGCCAAGAACATTGAGGAAGTCCAGGTAGAAAAGAAAGGAAGTCTGTCACTAGGGATTAGAGGAACAGGGAGGGATAGGAGTCTGGTCCCGAAAGAGATGGGGAGAAGGGAGGATAAACAGGCAAAAGCCCAAGATGTAGAGTATTTTTTAGACTATAAGACACACCTCCCACCCAATTTGGGAGGAATAATGGTCGTTAATGCTGCTATTGAGTTCTGTTTACATTTACATTGGTGAAATATTATGTTATTCAGGTTATTGAATATTACCACATTTTTTTGCTTCACGTTTTTTTTTTCCTATTTTCCCCTAAAACCTAGATGTGTCTTATGGTCCAATAATATGGTAAATTAGTTGAAATATGAGAGAAGAAAAACAGGACCCTAGGGTCGCAGTTATTAGAATCAGTAAAAGGTGGGTACCTAGTCATAAGGCATTCTGGACCCCACATTTGAGGATCTTACATGCTGGTTGGCATGCCTGCTATGAAGGTAAGCAAAATATTTTGTGTTATGATAAAATTATGTATAGGATGCTAGAAGAGAGGCACAGTGTCTTGCCTGGGGTTATATAAAGGCTTCATTGAGAAAATGATGCCTAAATTGAGAACTTAAGAATCAGTCCGTTAAATGTGAAATGGAAAAGCATTTTAGACAAAATGTAAGCATTTAGAAATAGTTATCAGCAGTCTGATGTTTATAAAGACAAAAAGGAATTTGCAGTTACTAGAGCAGAAAGTTTGACTGTAGTTAAAAATGGAGTTGGAGGAAGAGATAGAAGCCAAGTCATTGGCGGGAGCATAAGATGTGAGGAGCGAAGGTTTGTGTAGTTTTCTCTGGAGCTCAGACTTGGCTCTCTAGGCAAAGGGAAATACTGAATGGTATCTCTTGTCTGCTGTGTAAAGAATTTAACCTAGTTCATAAAGAAGTCTGGCCTTTGTCCTCAGCTTCTGTGGATGGTAATCTCTAGCATCTTTATTTGCCTGGGGGCTCTGGGTCACATGGTAGAATAATGTTATTTATTTAGGGTGGGGGCTGGCCATTCTCCTGTAGTCTTAGGATGGGGACTGCCTACCCCAGAAATGATGTGGGCCCTGCCCGGCAGGAGTCCTGTGTTGTGGCCGAGGGAGACAAATTTACATGGACTACAGAGGTCCTGTGGAGAAAAAGAGAGAGGGCCCCGACCACTGCCTAGACAGGCTTCTACTGCTTTTCTGGGTATATTACGTTGAGGATGGTCCTCATTTACTATGCTACAGGTGATTACCTTTTACAGATAACAGAGGAAAGAATGTCACTAATTACTTCAAAGAGAAGGATGTTACAGATCAAGGGGAAAAGTGGTTGAACTGGTTACACTCCATACTTGGGAGGGTTAGCACAGATTTTAGGAAGTTACTTTAAAGATATGCAGTAAATATTTGCTGCCTCAATCCAGGGTGAGGGAGTTTTAGCAAAAGTAAGTCTCATAGCAGCCTAGGTACAATGCAGGCCTGATTCTCCTTAGGAGACCCTATCTGTGGGTATGGCTCCTGTGTGCCAGACCTCACTTCCCACTGGCTTTTCCAAGTGGGAGCTGGGCTACATTCCCACGCCACAAGGAATGGTTCCCTATACAGAAAGACTAACTATATGATTTAGGGTCAGGGCTTTGGGTCCATGGTATCAGCTCTCCTGGGAACTGAGATCAACCATGTACCCAATCACCCCAGTGGAGCCCTAATAAAACTCTGAACACCATGTCTCCTGTTAGCTTTTCTGGTTGGCAACACTTCATGCATATTGGCAGATGTAGATACTGGCCGGTAACATGTCTGTGAGTTAGTCCATTGGGAGAGGACATCAGGAGCTCCATGTTTGGTTCTTTCCTGAACTCTGCCCTACTTCTCTTCTTCCATGTAAATCTGTATCTTTTCCCTGTAATAAACCATAACCGTGAATATAACAGTTTTTAGTGAGTTCTTTGGGACTTTAATAATAACAGTAATAATAATAATTTATTATCTAATAATAATTCTAGGGGGTTAGTGACTCTGAGGGGACTTTGGGAATTCTCAGCACTTGCAGTTGGTGTTTGAAGTGGGGCTAGTCTTTTGTATGGACTGTGCCCTCTAACTCTGTTATTTGTCCAAAAACTTTCACATCTCCTTTCTCTGTTCCTTCCTTCCTCTGATTAGGAACAAAGATGGCCTTAGAACTTGAAAGCAGGACCAAATGAACTGATGATGTTGAAGTAACCTGTCTTCTAAGATCAGAGAATATTTGGGAAAGTATTAAGAATATTATAACACAAATGTCCCTGAACATAATAAAATCCTCTAATACTTTCCTTCCTAATTGATATGGACTGAGTCATGTGCCCCCCACCTTCCAATTCATATGTTGAAGCCCTAATCCCTAAGAAAATAATTATGCTTAAATGAAGTCATGGGGTGGAACCCTGATCTAATAATATGTGTTCTTATAAGAAGAGTTGTCAGAAATCTCCCTGGATTGCTCTCCCCACCCAGTGAGGACATAGAACGAGGTGGTTGTCTATGAGCCAGGAAAGACTTCTCACCAGAAACCAGCCCTGCCAGGCCTTGCTCCGGGATTTATGGTATCCAGAACCGTGAGAAAATAAATTTCTGATGTTTAAACCACTTCGTCTCTGGTATCTTGTTGTGACAACCTGAGCAGACTAATAAACCAGTTAATCAGTGATTGGATTGCTTGTGCTTTAGTAGAGGAATGTTTAGAGTCTGATGAATTTAGCTTCCCATACACCCATTTTAAAGTGAATCATCAGAAATTGTTCAACAACTTGAAAGAAGAAATTGATCAGAAAGAAGACATTAATAAAGAATTTTAGATATATGCCATCTAAAGTGAGAAAAAAAAGAAAGTACATGAAAGTTAGAAGAAAGGAAGAAGGAAAATGTAATGAAAGATGATAGGAAAATAATGCATGGTGTAATGCTTTAAAAAGATCCAATCTAATTTTTTCTCTATGTTTTGAAAATAGTTCAATTGAGAAATTTTACCTTCTAACAAGATTTATTACAGATTTCCTTTAAAGATTATTTTTCTAGAATTGTCTTTGGAGAAAGGGTGGGAAGTAGGTAACTGATGTCTCACCTGAATAGCTTCTGTTTTATAAGCTGCTATTGGTTATTATGCTGAGGACAGCCACTTTTTAATACTGCATTTTTGTATGCCTTATGCAAAATGGTGGGATTTTTTTTATAAGGAAAAAGAACTCTTGGGGAATTAAAAAAAAAAAAAAAGGTCCTTTAAACCATTAAAAGATGGATGTAGCCTGGGTTTATTAGGAACTGAACCTGCTACCTTTAGGTATTCCTAGGACTTTGAGAATGAAAAGAGAGGTTCCAATTATATATAAAATCAAAGCAGATTTTAATAGAACTCAAATAAAATTAATAGATAGGTATCCATGTACATTTTGTGTGAGTTCCTGTTATTTCTTGTCAAGATGGAAGCATTTTTTTCAGTAAATAACAGTGAAAAATCTAGGAGGGAATATAGGACCTTTCAAGTTTAGAGAAACTAAATATAATATATGAATTACAAGCAGTAAGTTTTTACTTGTGGATATAGAAATGGTGTAACATTTTAGAAATTTACCAGTAAGATGTCAAAAAATTTTGAATAGAGAAAAATGACACAAATTGGAATTATGTGTTTGCAAGGAATGTAATTATAAGCATTGACATTAGAATTAGTCATAGATAGTAATGATATGTCAGGAACCATGTTATCCAAATGTAGATATGGCATAGGGAGATATATCATCAGTTGTAAATGATGAAGTTTCAGGCACATGGATATATACATAGATGGTAAATACCTGAGAGCCGAAGGAAATATTAATATATTTTAAAATTTTATTATTTTCTAAAATGTCAACGAGGTTGAAGAAGTGTCAGTTACCTGTGCCATTATAGAGAGACACGGTTTGACTACCCCAAAAATGGGAGTAATCACGTAGGCTCGGTTTTGTAAGGTACTTTTGACCTGATTCCACTTTCTGGGGAATTATTATTATTCTGGGATCACTGCAGTCTTATTTTTATTATTACTGGTATATTTGTTTTTGCCCTGGATGTTGCCAAACTTTATGGGAGAATACTAGATAATTATGCCACCTATAATTCTGCATAAAGCATAGTTTGCAAATTGGAGGCCTCCAGGTGAAATGGACAATCTTTAATGTTTTAAAATTAGTTTCCAGCTAATTTATGTAAAAATCTAGGTTTTTGGTTCTTCCTGAAAAATAAGAACTTCCAGCACACTGGACCTGCATTTCATGTAGCAGCGATGAGGCAAATAGCAGTTTCCTTGAAGTAAGGCGTGGGTGTTTCAGTTTGTTGCGGTCTTCACACTCATTCAGGGTAAGCTTGACTTTAGAGGGCCTCACTGCTTGCATTTACTCTGTTAATTTTCTGGTCTCTGTGGACATTTGAATTTTTGATTCTTGCCTTACAGAAGCTTGAACATGGATACTGTTTATTTTTGCCTTTCTGTGGCTGTACTGCATCCTTTTACTTTTATTTTCCTAGGTACCTACAGTGATTGGGGGATGGCGTTCACTGTAGACTCCCTCTACGTGTCCACTGTGCCTGTGCTGTAAATTAGATTTTTTTAAATCTTGTGCTCCAGTGACCTCCCTGAAGCTGTTGAGGAAGTGGTAGTGTTACAGAACAAACAAGGGGGGAACTAGGACAATATACTATTACCCAAAAGAAAACCGCAGGTCTGTTATGTCCACCGCCTATGGGAAAGTTGTCTCTCAATGCTAGAGATATGTGAAAAGGAAAGGAAATGTTTATTTAATGCTATACAAACTTAAAATAGTGACCCAATGTCTTCATCAAAATCCTAAAATCCCTTAAAATACCCACAAACATATACAGTCCTTCCTTCCCCCTTTGCCCATTCTGGGGTACCATATCTCAGGAAAGGAAATCAAAGTCCTTGGCTCAGGCAGACCCCGGTTCTTCCCAGTAATCCTTGTTAGCTGGGAGACCTTCCTCGGTTCCCGGCACCATCAGCTGTGTTGCTGTCCAGGCAGGATCTCCAATTAATCCAAAGCCACGTGGCACTTTCTCATGGCCTACTGGTAAGAGTTCTTTCACCCTTCTTCCAGACGAAGTCTCTCTTGCTTCCCAGGCCGCGTGGCCAAAAGGAACACCCCAAAGCCACATGGTCTTCTCTCCTACCAGAGCTGCAGGGGTCTGCACTCTGGCGAAACCGCGTGGTCCTCCCCACAAAGCTGCAGGGAGGGGGATCGCCACTCTGCCAAAGCCGAGTGGTGATTTTCTGCTAAATCCGCATGGTGATTCTCTCTCACAAGGCTGCAGGAGTCTCTACTCTTTCAAAGCCGCGTGGTTCCTCCCAAAGCTGCCGTGTCTAGGTTTAAATCCCTGGCCAATCTTCCTCTGCATCCCCATTTCCGAATCCTCCCACACTCGGCCCCACCTCCCCTCAATCTCTCATTCTTTCCAGTCTTTCTGGCTGCCGTGGTGGGTCTGGGCAGGTGTAGCCCCATGTCATGGAGCCAGTCATCTCCAAGCTCCCATGCAGGTGCTGTAATTCCTGGGACCTGCCCCCCAGTTACATCTTGTGGGGGGGAAGTTACTTCCATTCCCCTGTCTCAGAGCATGGCCACAGCTATTTAACATATCTCTGTTACCAGTCAAAGGTTATAGATATGTTAAATGACCATGCCAGAGGTTAGCTGCAAAGCTGTTGCTATGCAAAACAGCTCTCAATGGGCCTGCTCCATTTGTCCCTTCCCCAACCCACACCTGGGGGCGGGGTTTGAGGACATCCTAATATTTTCTGAACACCTTGAGTTCTGTACCCCATTCCAAATGCCCATTTGGGGTCCCCCCTCTTGGCTGCACCCTGTAACAGTAGGATCTTTTCTGTAGGTTTGTTCTTGCCTGAGTTTTAAACAGGATGACTCCAGGTTTGGTTCTAAGGATTCAGCAAAGTTGATTTCATTTGAGACCATTTTGTACCTCTTTGTTCTAGCATCAAAGCATTTTTAGTCTATATCCTGATTTTGAAGGTCTTTTCTTACCATTTTCTAGGTGACTAATGTTATAGATTAGTTTATGCTAATGTATTTGACAGGTAATTGTGATTAGAACATTATTGTTTATAAATAATATTTCATTATTTTGAAAGTATGAGTGATTATGATGGTGACAATTTTATCTGCATTAGAATTGCTATAAGTACTTTTAAGAAGGTAGACATTTCATCGTTATCATTAAAAACAAACTGTTGACGGCCCCGCCTGTTTCGAGCGTTTTCCCAGTGCCCCAGGGTCGCTGTTCTACCTCTGGTCAGGCACATACAAGAATCAGCCGTTGTTGCAGGAATGACTGGAGCAACAAATCCATGTTTCTCTTCTCTTCTCTCTCTGTGTCTCTTTGTTTCTCTCCCTCTCTTTCTTTACTCTTTCTCTAAAATCGATACATTGAAGGGTTTTCAGGAACAACTATAAAGGACACATGGACAAAACCAAGGGGTGGGTGGAAGCAGAGGAGTGGGATGGGTTTGGTTTGGGTGAGGGGTAAATGCAGACAACTGTAATTGAACAACAATAAAATAATTTAAAAAATAAATAAAATCTTTAAAAAATCAATACATTAAAAATATAAAGCAAGCTTAATTCTTATGAATATTCTCAATAAAAATATATAATAATTTTTATCTAAACAAAGTGTTGGTGTTTTTAACTGTTCTAATTAAAAATAATGTCTCTTTCTCTCAATGAATAAAGACTTTCAGCAAGATCAGTTCTTATACTGAAAATACTGAGTTATGTAAGTTAATTTTCCACTATTTTTTAAATTCAAAGACAGTAAAAGAAAACATTCTTGATTTGGTAAGTCCAAAGGAAGTGCCTTCCTCACATAAAAAGTAAACTATCACTGAAGTGGAAAATCAGTAAGCAGTTCAGTGATGAGAATGAATGAATTTGGGAGCTTAAATGATAACCCCTATTTCAATGCAGATTTAAATATATATTGTGTTGCTGTGTAACAAATTATCCCAAAATTTAGCAGCTGAAAAATAAAGACATTTATTGTCTTATACACCCTTTTAGGTGCAGGAATTTTGGAACAGCTTGTGTGGGTGGTTCTGGTTTAGGATCTCTCATGAGATTGTGGTTACAGTGTCATCCAGGGCTGCAGACATCTCTAGTTCGATTGGGTCTGGGGTATCCACTTTCAAGCTCACTCATGTGGCTGTTGGCAGGCAGCTTCACTTACTACATAGTTCTGTCCATAGGGCCATACACAACATGGTTTCCCTAGAGTGGTGACCTGAGAGAGTAAGAGAGCAGCCACGATGGAAGCCGCAGTCTTTTATAACATAAACCCAGGTGTGATACTCTCACTTCTCATGTTTAGTACTGGTCGTACAGATCAACTTTGGTACAGAGTGGGAGGAGACCACGTGAGAGTATGAGTGACAGGAGGTGGAAAGCTGGCTGCCACCGTCTACCCTCCAGACCCCAGTAGTTTATGTCTTTCCCACATGCAGAATAAACAGCTGCTTTTCAAGGTCCTCAAATGTCTCATTGTGTTACCATATCATCTCAAATTCCGGAATCTCATCTATAAGTCAGGTCTAGGTGGAGAGGGGCTCTTTGGGTGCAGTTCCTTAAACACAGCTCCTTGAGTACAGTTTCCTCCGCTTGCCTCTCCTCCCCCCAACATTCAAACATCCCACATGCTGTGGTGGGACAGGCGTAGGGTAATTGCTATAGGCATTCTTGTTCCACAAGGGAAAAAATTGAGACACAAAAGTATCACTGGTTCACAGCAGTTCTGAGATCCAGTTGGGCAAATATTGGAAGTTTCTGGATTAGGCCTGAAGCTTGGGAATATTCATGGTGAGGCAGGAGATAGTCAGAAAGGACACTGCAGAGGCCCCGCAGGGCTAAGATAAAAAAAAAAAAATACATTGAAAAAAAAATAAAAAAAATTTAAAATACATTGAATCTTTTAAATATGAAGTAAAAATATATATTAATATTTTATCAGTCTTGTGGAGGTTCTGTGAATTCTATTGAGATACATTCTTGTAGGCAAAAACCACACCTACACATTTCTTCTGAGATAAATCCTTGTACACTTTGTGCTCCCACTAAGAAGGCTAAGGGACAATGCCCTCAGGCTTCCTAAAACTTTAATTATTTGAGGGGATCAATAAAACACACTCTATTCTCTTTAGAGCCCCTTTTGTCTAACTGACTAGTATTTTGAGGTACCACCTTTGGTATTTTTGAGGTTTTAGCAAAAGATTTCTTCAATCATACCCTCAGCTTCATTTTTGAACCATGTTTTCCTGTCAGTGCCATGGAATTAATCTTTGCTCAAAATCCATTTCTTAATTTTATCATTTGATTTCTGGGGATAAATTTTTAATAGACTTTATTTTTAAATCAGTTCTAGTTCAGAGCAAAATTGAGTGGACAGTTCAGAGATTCCCCATATCTGTTCTACTCCCACACTTGCACAGGCTCCTCAGCTATCAGCATCCCGCATCAGGGTGGCGCAGTTGTTGCAGCCGATTAACACAGCATGGACGTATTGTTATTGCCCAAAGGCCGTAGTTTACATTAGGGCTTAGTCTTACTGTAGCATATTCTGTGGGTTTGAGAAAATCTACAGTGACATGTACCTACCATCACAGTATCATACAGAATAGTTTGACCTAAAATAGTTTTACTGCCTGTCATCCTTCTCTCCTACCCACCCCTCAACTGCTGTTTTTTTTACTGGTTCAGTGGTTTTGCTTTTTCTAGAATATTACATAGTTAGAATCATATAGTATGTAGCCTTTTCAGATTGGCTCCTTTTGCTTAGTAGTATGCATTTGTTTCCTTCCTCTTTTCATGGCTTGAAAGCTCATTTTTTTCAGTGCCAAGTAGTATTCTATTGTGTGGAGGTATGTACTACTGCTGATGTATTCATTCACCTACCGAAGGACATCTTGGTTATTTCTAGGCTTGGCATTAATGAATAAAGCTGCTATAAAGATCTGTGTTCATGTTTTTGCAAGTTTTCAACTGATGGGGTAAATACCAAGAGGAGCGATTCCTGGATTATAGGGTGGAGTATATTTAATTTTGTAAGAAGTTACCAAATTGTCTTCCAATGTGGCTGTACCACTTTGCAGCATTTGGTGTTGTCAGTGTTTAGGATTTTGGCCGTTCTAAGAGGTGTGTAGTGGTGTCAGTATTGTTATCATTTATAATCTTCTAGTGACATGTTGAGCATCTTTTCATTATTTTATTTGCCATTGGTGTATCTTTGGCGCAGTGTCTGTTCAAGTCTTTTGCCCATTTTTAAAATTGAGTTGTTTTCTTACTGTGCAGTTTTTAAGAATTTGTTGTATATTTTCAGTAAGATACCTTTATCAGAGATGTCTTTTGCAAATAGTCTGTGGCTTGTGTTTTCATTCTCTACCAGGGGTGTCCAACCTTTTGGTGTCTCTGGGCCACACTGAAAGAAAAAGAGTTGTCTTGGCCAAACATTAAATACACAAACGCTAATTAAAACTGATGAGCAAAATAAAGGTTTTAAATAAATTTACGATTTTGTGTTGGGCCACATCCATAGCCATCCTGGGCTGCATGAGGCCTGCGGGCTGTGGGTTGGACACCTCTGCTAGACAGTATTTTTCTGAAGCAAGTCTTTTTTCCTTTTTTTTAGAGTCCTTTCACTATTTTTTCTCTTGCTTCTCACATTTCACTATAATTATCAAAGAGAACCAGGTGGCACACTCAACACTCTGGTTGGAAATCTTAGCAAGACCAACCACTTCATTAGGTACATTTTCTACTTTCTGTATAACTCTGTGGGACAGTATAATTAATGTGTCTTCCACTACATAACAAGAATCCCCCCTTCCTTGAGTTTCCAATAACATTTACTTTGCTTTCTTACAAGTTCTCACCCACAGCCTTATCAAAAGCCATGTGACTTCTATTAACAGGTTCTTCAGGGTGTTTTAGGCTTTTTCCAACACTCTTCTCAGAGCCCCTTGCCTGGTTCTAAAGCACATTTTAGTTTTGTGAAATAGCAACACTCCACTTCCAGGTACCAAAATGTGCATCTATTGATGCCCCAAAAGAAATGCTTATGTCCTAAGTACTAAGGTTTCTGTAAGACAAATCATATGGGTCACTGACTCACAGCAAAACTTGAATTTGCAGCTTTGAAGGAAAGAGTGAGACTTTGGTAATTGGGATAGGTACATGTGGGCAGATTCTGATGGAGCTCGGGGCCTTGGATCTCTCAATTCTGTTGCACCTCTTTTTGTCACTAGAAGTAGTCTTCCTACTCCTTTGCAGGAAGTCTATATTTAAGATATAAACTTACTGTATTTTAGAAACGTATCTTTGATATAGTGTATTTTAATTGTTAGTTTTGTTAAAGTTTCCTTTGGCACAAATGTCTGAATTATATTCTTTCCATATTTGTCGTTACTGATTTATTTTTTAAATTCATTTTCTTAATTTAGGTGTTCCCTATTCAGTCAAATACCTTGTGGGATTAATTTCTATTCTCTCGTGAATTTATTTCAGTTTACACCTCTTCTCTTGCTTTCTTTCTGAATGATTCTTATTCCAAACTGACATTTTTGTTGGCTCACTGACTAGGAGGATTCTTGAGTTTAAGCAATCAACTCCAAAATATTGATTATGTCAGGAATCATTTTAAAATGGAAAGGATGAATCTACTTTTTGTACTGTTTTAGGACTTCACACAAGCCTAATGTATATTGTGCAATGTTTAAGTACTATTAAAATAGAAGCTGGAATTGTGAGAACTTATCTTTATGCCCTTCTATTGTATAATTTTATGTTTTGAATCTTTAAACATGCTTTAAGTAATATTCCTTTACTCAGTGATCTTTAAAATGTCAGCACTGGAAGTGTGCAGCTTACTTTGGGATTCGTGTGTGTGGGTGTGTGTGTGTGTGTGTGAGAGAGAGAGAGAGAGAGAGAGAGAGACAAGGTTTATATCAACAAATATTGAAGTATATGAGTGTTGTCATTAAAAACTAAATAAAACCTATCAGCCACATTAAGAGCAATGCTACAAGTTTAGAGAAGCTCTGCCAATTTATTTTTAGTAAGACTGCATGTAGTAATTTAGGGACTAAATAGTGCCTGAGGCATTATAGGAAAAATTTGTGGCCCTCACCTGGTAACTCAGTTGGTTAGAGCGTTGTCCTAATACGCTAAGGTTGCAGGTTTGTTCATGGTCAGGACACATACAAGAATCAATCAGTGAATGCATAGATAAGTGGAACAACAAATCAGTGTTTCTCTCTTTCTCTCCTTTTCTCTCTCCCTCTACCCCCTTCCTTCCTTTCTTTCTTCCCTCCCACCCTCTCCCCTTCTTCCTTCCTCTCTTCCTTTCTCTCTAAATCAATTAAAAAATAAATTAATAAATCTTTAAAACATTTTATGGATAATATTTCAAATGAACAAAATACAGGCTTATTTAAAATAAAACATGGGCCTTTAAATATACACTTAGACTAAGCATTGGGGCTAATTCTTTGTTAGTTCAGTTAGCTTTATAATTTTCTTACTGCTAATTTGTGTACCAATAAAGGATGGTTGAATCAACATCTGTTTTTCAGTGAAAGGAAGTTTAACACTCATGCAGAAAAAGCAGTATTTTCAGCATTTGTCATTTAAACAAATAGAAATGAGTTTAACAAAATGTTATGTTCAGACAAAGCACCAGATAAAATGTTTTACAGTTATTTTATTCTCATTGTAACAAGTCCTCTCTCCAGTGGCTGCTGTTACAGCATTTTCTTTTTTCACCTTATTTTGGGAAAACAAGAAAAGTTATCATTTTTTTTTCTCTCAGAGTTAAAACCATTTTGTGTCATGTTGAGGGACTGGCAGATGATCTTCCTTGGGAAATATGCTTCTGTGACTGGATGAGCTCATCTTTTAGTAGCGGGGGGTAGATAATTCTGAATTGAATTCTTAAGTTCTCATCTTTCATTTTCAAGTTGCTCATAACTGCCCCTTATGCCAGCATTTTAAAATTTTAATCGCTTATGTATCTTCAAAAGCAGATTTTACTTGTTGTGTTTACTAAGGGCAGTATACAAAGCAAAGAACAAAAACATAGTTGACAGTCGACATTTTCAGAAGTATGTAGTTGTATTTTAAAATATTTTATTATACAGTTTTGGGATATTATTTTTTCATACAGGTTTAAAAAACATTTACAGTTTGTCTTTTTAAATAGCTGATGAAGAAGCCTTTGAGGAAATTCATTTTTATTCAAAATAATGTTCACATTTCAAAACAGGCAAGGAGTCAGTTGAGCTTTGATAATGCCGTATTTTACTTCTGTGTAATTGTTCCGAACTTTACTCAGTACCAGTCCATCCTTCCTTCTTACACCTTCTTCCTCTACGAGGGCTTATCATCGGCAGGACCAAAACTGACTAAGTAGATGGAACTAGACATTCAGCTTTATGTTTAGAGAAAAATGCCCCAAAGAACAAATTATAAAAGGTGGTGCTACTAAAATTATAGTATTCTTTTTCTTTTAATGTTTTTCTTTATTATTTATTTTAAAATATATTGGTGATAAAAAGATTATATGCAAACAGGATCTGTTTGTGATTATATGTACATTATATACCAGTTCAAAAGTGGCCATTCTGTGCAAATTATAAACCATAATTATATAATGAATAACTAAATTCACCACTAATCCCAGACTCAAAACACTATCAATAACTTGCGTTGACCTATGTGTTTCTCCTGGTCTCATGTCCTCCCACTTTCCAAAGGTAACCACTATTCTGAATTCCGTGTTTTTCTCATGGTTTTTCTTAAAGTTTCATCACTTAAATGATGACAGCAATAAATTGTTTTAGTTTGTTTTTGAACTTTGTATAAATGGTATTATACTGTATGTAGTCTCCTGAGACTTGGTTATTTATTCAATATTGTTTTTGGAAAATCCATGTTTTTGAGTGCAAGTCTAGCTACTTCATTTTCACTGCTATTACTGTTCATGTCTATTAATATACTACAGTGCGTCTGTCCTCCTATAGTTAGAGACCAGCCTTTTCCAGGTGTGAGAGCCAGACTTGAAGATGGCCCTCAATGATCTTTGCTTGTTAATATTATGCCTTTGTGTAGATGCCTTCCTGTAGTGAACAGGGTTACCCTCTGTGCCAGTGGAGTTACTGAGGAAGTGATAGTGAGACTTTTGTGGCTTTCCCTTAGCTTTCTTGGTTCTTCCTGGAGAAAGCCAGAAGCCATGTCATGGTGATACTCAAGCAGACCTGTGAAGAAACACATATAGGAAGGTATTGAGGCTTCTAGCAACATCACCAATAATTCATCTGTGTGAGTGAGGCATTCGTAGCCCCATTCAAGCCTTCTGTTGACTTCAAACCTTGACAGTATCTCTCGATTACAACCTGATGAACCTGAGTCACAACCCCCAAGCTGAGCTGTTCTCAAATTTCTGATTCATAGAAATGAAGAGATTATAAATGTTCATTGTTTTTGGCAACTGTATTTTGAGGTAACTTGTTATGCAGCTATGAATAATTAATAAATTGGCTTTTTAATGATGTGAACATTTTTTGAACATTTTCTTTCATACCTGTTTGCAGACGTGTATGTACAAGACCAGGTAGTGGACCAAGGTGTAAGATAGGGTTGAAGATTATGAGAATGTTTAACTTGAAGATCTCATGCCGACTTTTCAAAGTTATTTTACTGATTCATATTTTGATAAGCAGTGTGAGTCAGAATCTCTCTTATATTCCATTCTTTTTAACTTTTGGTACTGTCAGACTCTAATTTTTTCTAGCTTGGTAAGTATAAAGTATTTCATTACGGTAGTATATCCTGTCCCAACACCGAAACAGTAGCATCCTATATTTTCTCCTAAAAAGTGTAACATTTTGATTTTCACACTTATACCCTTAATCCATCTCACCACTGCCACCATGTAATGTCAGTATATGGAATGAAATAGGTATTTACTTTAATTTTTTTTTTAGGCTGTTAAACAGTTGTCCCAATTACTGAAAAGTCTGTTTTTCCCCCTTGTCTTCTATGTCCATGGACCTGTTACGTGGATCTGTTTTGGAGCTTCATTCTGTTGGTCAATTTGCTTATTCCAATACTAGTTACATAGTGTCTTGTTCTTTTTGATTCTAGAAAATCTTGTTTCTTCATTTTTCTTGTCAGTTGTTTTAGGTGGTCATATCATCTGCAAATAATGATAACTTTGTTTTCCTATTTTTGATTTTTATACTTTTTTTTCTGTATATTATACTGGCTATAACCTCCAGAAAACTTGGACTAGAAATGGTAATAGTAAAGTGATAACAATGCACATTCTCTTCTGGTACCTGATTTTGAAGAAAATATTTTTAACATATTACCAAGAAGAGTAATTTTACTGTCATTTTATTTTTGTTTTTGTTGTTTGTTTTGAATCCCTGAATCATGTTAAGGATTTTCCTTTTTATTCCTAATTTGCTATGACCTATCTTCCAAAAATGAGTAGTGGATTATGTCAAATACTTTTTGTGCAGATATTGACATTATTATGGTTTTCTTCCTTTATGGTTAATTTATAGATATTCTAATATTTTATAATGTACTTTCTGACTTCAGTTATTCTCAACAGGTCACTTTCTCTGGGGGCTTTAGTATAATGTTGGAAGTGAAGTCTAATGGTAAAATTCTTCACCCTTGTGGCCATTGGAAGGGATTCTTCCACCTTGTGCTTGTGTAGACAGTAGCAATGAGGGCTCTTTGGCGTTGTGTGTTTAAGCACAGATCTAATAACATAAATGGCTTAATGTTTCACAAAGTGTCCTTGTGCCGACACCTTCAGTGCCACAGAGTTAATTTCCTGTAATTAATAGTTTGGCTAAGTGATGGTTGTCTTCTGTGGGGGAAAATATTTTGTGGGAGCCAGAAGAGTTCAAGTCTTTGTTTTTGAAATGAGAGAATTTTGCTGCCTCAAATCCTTTGTTAATTTAGGCAAGGTATGAAGTGTGTGTACTGTTTTCTGAATAAAATAAATAATCACTGTAACTAATATGGTAGCTTAAACAGGTTACTTGAAGTTTCAAATTCCTAATGATCTCTTTTAAATATCAGATATGTGTACTATCACAGCAGTATAGAGACTCCTCATATCTTGCTTAGTTCGTCTCCTGTTAGTCCCAGGATGTGGGTATTGTTAAAATGTGGTACAAACATGAAATTCTAGAAAACACTATCTCTTTGTAAATAACTGGGAAATTCTAGACCAAAAAGAAATTCATTCTGAAGGTACTAGAATAACATTCTCAGTTGTTGACATATTTAGGTAAAGTCAGGCTTCACAGAGATTTTCCCCTTAAACAACAATAAGGAGTCATTGTCGGTAGACTTCAGTTAAGAGTGGAACTTAAGTGTCTTATTTGCAATATAATTGTGATCTCCACAATGCATAACTTTGCCATTAAACTTTATTGCTGGTGTTACTAGTATAGTTTACTAGGCTTAAGAGTAAATTGCTTGATTATATGCTCAAGTTTTTCTTCATTCTTTCTCTATAATAAATGGTACATTTCTTACTTTGAAGTTAGTACAATGTGTGGGATCAGTTGAAATAATAATCAAATGATAGTATTAATAAAGCAGTTATTACAAATTTCAGTTCCTTTTAGAAGTTGGGTAAAAGTGGGGTGCTATTAGGTGGTATGTGACCAAGGAATTAACTAAATCATGACCAAAATGAATCAGTGCTCCCAACCAGATTGTCATTGGAAGCTGTGTGCAAGGCACAATGACAGGCCATGGAGGCAAACTACCACTGACAAAGAATCCCCAGTGCAAAGAACTAGAACAAGTTAGAAGTGAGTTCTTTGATTTATAAAACTTTATATATAATGTTCACCTTATATACCTAGGAAATAGTGTGTTTGCACCACATGTCTAGATAGAACAGGCCTAGGTAGTTGCCAACCTGGCTCTGGTGAGAGGGATGGTAGGGACATTTGAAGAGAGATGTTCTTTGAGTCTGCCTGAAGTGCCCTTATCACACCTGTTTCATGGAAAGAAAAGAGAAGACTGAGTGAGATGGTTGGTCCTTTTCTCTTTCAACACTGGGCCTTGACCTACTTTAGCATATAGGTATGGAAAAGAAGAGATGGCTAGAGAGAGCCATTTAATACACAAAGGCAACTGCAATGCAAACTTACCTCTTTGGGACTACTGGACTCGTCACTTCAGATGGAACCATGTTCCCGTTAGTAGTCACTCCTCATTCCCTGCCCCCACCAACTTCCAAAAACATTCATCTGCTTTCTCTTTCTGTGAGTTGCCTATTCTGGACATTTTCTGTAAATAGAGTTATATAATATATGATCTTTTATAACTGGCTTCTTTCACTTGGCATAATGTTTTCAAGGTCATGTTGTAATATGTGTCAATACTTCATTACTTTTTAATTAATGAATAATGTTCTGTTGTGTGGATATAGTACATTTTGTTTATCCTATCATTGCTTGGTAAACTTTAAAGCCGTTTCTACTTTCTGGCAATTATGAATATTTGTGTGTAAGTTTTGGTATGGGACGTGTGTTTTCGTTTCTCTGATGTGTATACCTAGAAGTGGAAGTGCTGGCTCATGTGGTAAATCTTTGTTTAACGTTTTGAGGAGATGCCAAACTTTTCAAAACTGGCCGCACCAGTTTACATTCCTACTGTGTACAAGGATTGCATTTTCTGCACATTGTCGCCAACACTTGTTATTGTCTTTCTTGTTTGTAGGCATGCTGTGGGCTATGAGGTGGTTGGTGTTTTATTGTCTTTGATTTGCATTTTCCTAGTGAATAGTGATATTGAACGTATCTCTTTGCACATTTGTATATCTTCTTTGGAGAAATGTGTATTCTTTTTCCATTTTTAAAATTAGATTGTCTTTTTATTGTTGACTTGTCAGAGTTCTTTATATATTTTGTATACAGCTTGTCTCAACATCAGAAGGTTTTTTTAACATTTGGAAAAAAGGCATTTAGAAAAGTACATTGTCGCAGCTTGGATTTTTCAGAAGCAGTTGCTGAGACAAATTTGGGGTGGAGGATGTTTATTAGAGGTGGACATTTGTGACAAGAAGGACAACAGAATTGGTCAGAGGAGGAAGTAGAACTTACTGCAGGTCTGATAAAACCCCAGCCATCCTGGCAGCGAGCTCTGGAGCAAATCTGCCTGTCAGAGTTGTCCTGCCTCAGGCTGAAATGGCTGGGCCTTCATGTTGCCACCTGGCTCAGTCAGTGAGTGAGCGTCAACCTGCAAAAGATGTGACCTTGAGTGTGGCTATTCTGCATCTGCGGCAGACTGATGTGGTGAACAACTGCAGGCTGTTTGCTGACTGCACTCCCTGCAGCTGAGCAGCAGGTTCCCCTTGAAGGGGCATCTGGAGAGTTCACCTTAGTGTTTACCACATGCATATTATATTTTAAAATCTAGTTTAGACCTTGAATCCACAATCCACAAAGCTTAGAAAAGTTGCTAGTAAGCACATTTATGGGATAAGAAAATTGGATGCAGCCTTTGTGAATATGTTATTACTGCTGTTTTATAGTATTGAATACTTTGAAATCTAAGAAGGTAGTTTCTACTTGTTCAATTTGGCCCAGAGTTATGTGCATTCATAATATTAATTGTGTTTTATTGTTTATGTTTACTATACAATTAGAGTGTCTTAAGCAGCTTATATGACACTTATATTTGACCCATAAAATAGAGGCTACTATGTGTTTGACATAATATGTTTTTCTAAGATTTTGAACCTATCTTCTCTTTGAGAATTATTCTTTCCTTGACCTTCTCTCTGCTATTTCTGCCCCATGTTATGAGAACTTCATAAAAGACTACTTAAATTATTTTTTCTTGGGGGGTTGGGTTAAAACTGAGAATTGTTTTAAGAATATTCTTAGTCCTTGTTTAACTTTTTAGCTTTACTTCTAGCATTGTCTTGCAGACATTCTAAAATCTTGGCATTTGATACTCCTTAACTTTTGACTCTTTCTTTTGTATACAGCAAACCTAATAGTCTAAGACAATTTTGGTTGATTTTATATATTCTTACATGTATATATGTGTGTGTATATATAAAAATTAACTACCTTCGACTTCCTCAAACTCCAAGTTGTGATTCTTTCTGATCATATAAATTAGTGCATAAGAGTGAAAACCTTCTATAGAATAAAGAAACTGGAATTGTTTTTCTAGTTGAAGTTGAGTGGTTTGACTCCACCAGCGTGGTAGAGTAGAAGGAGCTCAGAAGGAAGTGCCAGAGGATCAGAGTTAGAATCTCAACCACCCCTTACCATCTGGGTTGCCTTAACCAGGTTACTTAGCTTCTCAAAGCCCTGGATGCCACATCTCTAAAATGTAACTATGTCAGTCAACTATGCCTACCCCTCCCAGTTGTGGTGATGACCTAATAAGACAATGGACCTGAAAGGACTTGGTGACTTTGTGGCCAACGTGTGCATTCAGGAGATAGTTGGGACAGTGTTCTTCTTTGGGTACAACTTTGATATAAATGAGGGTGGAACTCACAGACTTGAACCTTTTCCAGACATGCAGTTTAACAAAAGTGGAAAGGAATATAAACAAATTACATGAAAAATTAATTTAAATTCCATTATGATTATCTTTAATATAGTCTAGAAACCTGCCAACAGATATTTATTGTGGAGTTTTATTATTTGTTCATAGAATTTCATCCAAAAGTTTCTCATTCCTGTAAATTGGATTGATTTGGATATCCTTAGAATTGGAGCACAAATTAATTGGAAACCAATTAGTTTTGATTTAAATGTATTACAGATATTTATACAGGCATTTACAGTTTGCAAAATGTTTTTATGTGCATTGTTTCATAAAATCTTTATAATTGCCCTATAAAAAGGATAAAAAGGAAGGTGTTTTTGTGGTTATTATTCCCATTACTTAGGTTAGAGAAGTGACTTTCTCACAGTCACTCACCTACCAGATGGTAGAATTGAGATTTTAAAAATACCTGATTTTCTCATTTTGAACCTACAATGTCACATTGCTTGCAAAACTAAGGAATTATTTTACATGGGCTTGGATTGGAACCAGGTATTCTTAGTCTGAGCCAATTCTTGATCCAAACATAGATTATGTTCTCCATAGGAGCCACTGTTTTCTAGGCACCAAAAGTTCCCTTTATCCTGGGCTTTGTCTTCCAGGTCTGTTCCAGCCTGATACCCCTGTTCTCTAGCCTCTTCCCCTGTATCTCTGTGCCTGTGTACACATACACAATCCAAAACATCTAGTTTTTATGCTGTTGCCTTGTAACTATAAACTATAATAATATGTAAGCAATATACACAATACTCCTGGGTTTATTCTGAATTAACCTTGGCTGATGAGCAACTTCTGAGTAATGTGGAAATTTTAACTATAATTTGGGTGGGTCATTTGGTTTCTCACAAATCTCTGGTACCGATTCACATACCGTACTTTAAATTGCAAGTAGGCTATTGTGAGCTGGATTTCCAGAATGTGACTTAGTGAGCATAGATTCTTTTGGACCAAACCAGCTCCGGGAGTTCCAGGAATTAACACAGTTTTACTTGTCTTGTGATATATTTTGTACATTCATTATTGCTTTTAGAATTTGAAGTGGAAAGGCCTTCTGTTGCACAAATTATCTATATCTAGTTCTCATTTTTACTTTCCTAAAAACAAACAGACCTAAAACTAAGTCTTCTCCATATCTTTCTATAGTTTTTATAAGTGCTCAGGCCATATTTTGAGCAAACAGGGCAAAAAGAAATACTCTACTGTTTCATGTTTTGAAATGCTGACTAGATAAAGATTACACATGACAAGTTATTTACAGCTTTATTTATACATGCTGGATTCTCTGTTGGAATCATAGAAGAGAAGAAGATATGATAATTGCTTTGTGTAGTTCACAGAATGAAATTGCAAACTGAGATGTTTTGAGTGTAGTTTATACTGTAACCATTTCTAGGAAACCATATTTAAACAGCAGTGGTTATCATGAAGTATACAACATGTCAACTGTGTCCCAGTTCATATCAGTAAAAACCTTCCACCACTTTATTCCCTATAACCTAACCTTCATCAGATAATACTAAATAAACTATGTCGAGTGCACATATTAATATATATCAAAGGTATCAAGCGGCTTGCTGGCTGCATTTTCAGTAGTGTTTATCTGTGGTCATACAGATTATAACTCTGAATTTTTATTAGGAAGACTAAATTGAGAATTTATAATGTTCCTGATTTAGTTTCACCAGCTGTGCCACTGTGGTGGAAAATAACTGGAGAGGGTAAAAATGTAACTGAATAAGAGAGCAACAAACAAATGGCTTTTGCTTTGTATTTACCTGCTTCACATCTGCTGCTGTAAGGTTTAGGGTTTCATATAGTAATTAGTAGCTTCTTAACTTCCATATCATCACTTCAGTGAATTGTAATGTCTATTTTTAGTTTTCTCCTATAAACTAAGAATGCGATTGTTAATTGATATTTAATCCTGGGAATCTTGAAAATGATTCTTTTGAAATTGAATCTTTTCTTATTCCTTTATCTTTTACTCATTTATTTGTAAAATTGACAAGTATCTGTTGAGCTACACATGTGCCAGACATTGACCTAGGGACAGACGTGATATCTGTCCTCATGGAGATCAAAGCCTGCAGGGAGGATGTGTTATTAAGCCTTGTAGAGTACATAGAGCTTTCTAAAAGCCTTATTGAGATATAATTGACATGCAGCGTTATGTAAGGTTAAGATACACAATGTGCAGCTTTGATATACTATGTATTGCAAAATGATTACCACAATAAGGTTGGTTAACACACCCATCACCGTACATAGTTACCTTTGTGTGTGTGTGATGAGAATGTCTAAAATCTCTCTCAGCCACTTTCAAGTACACAGTGTACTATTGCTAACTGTAGTCTCCGTGCTGTGCATTAGGTCCCTAGAGCTTGAAAATACGAATCTTGAAATGACTCTAGCACCAAAAATATTTTATGATTTCACTTTCATTTAAACAGTCACAATGAAATATTAGTGTAAATTGTTCTGTTTAGAAATCAGACATGTTGAAGATAATAGAAAATAACCGAACACTTTATATTTAGAAGAATTATACTGAATTGGCCAAGGTATTGAGTAAAAAATGCAAGAAGACCCTTGTAGATAGTTATTTTAGTTGTAGAATTGCTAGCAAAGAGCACTGGGTGAAATCATTCATTATGAATAGTTCTATTTATTTTGTATAACAAGGAGTTGCTGGTAAAATGTGCACAAACTTGTAGAACTTTTGACTGATAAGAATAATTCTTGGATATATTGTAAGTAGATAGCCCTTATAAATATTGCTTGTATGTAGTAATGTTGCAGCTATCAGTCTAAGTTTTGTATATTGTATTTGTGGTTATTTGACAGTTTGATTGGGCAGCTAGAGAGGAAGCCCCCACTCGGACCATGGCCATGTCTGTTTGACTCCCCACTCACCCTTGTGTTTTGCATATTGCCCACCCTATAGTCTTGCATATATTACCTAAAGAAATGTAGACATATTTTATTTATGTAGAATTTATAGAGTTTTAAGTTAACTAGTCACAGAAGAAAAGTACATCTATGTTAAGTAACAATACTTTCCCAATCAAAAATAGTGTTATATTCTAGTTGTTGCTATTAGGAAACCTCACACCACTGAGAAGCAGTAATACTGCTAGTAATAGCAATATCAGCTACATATACCTTCTATAATATTAATTCTTAACCTTTATTATATGAGCAGTGTTTTATAAAGGAGGAAACTGAAGATTTGGGGTACTAAGTCACTGTGTCCCTGGCCCAGAGCTATTATTAAGTGGTGAAGCTGGATACATTTACAACAATTAAAAAATACAAGCCAACATATATTGAGATCATAATTATGCACCAGGCACTGTACTAAATGTTTTACATTTAACCTCAGGGACATTATGAGGGCTGCATGATTATCAGTTCTGTTTGATAAATGTGGAAGATGAGTTACCAAGAAGTTAAGCAGTTTGTCAAAGGCGCTTGGCTGGTTAGTGGTAGAGCTCGAACGCTCTTCCTCTCCTACCGCTCCACCTGCATCCAGCATTGATAAGGGTGGCTTCGGTTTATGTCTGCAGAACTTTCATAGTTTAAGAATGTTATTTTTGGTATTAGTTTTTAAAAATACAATAATATCTGCTGTACTCTGCTGATTATGAAAATGCCTCAGTTTTTAAAGATAATTATAAAATGTACCTCTGAATGGAAACATTCGCTTAGTGGGTAGCAAATCAGTTGGGTTCCTCAGTCAGAGGAATATTTGATTGTATTATTGTCATGAATGTAGCTTTTACATAATTTTATTTACAATTATGTATTGACTAAATTAGTTTAATTTTTTCATTGTATAGGTTGCATTTTTTTCTTTTAATTTAGGAATAGTGTTTTTTTTCTTCTTTTACTGTGCATGAAAACCACGAGAAAGCTACTTATACTTTAAATGCAGAGTTAGACTTTGATAAATTATAATTTTATGTTATTACTGATTACTGGATTGCCATTTATATAACATAGTTTGCAGACATTGAATGTAACATAGTTTCATTTTTAATTAAATTTATTGGGGTGACGTTGGATAATAAGTTTATGGAGTTTTAGGTGTACATTTCTATGAAACATGATCTGTATATTGCATTGTGTTCCCACCTCCCAAAGTCACATCCTCTTGCATCACCATGTATTTGGTCCCCTTTACCTTTTATTATTCTCCCACCCCCCTTTCCTTTGGTAACCACCATACTGTGGTCTGTGTCTATGATTTTCAGTTTTATGTCCTAGAGAGGATTGAAATCATATGGTTCTTGTCCTTTTCTTTTTCTTACTTTTTTATTTATTTTAGAGAGAGGGGAAGTAAGGGAGAGAAACGTTGATATGCAAAAGAAACATCAGTCAGTTGCCATGCCCTCAACCAGGGATCTGGCCTGCAACCCTGTGCTCTGACTAGGAATCAAACTGGTGACCTTTTGGTTTGTGGACGACCAGTGAGCCACACCAGTCATGGCACTTAGATTTTTCTGACTGACTTATTTTGCCTAGCATAATATTTTCAAGGTACACTGTTGCAAATAGCAGTATTTCATCTTTTCTTTGGCTGAGTAATATTCCATTACATATATGTACCACATCTTCTTTATCCAATCATCTATCGAAGGATACTGTGGTTGTTTCCATAATTTCATTGTCAAAAGGGCTAATTTCTTTTTTAAAGTTGTATTTTTAATTACATTAGAGGTAATTTATAGCTACTTTTTATATTTATGTACTTTTCTTCCTCTGATGTCTGTATGTACAGGAGAAGAAATTCCGACTTTGTAAATGGCATATCTTACAATTTATTTTAAAAGAAATTTAAAGTTTTTGAAACTACTTGGAAATGTTTTTTAATTAGATGATAAAGAACTAAACCTAAATAGTAAGTTTTGCTGAATTCAATTCACTATGAGGTACTATGTTTGGTGACATGAAAGATACAAGGATGAAAAAACTTGATGCCTCTGTCCTGGGGCTTGTATTCTGTTTGCTGACCCAGACAAATGTATAAATGACCATAGTGCAAGGCAGGCTTCAATATGTATTGTAGTATAGACATCAAGAAAGTTTGATGGGAAATCAGGATAGAGAGATTAATCCCAAGTAGGAGGATCAAGAAAGTTCTCTTGGAGTAAGTAGGATTGAGTAAAGCTTAATTTATTGCTTTCATTCATTCTAGACTGTCTTCTGAAGATTGATGTCTATTTCCTTGAGCTTTTTAATTTTGTACCCAATTTGGATAAACATGGCACAAATCCAGCAGGGAGGTCCAGATGAAAAAGAAAAGACCACAGCACTGAAAGGTACATACTTAATTTGTTTTTTTAGGATATTTTCATTGTGCCTGACAATGGTATAGGAATATATAGGTGACCTCCAGTTATTTCAGTTCTAAAATAAAAATAGTACTTAATCTATTTGTAATTATTTATATCCCTCACAGTAACTATCTCCGTGTCTGAGCGATAGTCTATATTTAGTAAGTAAATCATATAATAATATAATTTTACAGCTATAAGAATTCTTAATGCTTTTTTTAATTCAAGGCCATATAAATATATGGCAAGACACTGGAGATAGTGCCCTTATAATATTTTTGTTGATTGCAATGTCATAATAATTTAGGGTAGTGATCTGCCTAACTCTGCATTTTATCTCTGTGGCATTGGCACTAGGGATATTTTATGAGAGACCCTTCATGTTAACACCTCAGAAGGAATCTGCCTTAGACATTCTTTGGGAATTTTGAGTTCTAGACATTAAAAACCTGCTATCTAAAGTAATTTTACTCCTAAAAGAAATATTCGTTACAGACCTGTAAGGTTTCTTTACTATCATATTCTAGTCTACCCATCTAGGGACTTGCCTAAGATCATATTAGCTAAGTAACTTGTGCAAAATCTCACAGTTACTTTCCTTTATGGTGGAAAAATTATCTTATGGGTTTTCTAAAAGTCGAGATGCCAACTATTCCCTATAATAAAAGTCTCTTTTACTTGATTCAGCAAAGAGTCTATCTGGTCTTCAGCGTGCTTTTAGGAGATGCCCTGGCCGAATACGTGCCAGACTGTCTTAGCTATGGCCACTTCTGTGAATCCCTAGCTGCTGTCCTACCCTGCTGTGCCAGACTGGCTAATAAAGATATCTCAAGAATCTCTCTTACTACCTTTTATCTTTTTTCATAAAACCCTAAAGCATATATGGATAAAGCAGCCAGTTTCTTAGGTCAGTGTAGCTTGCCATGTCCCTGCTTTTAGAGCAAATGATCTATCGAAAGGATTGTGTAATTAGCTCTTACCTACAAAAATGGAAAATGCCTAACAGCATTGCTTTCTCCTCATAAATATGGTGTCTGGGACTAGGGAGGTAGCAGGAGGGATGGTAAAGAATGGAGATTCTGGTTGTGTTTTGAAGGATGACTGGCTTTTTCTTTTTCTTCTTCCTTTCTTTATTCCTCTGTTCTTTCATTCAGATTTTATTTATTTATTTTTAGAGAGAGGGGAAGAGGAGCAGAAAGAGAGGGAGAGAAACATCAATGTGTGGGAGAAACATCCATCAGCTGCTTCTTGTGTGCCCCCAACTGGGGACCTGGTCCACAATCCAGGCATGTGCCCTGATTGGGAATCAAACTGGTGACTTTTTGGTTCTCAGGCTGGCACTCAAACCACTGAGCCATACTAACCAGTGTTGACTGGCTTGTTTCACTTAGCATAATGGGCTCCAGGTCAATCCATGCAATCACAAAGGGTAAAAGTTTCTTCTTTTTTATGACTGAGTAGTATTCCATTGTGTAAATACACCATAGTTGTTTTATCCACTCATATACTGATGGACACTTGGGCTGCTTCCAAATCTCCGTGCTTGTAAACAACACTGCAATGAACATAGGGGTGCTTATGTTCTTTCCAATTAGTGTTTAGGTGTTCTATGGGTAAATTCCCAGAAGTGAGATCACTGGATCATAAAGCAGTTCCATTTATAATTTTTTGAGGTAGCACCATACTACTTTCTACCATCTGCATTCCCACCAACAGTGCAGATGTTAAAAAGACAACTAAGATAACTTTGAAGGTTCTTGGTCTAAGATAGGTGCTATTAATTGGATTAAGAAAACTGGATAAAGCAGTTTGCAGTGGTGGTTGTAGTGGAAAACAAGAGTTAGCTTTTAGATGTATTAAATATTAAACTGAGATGCTCGTTAAACATTAAGCTGGAGAGGTAGAGTGTGGAGTTTGGGAGAGCATTTGGGTTACAAATACTCATTTGAGGAATCATTAGGATAGAAATAATATTTAAAGTTATGGTCATAACTGAGATCACCAGGATGGCAATGTAGCCAGGAAAGAGAAGACATCTGCAGATTGAGCCTTGGGGCATCTCAACCTTAAGGTCAGGGACATAAGAAGGAACCAGCTACAGAGTCTGAAAATGAATTTCTACTAAGGCTGAAAACTAGGAGCAAGAGAGATCCTGAACATCAAATGAGGAAAATGGGAATAATTAATTTAATCATGATCATGAGTCAGGTTAGACGAGGACTGAGAATTTACTTTTGGATTTGACAGTTTGTGAATTGATCTTCACAAAAAGCTGTTTTAGTGAATTGTTGAAAATGAAAGCATATTGGAGAACTTGAGTAGAGACCAGGAATAGATAAATTGGAGACAGCGCTAGACAACCCTATGGAAGGTTTTAGTGAACGCTTGTGTGCTGCTGCGAAAGATCAGTACACTCAGAAAAATGGTTAACGTAGTAGGAGAGAGGACAAGGAATGTCTGTCGTTTTCTATCTAAACAGACTCTCTTGGTTTACACCTCGATAGATTTTGAGCGTCTTCAACTTTATGTGATAATGTGAAAATTTGGTCTCTCAAGTCGTTGTTCCAATCTATACTTTCACAAGCATATACAAGAGTTCAGATTGATTTTCTGGATTTTGGATGTAGTATGGTGACATTAAAAGAGTATGGGTAGGATTCTAAAGATGAAACTATTTGGATTTAAACTCAAGTTTTTCTGCGAGTTGGTTAACTGAAACTGTCTTCATCACTGCAGTATGAATAGGAAGGCCTAGTACACATGAGCTTGTAATGAAGAAGTAAAATTAGAAATATTAGAAGATAAAGTGGCAAATGCATAGGAAAGTATATTTTAGGACAAGTTGACAAACTAAATAAAAATTTATACCTAAAATGGTCCTATTTACCATTTTTTTCTTTTATGAATTATGCCTTAAGTGTCCTGTCTTAAAAACTTTTGGCCTAGCCCTAGTTCATGAAGATTTTCTCCTATGTTTTTAGCTTTAGACTTTGTACTTAAGATATTCATTCATTTTGAGTTAATTTTTACATAAGGAGTGAGACTTAAGTCAATGTGTAATTATTATTTATTTTTTTCCTCATTGATATCCAATTGTGCCAGGACCATTTGTAAAAAAGATTATCTTTCCACCGTTGAGTTATTGTCTGACCTTTGTCGAAAATGAGCTGGGTGTATTCGGGTGGGCTTGTTTTGTGGCTCTCCTTTTGTTCCATAGATCTTTTTCTGTCTCCTCTCCAGTACCACACTCTTGATTACTGTGCTATGTAGTAAGTACTATAATTGGGTAGAATGATTCTTTCCACTTTATTCTTTCCCAAAATTGTTTAACTATTCCAGATCCTTTGCCTTCTTGTGTAAATTTTAGAGTAAAATGGTTTATATCGTAAAAGATTTTTTATTTAGATTTGGATCAGAATTATGTTTAAACCCATAGATGAATATGGGGCGAATTGACATCTGTGCTGTATTGTCTTCCAGTCCATTAACATGGTATGTCTCTCAGTGTATTCAGATCTTTGTTTTTTTCATCAGCATTTTGTAATTTTTCGCATTGCTATTAGATTTATGCTTAAATATTTTAATTTTTTAAATTGATTGTAAATTATGTTGTGTTTTAATTTCAGCTGCCACATATTTACTGATAGTTTATGGAAATACAGTCAAGTTTTGTGCATTGATATTACATCCTATGACTTTGCTGTTGTTACTTATTAGTTCTAGGATTTGTTTTGGTAGATTCCTTGGGATTTTTTTGTATCATGTCATTTACAAGTTAGACAGTTTGGTTTCCTCCTTTCTAATCTATATGCCTTTTATTTCCTTGTTTGTTTGTTTTTTTCCTTTCTTTTGCTGACTAGGCCTTCTAGTGCTATAATTAGTAAGAAGAGTCAGAGTAGACATTCTTTCTTTGTAGGCCAGTGGTAATAGTCATTTTTTACTCTGACTATGATGCGTAGCTGGGGAAAGAGGCTTACTGGTGTTCACAGAATGGGTCACCCTATCCACTTGACTATTAAAATATTTTATTGAACCTTCACTTGGGAAACAAATATCTTCACATTTCTTGACCATTCAGAGGCGTCTTTTCACATACCGCTTCTCCATAATTCCTTGTCACCATTTTTCCAATTATGTTCATTGCAAGTCCCTTACCATCCACCAATCCATTGGCCACAGCCCATGAATCAATATATAATCACATGTCTGGCCATATCTCTTTCCAGAAAACTGAACAGCCAGGTACACTGCTCTCAGTTCTGCTCAATGGGAGCATTTCCATTTATAACCATCATTCAGGGATGTCCCAGAAAAGGGCTGGAGTGCTTCAACTGTCCATTTTTTAGTGTGTTTGAATATGTTGCAGAACTATCTATAAGCAGACCTGAGTTTGGGTAGGAACTCAACTAATTGTAGGAACTCCCCATGTGGAGTTCATGCTGGTAGATAGTAGGCAGTACAGTAGAAGTGGAGACCATTTGGGCTACTTCTTCATTTAACTTACTTTTGCCTTCAGGGCCTGCCTAGGCCTGATCCCGTATATACCATTTCTGTATGATGATGGAGTGCTGTTAGTATACACCTAACTTTATGACTTGTTGGGTCAGCTAATACCAAGTTCATGATGGGCAGCTAACATTACACAATAACCTGGTAGCCCATGATTAAGTGTTCATCTCTGCAAAGGCCCAGTAGCAGACTAACAGCTGTTTCTTAAAAGCAGAGTAGTTATCTGCAGTGGATGGCAGGGCTTTGCTCCAAAATCCTATGGTCCTGTGCTTTGATTCATCTAGAGGGCCTGCCAAAGATTCCAAACAGCATCCCTGTCTGCCACTAGCACCACTGAATCTGTGAAGATATGTGGCTCAAGTAGCAGAGTAGCATATATAGCTGCAGAGCTGTTTTTTATTCTGGGCACCACTCAAAAGTAGTAACATTTTGGATAAATGGGCCAGAGTAACACATCCAAATGAGGACTGTTGCCTCCAGCATCCAAAGAAACCTCCCCACCTGCAGGCATTGTGCCTCTTTTTTGTTTGTAAGAAAGGGCCATTGCAAGAACTTAGCTTTCACCTTAGCAAAGATAACTTGACATGACCCACATCATTGGTCCCCTAGAAATTACACTGGAGTAGAAAGCCCCTGAATTTTTGTGAGATTTATTTCTCACCTTCTGACTCACAGGTGTCTTGCCAATAAGTTTAGATGGCTGTTACTTCTTGCTTCCTAGGTCCAATCAGTATAACGTCATTAATGTATTGGATCAGAGTGATGATATTGTATGGAAGGGAAAGGCGATCAAGATTAAGCAAACTAAATTATGACTTAGGCGGGAGAGTCAATATATCCCTGAGGTAGGACAGCAAAAGTGTGTCTCTGGCCTTGCTAGCTGAAAGCAAACTGCTTCTAGTGGGTTTTATTGCCAGTGATGGAGAAAAAGGCATTTGCCAGATCAATGCCTCCTTACCAGGTACCAGGGGATGCATTAATTTGCTCAAACAATGAAATTACATCTAGTATAGCAGCTACATTTGAGGTCACCACTGGGTTAAGCTTAATGATAATTCACTGTCATTCTCCAAGTTCCAGTATCTGTCTTCTGGACATTTCAGGTGACTAGAGTGGAGATGTAGTAGGAATCACCACCCTTGCATCCTTCAGGTCCTTGATGACAGAAATCACTACAATGACAGGAATGCTATATTTCTTTTCAGTTACTATTTTCCTAGGTAAAGGCAGTTTTGGGGGCTTTCACTTGTTCTTTACTACAATAGCCTTCCTTCCACAGGTCAGGGAACCAATGTGGGGATTCTAGGAAGTAATGAACTGGGGAAATAACCACAGAGTGGGTTCAGAAACCCACTGTGAGATGAATCTGAGCTAAAACTCCATTGAACACCTGTCTGCCATAAGCCCCTACTCTGGCTGATGAACCACAATGACCTTTTGGGTTTCCTGGAATCAGTTTCATTTTAGAGCCAGTGTCCGCAAGTCTCTGAAAGGTCTGATTCCATTTTCCCAAATGCCGTTACCCTGGTAAAAGGCATAAGTCCCTTTAGGGAAGGATGGGAGAAAGTATAACAGTGTGATTTTTGGCAGTGTACCTGGGTCATTCCTTAAGGAGTTTTGGCCTCTCCTTCTCCCAAGATGCTCTGGGTCTGTAAGCTTAAGTCAGGGAATGATTGTGACTGTTTTTGATTTAGGTTTGACTTTTGTTCACTTAATGTAGAACTTTTCTGCTTATACATATCAAGTAAGAATTTAGTGGGCTTCCTGTTTTATTTCTAGGAACAACATGCTCAACTAGCCATTGCCACAGGTCTGTGTTAATCAGACTTCTGATCGCTGCTGTGACTCTGCTACCCATTGTAGTAACCATGCTCACCTTGCCTTTGGTGGTTGAGTGTTCCCTCTTGTCTGCTACCACCCTAGGAACCACTTACCCCCATTGCATTTAGATTTCTTAATTCAGTGACTTTAGTTCCCACTGTACGGTCTAGCATAAGAAAAGGGCCACCACAGAGCTGTTTAAGGATATGTGAGTTGTCCTCATAAATTTATTTCTCATAGTAGTGGTGAAAGGTATGTCTTCTGGACCCTCCCACGGTAGGTGAGTAGGTCTTCAATTCACCTAAGAGTGGACAAATCCACTCTTAACATTGGTATCTCCCTAAACCTTTGAATCACTTCCTGTGCATTAAACCAACGCAAATTCACTCACTGTGGGCCACCTTTTGGTCTCTGTTCCAGCCAACCAGAGCCCTTCGTAATTCCCCAAGTTACAATGTTAAATATAGTATCTGTACTTGGTGAGCCTTTGTCAATAAATACGACATGATTGTTCCTTCCACTATTATCCCATACCCATAATATCCATTCTCCTACCTATTTCCTGGATTTCTGTTTGTATAAATTTTTATTCTATTCAGACCTTCAGTGGATCAGATGAGGGTCTTCTATGTGGGAGAACGGCAATTTGCTTTACTCAGTCTATGGATTCAAATGCTAATCTCACTCAGAGACACCTTCACAGACATACTTAGAATAATGTTTAACCAAATACGTGTCTCCGTGAAGTTGACACATAAAATTAATCACCACACCATCCTAGTTTGTTTCTACCTTTTGGCTATTGTGAATAATGCTTCTGTGAACATGGTTGTGCAAATATCTGATGAGTCTCTGTTTTCAATTCTTTTGTGTATCAAATGGTATTTTTATCCAGTTATTGCATATGCTTGGTTGAAGTTTACAGTTCTGGTTTCTGAATCACTAATCACCAGAGGCATAAATTAGGGGGTCGGGGGGGAAGTGTGTCACATCTGATCCATGTTTAGGTTTTATGCGTTTAGTTGTACTGTAATTTATAGGTACTAAAGGGATTTTTCAATGCAAGTGTTACATTATTCTTGAGTTTTACCTAATTCAGGGCCTTTGGAACCCAGTCTCTGTGTGTAAAATATGGTTATACAGTATTGCTTTCCTATTAAAAAGCAGAAAAATAATCTCTGACAATTTCTACATCTTTCCTTAATGCTAAAAAATTTTTTTAAAAAAAAACCTATATCTGGTTCTCTAGTTGAAAGAGAAGTTTGAGGAATGCCTATATATTTAATTGTTCTTTTCATCATTTAAAGGAACATTTTGAGCAAGGTAAAACCATATTTCTGTATTTATAACTATTCTTTACAAGGTAATGAACAGAGGGGACAGAATATTTTAGGGTTGATATGGCACATAGAATAAATGTGGTAGTTTTGAAAGAACACTGAGTTGGGTATTGGGAAACATTTATTTATTTTTCTTTTTTTAAAATATATTTTATTGATTATGTGATTACAGTTGTCCCATTACCCCCCCTTCATTCCCCTCCACCCTGCACTCCCTCTCCCATCCACATTCCCCCCCTTTAGTTCATGTCCATGTGTCATAAGTTCTTTAGCTCCTACATTTCCCATACTATTCTTGCCCTCCCCTTGTCTATTTTCTACCTACCATCTGTGCTACTTATTCTCCGTACCTTTTCCCCCTCTTTCCTCCTCCCACTCCCCTGTTGCTAACCCTCCATGTGATCTCCATTTCTGTGGTTCTGTTGCTATTCTATTTGTTTGCTTATTTTGTTTTTTGTTTTAGGTGTGGTTGTTAATAATTGTGAGTTTGCTGTCATTTCACTATACTTGATTTTTATCTTCTTTTTCTTATCTTCTTTTTCTTAGGTAAGTCCCTTTAACATTTTATAAAATAAGGGCTTGGTGATGATGAACTCCTTTAACTTGACCTTATCTGAGAAGCACTTTATCTGCCCTTCCATTCAAAATGAAAGCTTTCCTGGATAGAGCAATCTTGGATGTAGGTCCTTCCCTTTCATGACTTGGAATACTTCTTTCCAGCCCCTTCTTGCCTACAAGGTCTCTTTTGAGAAATCAGCTGACAGTCTGATGGGAACTCCTTTGTAGGTTACTGTCCCCGTATCTCTTGCTGCTTTTAGGATTCTCTCCTTCATTTTTTCCTTGGGTAATGTAATTATGATGTGCCTTGGTGTGTTCCTCCTTGGGTCCAACTTCTGTGGGACTCTCTGAGCTTCCTGGACTTCCTTGAAGTCTATTTCCTTTGCCAGATTGGGGGAGTTCTCCTTTATTATTTGTTCAAATAAGTTTTCCTCTTGTTGCTCTTTCTCTTCTCCTTCTGGTACCCCTATAATTTGGATGTTTGAACGTTTCAAGATGTCCTGGAGGTTCCCAAGCCTATCCTTATTTTTTTGAATTCTTATTTCTTCATTCTTTTCTGATTGTATGTTGTTTTCTTCCTTCTGGTCCATTGCATTGATATGAGACCCAGCTTTCTTCCTATCACTTTTGGTTCCCTGTGCATTTTTCTTCATTTCACTTATTGTAGTCTTCATTTTTTCATCTAATTTGTGACCAAATTCAACCAATTCTATGAGCATTCTGATCACCAGTGTCTTGAACTGTGCATCTGATTAGTTGGCTATCTCTCGGTTGCTTAAAAGTATTGGTTCCGAGACTTTCATTTGTTCTTATGTTTGAGCCATGTTTTTTTTTTTTTTTTGTCTTGTCAGCCTGTAATGTATGAGGGGTGGAGCCTTAGGTGTTCACCAGGGCAGGGCAACCCAGTCACTGGGTTTTGATGCTGTGTGTGGGGGTGGGGTCTGAGAGGGAACAGTGGTGCTTACTCTGCTCTCCGTGGGACTTTAGTCCCTTCCACCGCTTCCTCCAAGCAAACTGGGCCTTTCTGGTGCTAATTCCTGTGTGGGTGGGCTTGTGCACCCCGTGGGTCTTTCCAACGACCTTTCCTGTGAGGCTGGGAGTCTCTCCCTGCACCTCAACCCCCACAGGTGTTTTCAGTCAGTGTTCCAAGACTCTGTTTCCCAGTGCTGGGACCCTGGGACAACCCGGTCAGCCAGCTGCCTTGTGCTCAGTGCCTTGCTTTACAATTGCCACTTTGCTGGGTCTGCCAGTTGTCACCCCTTGACTGGGTTCTGCCAGCCACAGCTTGCTCACCCAGGGTACGCCCACTGTGGTGTTGCACACCTGGGATGCCTTACGCCAGTCCCAACACTCTTTGTTCCATGACCCCTCTCCGCCCGGGCTCCCGACTCCGCCCCTCCTACTGGTCTGGATGAACGTGTCTATTTTAACTCCTTGGTTGTGCAACTTCCATATAGTTCAATTTTCTGTCAGTTCTGGTTGTTATTCTGTTTCTAAATTGTTGTCCCTATCTCATAGTTGTGTGAGGAGAAACAGAATATCTGTTTGCGCCTCCATCTTGGCCAGAAGTCCCCAGGAAACATATTTATTTTACTAAGTTCACTTTACTTACAAGGTGTAAGTTTGGACAAGCCATTTTACTTCTTTGAGCTCATTTCCTTGTCTGAAAGACAGCAAAGATGATAATATTTGCTACTATTTTATAGGTTTGTGATGATCGGATGAGGTAAAGTACGTGAAATCTTTAAACTGATATATGGATGTTAGGTGTCATTTTATGATCTGACCTGATAGAAAGAGAATGTGGCCATTAGACATAATACATCTGCTTACATATTGGTTTCTGTGTATCTGATGACAAGATTTCTAAGTTTTGAACTGTGGAAGGTGACTGTAAAGTAAAGTGACCTGATTTTGCCAAAGGACCTCAATTCATTGGAAGGAGAGAAATGAGAATCTTCTAGCTACTCCAAGCCAATTTTTGCCACTAAAAAACTTTACCCTTTGCAACAGCATGGATGGAACTGCAGAGCATTATGCTAAGTGAAATAAGGCAGGCGGAGAATGTCAAATACAATATGATCTCACATATAAGTGGAACCTAATCAACAAAACAAACAAGCGAGCAAAATAGAACCAGAGACATGAACATAAAGAACAAACTGACAATAACCAGCAGGGAGGTGGGAGGGGGATAACAGGGAAAAAGGGGACAAGTCAAGGAACATGTATATAAAGGACCCATGGACAAGGACAAGGGGGGGTTGAGGCGTAGGGCAGGGCAGGGGAGAGTAATAGGGGAAAGATGGGGACAACTATAATTGAACAACAATAAAAAAATTTTTAAAAAGGTTAAATAGAAAAAAATTTGATTTTACTCTGCTTTGTGAAGATTTACATGGTGTTCAGAACTTTACTAAATGAGTCAGAAAGTTGTCAGCATATACCTGCTTTGTAGCCCAGTATGCATATTATGTGACATTTCTCTCTTACAATAAAGTTCGCAAACAGTTTTTTTGTGTTTGCATGTTGAAGATGGTATTTTTTGTGTGTAAATTGAGGTTTATTTGATATAGTAGTTTGAAGAGTGCCAATGATTTTTTTTACAAGTTTTTTGTTGCCTTATCTTTGTGTCCTACAGAGAAAGACTAGAGAGTTGAGGTAAATAGACTAAATTTTTCTCTAGATATTTTGATGAGCCATACAGATGGATTGGTTATATCCCTGTGAGAAATAGAAATAAAGTGTTAATTCTGGGATACTTCTTTTGTAGAAAGTGGGACTGGTTTGCCTTACTACATATCCAAGGAGCTTTTTCTCATCAGGAACTTGTGTTAAAATGAAAATCTCAAAACCTAAACTTTAAAAAAAAATCTTTTGGAACTGAATTTGAAATTTATATTTTTATTTTTCCGAGTTTCTATATGACTGTATGAAAACTTAGAGTGAGCATTTTTGCCTCACAATATAAGCCAACATTAAATGATCACTGACAGACTGATCAGACCGATTCTAGAGCTGGGGAGAGAAAACATAAGGTAAGCTTGGAGCATCTTGTAGTAGCAGAAAGGAAGGAAATGCTCAAAAAAACAAAAAGATGAAAGCATGTCAAAGGGATACGAGAGCTAGCGAAGAGTCAGGTGAAAGAGTTGACAGTGGCCAACACTGTTAAAATTTGAGCAACAATGTAAATGATGTAGTAGTAGGTTGTAACCCAAAGTATACAATAATATTTGTGTGTCCATACTGATATAAATAAATGATTGACTGAATATGTAAGTGGAAGAGAGGCAAGGCTTCCATATAAAAGATTAGAAGTAATATTTGTAAATGTGCTCTACTCTAGGAGGTCGAACATAGTTCTTCCCCTCTGTTTTTGAGAGTGGGCTAGACTTAGTCACTTACAAGAATAGATTGTGGAAAGGGAAAAACAATAACTTTATCATGAAAAAGACTGGCAAACATTGTCTTAACCAACTCATGAAATTTTATATCCCAGTGATGTGATGAGAAGGGCAGTTCATTCTGTGATATTCTTTTTAGAAACTTATAACCCTAGCCTAACCTCTCTCTCTCTCTCTCTCTCTCTCTCTCTCTCTCTCTCTCTCACACACACACACACACACACACAACAGACAAATTTAAATTGAGGGTCATTCTACTAAATACCTGATTAGTACCCCTCAAAACAGTTAAAATCATAGAAAAGGAGCAAAGACTAAAAACTGTCATAGAACAGAGGAGACTGGGGAGACATGACGACTATATACAATGTAGTACATGATGGAAAAACTGATGAGTAATAATATCTGAGCTTAGTTAATAGCCATGCACCAACATTGATTTCTTCCTTTTGACAAATGAACCATTGTAATGTAGGATGTTAGTGATAGAAGAAACTGAGTAAAGGATATACATGTACTATTTGTACTATCTTGAAACTTTTCTATAAATCTAAAATGATTCCAAAAAAACCTTTATTAAAAAAATTGTAGACAAAATCACATAGAACCAAATGATGTGAAGAATAAAAACTGTTTTGTGTTAGCCAATTTATTCAATTACCATTTTTTAATGTTGTAATTTTCCCCTAAAATGAAATAAGCTGTATTACTATCAGTTAGATTTATAAATTTCCTTATCTATAAATAGTTTTATTTATATTCAAAATTTAGTGACATTTTAAGTCATATTAGTATCTGAAACTTGTAAAACGATAAAAGGATGTTAATAAAGTACAGTTAGTAATTGTATATTTCTAAGGGAAAAAAATTAATTACTTACTGTAGTGGCACATCGGATCTGACTTGTGATTGTTTTGAGAATCATAATTTTGAAAGTGCTTATGTTATCTTGATATTGTACTTCATTATAATGTAGAACTCTGGCCCTGGCTGGCGTAGCTCAGTGGATTGAGCACGGGCTGCGAACCAAAGCATCACAGGTTCGATTCCCAGTCAGGGCACACGCCTGGGTTGCAGGCCACAGCCCCCAGCAACCACACATTGATGTTTCTCTCTCTCTCTCTCTTTCTGCCTCCCTCCCCTCTCTATAAATAAATAAATAAATAAATAAATAAATAAAATCTTTAAAAAATAATATAGAACTCTGGGGACTTAACGTATAAAAGTAATGTAATAGAACAAAAGAATACTTAAAATAATTTAAAATGTAATCCTTATTAACTGTGAAAATGAATGTAAGTAAATTTCTTATCTTTTTTTTCAGATTTATTATCTAGGATAGATTTGGATGAACTAATGAAAAAAGATGAGCCACCTCTTGATTTTCCTGATACCTTGGAAGGATTTGAATATGCTTTTAATGAAAGTAAGTGGTCTATGTTACATATATTTACTTAACAATGCTAATAGAATCATAGGACAGAAGTTATTTGCTACTTTTATGTGACAGAAAGAATGTTTTATATATTTCTTTTGAGAAATAATGTCTAATCCTTTCATGGTGAAATTCTTCACTTAATCAAAAGAACCAAGTTATAATTTCCCATAAATTATCAAGTCACTTAAACCAACAGACATGATTTTAGCTTCAGCTTAGGTATCTCAACCCTGAATGTTTAAATCCCTGGTATCCAATTGGAATTCCCAATTATATTACATAGACATGTGCTACTATTTCACATATTATTTCAAATGAAGTGACTGGCAAAGATTATCTGTGATGGTAGTTTAAGCATAATATTCAATTTTGTATGGTATTTTTCAGGAATCATTCTTATTTTAAAATTTATTAATTAAGTTCTGAATCAAATAAATTTTGTAGTTGGGATTTAGAACGACAGACTATAGATTGCAAGGATGTTTCTGGAACACAGAATTCTGATTCATTGGGTAAATAACATACTGTTACACTTTAAGGGTAATGTTATGGCGCACTAGGCAGCATTTCAGTTTGAGCTTTCTAGTTGTTCTTCTGCATCAACTTAATTGGAGATCTGTCATCACTGTGTTGGTGGATATCCTTTTACAATATCAGTTATACTAGAATATTAAATGAATTTGAATAGAAGATACTGGCAACTTTGATCTCTTCTGATATTATTTTTCATGCTTTTTAAATAAAGGCTATCTAATGCCAACATGCTATGAGTAGTGATATTTTGTTTTCTTAAGTTCCTTATATTTTAATCAACAGAATCAAATGAGCACTGTAACATTGCCTCCGCCCCTTTGAAATGATCACTATATAGATTTTTTCCAGAACAGGACTGGGGAGCGTGTTGATAGTGTGAGTAACTCATAGAACTGTGGTTGCTTTATGGACATAGGACATCAGTTTTCATTGAAGCCTGTCTTTCACCTTCCTTGAACATTTCTTAAAGTGAGTGGAAAATATAGGAGCAATATACTTTTATTTCTCCCTTTCTTATCAGATACACTCAAATGCACATGTGTGTACACACACACATTTTGGCATGTATTTGTACACCCTTATATGCATGTGCTCTCACACTTTTGTACACACCTACACCTTTGCACATGTATGTGCCATTTCATGTACACACTTCAAATGCACATGCACCCTTGCACACACTTACCATTTATTCTTAAAATATCCTGGACATTGTGTTGTGTAAGTATAGACTAAGAGAATGAAGCAAAGATGCTTGCATTTCAAGGAGAGAATGTCATTTTTAAGGATCTTATTCTTAGCATGATAGAATTCACCTTTGAATTCAGTGTTAGTGGTGGATACTTGTTCAAAGAGGTGGAGATTTGAAAGCAGTAAACTGGGTCCCAATATAAAGTCCCTAAAAGGGTAAGTCTAACTTAGTGTCTGTGGGGGTTTCTTTTTCAGGTTTATAAGGTCAAAAACTCTTATGAAAGCCTCAAAATGAAACTTTAATTACCTGATTGAAGAAGCTTTTAAATTTTTTTTATTTTTTTCACATTTTTTTATTGTTGTTCAAGTAGTTATCTCCATTTTCTCCCCACCACTCCCCCCAACCCCAGTCATCCCCACTTTTTTAAAGTGTTTTAAAGAACTTGCTTGGATAAAAGTAAAACCAGGATACAAAAGTTCACTCTAATCAAAAGGAGAGAGATTCTTTTTACCTGAATCAGACTGATAACTTGTCTTTCAAATCATTGTGCCTATTTAAATACTTCTTTGGTTTTAAATGTCTGTTTAGCCATTCTCCAGTTGTAATTGTGTAAGTCCCAGCTCAAATGTCCTTGCTTTGGAAGATAAAGAAATTGTGTTTTTCCCATTTGCTCTTACCCACACTCCTGCTACAGATAACAGCCTGCAGTGTCCGTGGTGTTATGGATGAGGTATGAGACAAATTCACACGAACTACCAAGTCCTGAGGAGGAAAAGGGATGGTGTGGCTTCTCTCTTAAGGGGAGAGCGCCCAGACCCTCATTTTGACAGGCTTTTATTGGATTTAATTTGCATAGGAATACAGGGTGTATACGTAAAGCTCATCAATCATTGTCCAGCAGAAATGATTAAACAATAAATAACATTCGAAGAACTCTGTGGGCCTATTTTGAGTCAGGGTCAGATGGCTAAAGGGTCGTAAAACTTTGAAGAACAAACTCACTTACTACTTGGACCCTTATCATTTAAATTGAGGGTATTAGCAAAGTAGGTTTTGTAGGATTTTATGCATTCTTTCTTAGGCCTGATTGCCTTAGGGAACTTGCCCTTTCCAGCACTGGGCAGCACCCACCTCTAGCATTGTTTCAGGCTTAAATCAGGCAGGGAAGTAAGGCAGCCAAGAGATTAGGAGACTTCTTGCAGACAGAATGAGGATTCAGGCTATGTCAAAGCCGAGGGGTAAGGGTCTATCCCTCCTTTTTCTGTAGCCCCTAAGTCCTTCCCTGGGGGCCACCTGTGATTGTACCTGTCTTAGGTCATTCCTCCCTTGAGGAATCTTACCTGTCATTGGCTAACCGATCAAGCATTGGGGGCCAGGCAGGGTGAAGTAAAAGGAGCAGCGGTGGCACCCCTGCCAGGGAAATAAGCTTTCTCTCCTTAGTGGCTTATGGTCTGAAGGTGGCTTACTAAGCCTTAGCCATGGAGGGGTTACAGCTCCTGAAACCAGGCAGGGGAGTTCCCAACACACTCCCTACACCCTAGGGCAATATTACAAGGAAGTACACTTTTGTATCACCAAAAAAAAAAAAAAAAAAAAAGATTGGATTTATTCATAAAGCTTTTGAGTTTGAATCTTGTCTTTCATGATACCTGATATTTATTAAATTCTACAACAGGAAGTACACTATATACTTTCAATTGGTTGTTTCATTTAGGTCAGTGACATGATCTGATAAAATATATGTGTTAATATACACTGGCCAGAATAATGTGCATTTGTATACACATTTAAAACTTTACAGCTGATTTTAGGGGACCCTAAACTACAGTGTTCCAAATCAGACCTTTGACAGTTGCTGGAGAGATTTTTCAAGCCTTTGGAAAATGCCAGATTTGCAAGTACCACTGTAACATAAGTGATTGAGATAGGTCTTGTGCATAAGAATGCTCACTTTCTTTGTCTTTTTACCCTCTTTTCACACTAATGCTAATAGTTGGCTATTTTGGTGAAGACTACTTTTTCCTAAAGAATCAAAATCTTTATCACTTTATGAGAATTATGTCCAAAATGACTAGAGAATTAAAAAAAAAGCCATCTCTGAGATATAGATGTAAGTAGGCTGTTAATTTTACTTACTAAGCTAACTTGGTAAGTTACTAAGGCTTTACTTACTAAGCTTACTGACTTAGCTAACTAAGTCAGTTCTCTTTCACACACTAGTCTCATAGAAAATACACTTCACATTTTTATATACCTTACTGTATGCCATGTTCCTTGAAGATTACTCTAGTCAAAATTATTATTGTTAGATTTGCAGATGCTGTCAATCTACTGTATTGATATCTTATGTGGGAATATCCCTTTTCTAGAAAGAATAACAGATTCATCGTTTAATTTTTATATCATCCAACACAAAAGAGTGTGATAATGATCATGTACCGTGTCTCATGTTAAGAGTAATAAAAAGATCTTTATGATAAAAGATTAGCCTTTATTTTATATATTAAAAATACCCACATTTTATATGTTGTGAAATTGATTTATAAAAATAGTGAAGTAGTAGTTTTACTTGGAGTAGTATATTCCCTGGGTTCAGTTTCAGCACCATAACTTTCAAGTCTTTTTTCTACTTCTGCATCCCCTCATTGGATAAAAATCACATATTAATTTCATTCATCTTGATCATATTTCTTTTCTGCCTCTAAACCTTTTCCTATGTCTCACTGCTCTTGGACGAAATCCAAACCCAGTAGTTTGGGCCTTCTACTATTTGATTTCAACAGGTCCCCCAGTGTTAAATTTTATTTGGCTCAATACTTTTTTTGTTCCTGTTAAACTGAGTTGTTCCCTGTTATTTAAATTTGTTGTCCATTTTTCATTAGTTTGTTTATATTCCTGGGGGGAAGGAGAGAATTAAAGCAATTTACCTGTGGTCTGTTTCTCTCCTGATTACCACGGGAATACTCCTAGGGTAAGAAAGAAGACAGCTAGCCTGGTCTTGTCTCTTTTGTAAACATGCTCCTAATTTAATCTTTTAGTGAATATAGACTAATGTTTGCTCTGAGGAGAGTCCTTATCTGTGGCAGTATTTAGGATGACTCATTTGACACTGCTCGTGATGAACAAACCTACAGTCTGTGGATACGTGAGGCATGTTTCTCTGAAGAACACTGTATGGGCAGCACCACTATTTTCTGGCACATAAAATGGAAGTGTGTTGTAACCAAAACGCTCACCAATGTGTGAGGTAAGCTGCGTGGATCAGTTCCAGAGCTTACCTACTGTGGACCAGAAGAAACTCCCAGGCTGTTTCAGATCTCTCCCTGTTTTGTCTGCCTCTTATTGCTTATACCCCTGAAATTATTAGTGAAGTTATTCATTATCAGTAAAAGCTCTGGATTGAGCAATTCCGATTTAATAGTCCAAACCAGTATTGCCTCACTGCCTGTCTCATTTCTACTTGAAATTCTACATATATTTCAAAGCCTAGTTGAGAAGTCTCACCAAAACCTTTTGAGCCTGTTCTGGCCTATCGGTGTCCTTCCAATGAATCCAAACTCATTTTAGACTTTATTGTCTATACGAACTTCTTGTGGCAGTTTTTAGATTGTTGACTTACTTCATTCTTTTTTAACTTCTTGAAAAGTTTCTTAACTTTTTAATACTTCAAGTTATACTCTTCAGATAGCCTGTATGTTTAAGAACTGGGACCTTATATATTGTAGGCCCTCAAATGCTGGTAATTTGGATTAGGGCATGAAGATCAAAAAGCATAGCATTTGAGTACTTGGGGCTGTTCTATTAGCGTTTTTATGTACTTTCATCATATTGCTATTTGAAGAAAAAAATTTAATAAAAAATTGAAACAGTTCTGAGAAAGCTCTTTTAAATTTTTGTTAGATGTTGATTTTACTTCCCAGATTACTATATATGTACTCTGAATCCTAGCAATATTGTTTGTTTATCTTCTAGAGGGACAGTTAAGACACATAAAGACTGGGGAACCGTTTGTTTTTAACTACCGAGAAGACTTGCACAGATGGAACCAAAAAAGATATGAAGCTCTAGGAGAGGTACGGTTATATATACAACTTCAGCCTTGTTTTTCTCAGTATTAAAGAGTCTGAATAAAAGTTTTAAAGTTGAAGCAGTTTATGCACTTGTTCTACAAAAAGTGATTTCAAAAGGTTAGCTTGTAGCAGGTTAACTTCTTAGCTTGCAAGCAGGGTAAAATGTGAGGACCTTCACAGTTTTGACATTGTTCTCCTGCATTTAAAATTTAATTATATTTAATGCCCTGAATACTTTCTTCTGCGCATATAAGAAGTTTGCCCATTTTCACTCGAATTCAATAATTACATGCTGTGAACTTGTAGTATCTTTATTACAGAGTGTTTATGCTATATGACCTTAAAGAAGAGCTAGGTTTGTTTGTTTGTTTGAATTTTACATTTTATTCTTTTGCATAAGCCCTGTAGTCTTGTTCATTTGGACAGGTTCTGTTCTCCAAATGTACACTGTCCTTCTTAGCATCTGCATCTTTTTCATTCTCAACCCCTGTCATCCAATATCATCTATAGCAAAATCTAGTTAGTGTGTTTTATTATGTAATCTTATGTATAAGTGATTCCTTTCTTTTAGGATGTCCTACCTAATTTTTGGATATAGGGAGAGTTACAAATTATTTTTGGTGGACCTTTCTCCATGATAATCAAAATATTTTGAGTTTTCACTTTAGTGATTACATATGTATGTAGAGAAAATATTCTGCATTATCTAGATTTCCACCCCCTTTGCCTGCATTCACATTTGTGTTCATGAGTGCATTAGCCCCAGCTGAACAAAATCAGAGGATTTAACTTGTAATGCAGTATTTTCAAACTTAGATCATTAAACCCCTGAGCTTCATGTACCAATCTCTTTTATTCCCCAATATATTGATCAATAGTAAACATAACTTTCCAGCATAAAGTGAGCACAACAAAGACCCAAGGGTTGAAGACAGGCAGGTTGTTATAACATTTGTTACTTTTCATCTTGCTTCTTGTGTCTTATTTGAAATACTTGATTTCATTGCTAGTTTCACTGTTGAAAGATGGTAATTAATTGAATTTAATTTCCTACATCTATTTAACTAGTACAAGTTCTAGTTATATACAAATAATGACATAATTTTCACTACATTGAATATCTTTAGAGATTATTATAGTAGGATTTAACACAAATGTGGACCTGTCTTTGCACCCATATTCCTTAATTCCTGTTTCTGAGCTGTGCCTTCTGGTCTCAAGTTAGATATAACCAACTTACTGTCCTTCATTTATACCATATAATTTTCTTACACTGTTTTCTCTCTTTGAAATACCCTCCCTTCCTGGTTCACGATACCCCTCCCTCCACAAGCCCTCAGGTATTGGCTCGGATGTGTCCTCCTTTAAGAAGCCTTCCCTCATCTCTTCAGCTATAGTCTTTCTCTCTTCTCAGTTTCCTTTCTTCCTATTGTCTTTTTCTTCCAAAAAATAAAAAATAAAGATGGATGCCATTTAGTACAATTAAAAGTTAAATTAAAAATAAAAAGAAAATAGCATTAGTAAAGTAAAGATATGAGTTTGCTTTATTTTCTGAAGGTGCTTCACTATGTATTATATTTTTATGCACATCTTTAAGTAATTGGGAAAAGCTTTCTGTGTCTTCATGATATTTGTTTGAAAATAAATGATTGTGAGACAAATATATAAACTGTTTAGTATAAATTCTGGATCTATGCATTTTTAGGGGATTTCTTAATGTTAGGAATTTAAACATAAAGACATATATTTACTTATTGGAATGAAAAAAAGTGATCTGTTAATGATAATTTTCCTATTTGTAAAGCTAAATAATTTTAATTGTTTTATTCTAGTTCCCATTTAAGTTCTAAAAGTTTGAGACTCTTAAAGCTTTGCTGATTAAAATTACTTGATAAAAAATAGACTCTATTCATGACATATTTTGTTGGGAAAATTTTAACCTTTATAGTAAAAATGTAGACTTATGTTACTATAATTAAGAATATGTAAGTTCTTACATAACTGCTCACAGTTCTTAAAAACAAATAAATCTTTGTATTCAGCTCCTACAAATAATGAAGTACTTTGTATTACCAATAAGATCTTTAGTTCCATTAAGCAATATCCTGTAGAAAGCATGTCACCATGTTGTTGACATAGAAGCACTGAAAACCTCCTTCTCCTCCTCGATGGATAGGGCAGAATTCAGTAGATAGTGCAAATTTGAGTTAATTGTCTGGGAAACTGCCTTAAGAAACAGCTATTAATATACTTAAGATTAAAGTTTAAAGGAGACAGGTTTTTGCTTTAGCCAGCAATCTAAGCCAAAACTCCTTCTGATTTTGTAGTGTTTTTCTGCTAAATTATCAAATTTTTTCTTCAGCTGAGAACTAGTATACAGAGTGGGGCAAAAGTAGGCTTACTGTTGTTTGTATGGAAAAATGATACAATAATCAATAAATAATAATACAGAAATAAACTCTGTTTCACATACAATGGTAAGCCTACTTTTGCCCCACCCTGTATGTTTCACTGCTGCTGTTTTAGTTTGTTTATTTCTCATTTAAGATTATTATAGTAGTCATTCAGCAGAAATTGTTTCTAGACTTGCTCCTGGAATGCTCTGTCATTTCTATGTAAATTAAGCTTATTGTGTAAATAAAATAAACTGAGATGTCAGTTTGTTTATAGAATACAGTGCCCTGACTACACAAAAGAATATTCTTTACATTCCCATAGTTACATTTTTATAGTGAAACATATGCTTTTGCTAATATGTATATATTTTTTACTAGCTATTTACTATAGCTTGATAAAAAAGTTTGTATAATTTCTCTAAATTTACAAAAATAACTATCTGTTGAATGAGGTATGAGAGTTGTGTGAAAGGATAACTTCGAAAGTAGAAGTCTTCAGTGTATATATGTTGGGGCTGCATGCTAGGGAATGTTTCTGGTAGACTCAGGCAGAAAGACTATAAAGGCTATCATGTTAAGTAGTAAATAGGATGGTAAAAACTCAGCATGTAACTTGTATAATTTTCTCAACTCTTTCATGTCAATACTGAATTACTATTAAATGGAGAATTTAAAATCCAGTAGAAATTGTAATGAAAGAGAGATTCAATTTTCTTGCCTAATTTGGGTCTTTGCATTTCCTTTGATATTTATCTTGCTTACCTCTTTAAGAAGTAATTAATTGTCAATGTGCTTAAGAAGAGAATAGCAGTGATTAGGTAGTAGTCTTGGCTCTTTCTTTATGGATAGAATTGCACTTACAAAAAGAGCCAAGGCATATTTTTTTCCCTGCACCTGAGTTAGTAATATATCTTGTAAAATAGTGGAAAACTATTGAAAATGTTACATTTTAAAAATGGAATTTATTAAAGAATATAGACCAATGGTGTCTTAAAGGTTTTTACAGTGTGTGTATTCAGGTATTTGAAATAGGAGCAACTTAAAGTAAGGAACGGTAATATAAATTATATTATTCAACATTTAAATATTTTAATATAATGTGATTATTTGTATATATATAATGCCTTCATATAATGTGAGATTTACTGTCTTAAACTGTGACAGAAACAAAGGGCTGGCTATTAGGAAACCTGGGACCTAGTTCTGGTCAGTCACTATCTGTGACTTTACAATAATAATTATTTCTTAGCCTCCACTGTAAAATGTGGATGAAATTTTCTGTACTATTGTGAGGAATAATAAGATACATACATGTGATATTTTATATTCTTTACTGTGCCTAGCAAATGTTAGTAGCATGGAATGAAAATAGAACTATACTATTAAAATTTCTAGTTTACCTTTATTAGTAACATTATAAAGGTTTAATTTCTTGTTTTTTTCCTCTTTCATTTCTCTCCCTGTCTAATTATTATTACTGGCATAAAATTTATATTTCAGTGGTAGAGACAAAGAAATTAAAATTGGTCCAGAGTTGGTAGCAATCTCCTTGACTTCCATCTCTCTGTAGTATTCATTCCTACAAGTGGTGTACTATATCCAAGGTGGTATCAGTAATTAGACATCTTAGAATTGAAGAAATAGTCATTGAAATAATGAGAAAACCCAAGTGAGAACAATTGTAAGCCTCTCAGAAACAGACACACAGACCAATTGAACATAATACAAAGTCCAGAAGTACACTGAAAGTTAAATACACTTGGAAATATTGTTTATGTTATGGTGCAGTCAGATCATTGGAACAAAAAGGACTTTAAGTAATGAATAGATAACAATTCTACATACGAAGATAAAATTTGACTACACATCACAATGTACATCATAATGAACTCCAAATGGGTCAGAGATTTAAATACAGAAAATTAAATAACACCTATCAACCCTACAGTAGCACTGATGGTAGTTTTGAAATACCAACCCAGTATCAGTGATTATGGTTTTGAGATACTGCTTCCCATTAAAGCAACCTGATTTCTTTGGAGAGACATTGGATTCCTGTCCAGGGCAAGAAACAAATGACGTGAGCCTGGAATATTATGTCATATTAGATAGCAAGGGAGCTGCCAAAGATGACTGTCTTTTCTTTAAAAAAAAAAAAAAGGCAAAATAAAACCAACAAAATACCACTCACCAATGGGCAAAAGGCAAGCACTTCCAGGGATGGGAGGCGGGAGGGGGGAAGGAATGCACATAGCCATTAACATATGAAAGGATGTTGACTCTCACCCATAATAAAAGACTGTACTGAAATAACATTTCTTACCTGTCAGGTTAACAGAAATCTATAAGCTTGATTCACACTTACTATATAAAGCAGTAGAGAGAAAAGACCTCTATTATCAACATGTAAAATAGTATAATCTCTTTAAGAGAGGAAATTGCCAATTCTTACAAAATTACAGATGCATTTCCCTTTTGTGTAAGAAAGGAGGGAAAAGAAATGTATACATTCATTTGTTTATTTTTATGGAAAAACTAGAAAGATAAAATTAGTGTTTATCTTTGAGAATGTGGAGGAAAGAGATGAAGGAATGGCACTGAGGAATTCTTAATGCTTTTTTGTATAGTTTTGATTTTTTGAACCATACCCATATTTTAATATGTTAAGGGCAAAAAATACATAAATTGAAAAGAAGTCGAAGCTAATGAGCCTAAGTATACATCGTATATCTAGTTGGTAATATAACGAAATAGAAAAAAGTATTATTTCTGAATGTCTTTTGGATGTAGTACTTTGTACTTCCTTTGTTGGATTTGTCTTAAGCATAAGAAGAATGGCTGATGAAATGTTAAAATTAAATCACTGTTTTTATTGTAATTAGTGATATTGGTGTAAAAATTTTGATACTGGCCTGGCAGGTGTGGCTCAGTGGATTAAGTGCCAGCCTTTGAACCAGAGGGTCACTGGTTCATTCCTAGTCAGGTTGCATACCTGGGTTGCAGGCCAGGTCCCCAGTAGGGTGCATGTGAGAGGAACATCAACCTTAATTGATGTTTTCCTCTCTCCCTCCTTTCCCCTCTGTCTAAAAATAAAATAAAATCTTTAAAAAACTTTTGATACTATTTTATAAATATGGTTAAGTATTAAAACATATAAGTAAATGTAATTATAAACTATGATTTTCAGGATTAGAGAAAGGAGATACAAATATAACATTAAAGCAGTTAGGAGAACCCCTATAGAGTAAAACATAAATTTTGAAATATCACAGTAACTATGCAAACAAGGGGTCAGCCACTTGGTGCCTTTTATTTACATGACTCAACAACTGGTGTTGAAGGAAACGGGTTCTTATTAACAGGGTTCTAACCTTGGGGGAACTGAGAGCACTCCTGTTCAGAGCCCTCTCTCCCATAAGACCCAGAGCTTCCCTTGCTCCCCAAAAGGCCACAAGCCAAAACCATGCCTAGAAATTCCCATATCCTTATCTGTCCTTAAGCTGGACACGCAAACAGTCTCCCTTCTTTCTGGAATGTGTACTTGTGGGTTTCAGAGTCACCTTCCTATCACAGTAGCTCTTTCCTTCAGTACCTGGGGTACGCTGTTCTCAGTCTCCATGCAGCAGACCAGGAAACCATGTGCCACATACTGCCCCAGCCTGGGACCCCCTCCAGGAGTGGGCTCCCATCCTTTGTGGGGTCTAAGCCCCTGGTGGGTCCTGCATCTCCTGGTCCCACGAGTGCTCCTGGCCATGCGGGGAGCAGAGCCAGAAGGCTGGAATGTCCAAATGCAAAAAACCTAGAGGGAGAGAGTTTGCAGCAAGCTTGAAAGTCCTGTACCAAGAGTGCCCATACCAAGAGAGTGACTTCTCTGTACGTCCATCAAAGAAGCAACAGTCTGTAGCTCAGCATTCTTGGTCACATTTCAGCTCCAAGCACCTCTCATGTGTCTGTGTGTGGCCTGGCGGGTGCCCTGCAGCACCATCAGCTCTGTCACCCTCTTCTAGAGGCAGACTCTCAGGCAGGCAGACCTTGTGTCAGTCTCTTCTGCAGACCTCCCTGCAGACCTGTAGGCAGAGCTCCTCTGACCTCAAGACAGTCCACTTTAATTTAAATGATCCACTCAGAACTTCCTTCTTGATTTAATATTCAGCTCTTCCTAAGGTGCATTAGTGTCCGCCATTTTTGTCAGCTCCCTGGTGTCTTTGGCCCTTTTTTGGCTTCCTTCTTCAGCCAGGGCAAGAGTTCCCAGCCACATACAGGCATCCAGGGAGGACATCTGCCCTTGGCTATGCCCAGGAGTCGTGTCACTATACAGTTCGCCCCAAACAGCAGCCTTCTTCCCTTCAGGAAGGCACCATTATTAATTTGTCTTTGTTATGCTATGTGTCTTAAATGCTGTACTTCCTGCTCTGTGGGCACCCTTCCTACTTCACATCCTGCCTGAAGGTAGGATTGTGGGGGTGTTCCCCTATTATTAGAGGATCCCATGTGTACACCCCATTACATCACTGCAAATTCAATTATTTTTAAAAATACACACTGTAGTTCAACTCACTAGAAAGGCCTGGTGATTCCTTAATAGCAACAAGTACACTTAGTGGTAAGATCTTGGTTTCTAAATGCATTGCCTAGTAAAAGGAGCCAGAGTTCCTTAGAGAAAAGGATGATTCCAGATCTGGAACTGGGGAAATAAAGATGAAGAAACAGTCTAATGGAAGTACATGATAAGGACAGAAGAATCAACTTGAATAAGGTTTCCAAAACTGGGACAATTTGAGGATAAAACAGAACAAGGGTTCTAGTGATTATAAGGACAGCCTTGCTTGGGTGTACCATTAGGCACCTTATGCTCTGCATGTGGCAAACAGAACTGGTCATCTTTCTATTCCCCAGGAAACATGTTCCTGTGTATCACTAATATATCTAGTCATCCAGACCAGCTACCTATGAGTTACACTTGGGTTTCTTCTCTCCCTCAATTTGTAGAGCTTGCCACTATTTCTAGTTTCCTACTAACCTGTTTCTCTAATCCTCTCCACTCATGTGGAGTCCACCCCAGTCTAGATTCCTTTTCTTTACTCATTCATTTATTCATTCACTTAATCATAAATTTAACCAATATTTTGACTGCCCATTCTGTGCCAAGCAGTGTTCTAGGTACTGAGGAGATCACACAATCATCAAAACATCCCTGCCCTCACAGAGATCACATTCATGTGGAGAAGGGGCAGAAAGATAATAAAATAAATAATATATATATATATTTTCAATTTTATATTTCAATTACAGTTTATATTAAATATTATTTATATTAGTTTCAGATATACAGTATCACTATACTATATAATCATATACTTTACAAAGTGGTCCTGCCCCTCAATATTTCAAGTACACACCTGGCACCATATATAGTCATTACAATGCTTTTTACTATATTCCCTATGTTGTACTTTACATCCCTGGGACTATTCTGTAAGTACCAATTTGTACTTTTTAATACCTTCACCCTTTTTACCCAGCCTCCCCAGTGGCCCTCCCTTCTGACAACCAAATATGTCTGTTCTCTGTATCTATGAGTTTTATTTTATTTGTTTATTTTGTTCCTTAGATTCCACATATAAGTGAAATCATGGTATTTGTTTTTCTCTGTATGACTTATTTTATTTATCGTAATACCCTCCAGGTCCATCCATGCTGTTGTAAATGGCTGAGTAATATTCCATTGTATATATACGTACCACAACTTTTTTATCCAGTCATCTGTTGATGGGTACTTGGGTTGCTTCCATTATCTTGGCTATTGTAAATAGGGATGCATAAAAATATATATTACTTGGATGATGATAGTGCTTTGGGTAAAAATTAAAGCCATGGGTAGCATGAGTTCAACAATGGAAAGAGTATACATAGAGAAAATTTCAAGCACTGGGTCCAGGAGCACTTCAGCATTAACCTATTGAGTAGATGAGAAATCAGCAGAGGAGATGAAAAAGAGCAGGCAATTGAAGCAGGAGAAAAACCATGTGACCCTGATCTACTTAAAGCCATGTGAAGAATACATATCAAGGAGAAGGAATGCTGATTTCTGTAGATTCAGTCACATGGAAATCAGTGAAGGTACTCTGATTGGAGTTCTCTGGACTAATCTCCCTGGCTAAGTAGAGTTCTTGCCACCTTCACTCTGAAGACAAATGTTATTACAGAGTTAAAAACTTGATTATCTTCTGTTTCTCAATGACCTTAGGAAAGGTCAGACTACTTCATATGGCTTGCAAGGCCGGAGCTGACCTGCGTAGCTTCATTTGCCTTTGTCATACTCTACACTCAAGTTGATATGAACTTCGTGAGTTGTTTGAAATTTATTTTCTCACAGCCTTGATATGACCTTTCCTCTTTGCCTGAAACACTCCTCGTCTTCTCCTTTTATGTAACTGCTACTCATTCTCAGGAAGTAAGTGTCACTTCTTTAGTAAGACCTCTGGTCTAGCATTAGGCTAGATTCTCAGAGATTCTAATATTTACTATCATAACTCTTGTCACACTTTTTTTAGTTAATTGTTTTTTTTTTTCTCGAATACTTGTTTCCCTCTAAACTGTAAGCTAAATGAGATCAGAGGCTCTATTCACTTGGTTGACAACATTATTCTTGGCACCCAGCACAGAGCCTGGCACAGGAATGTCACTTAACATTTTTTGATTGAATATTAAATAAAATGACAATGTGATATTTTCATTTAAGTAGTATTATGGAATTTGAAGCATTTTTTTCCTCTTCTAACTTCAGATTATGTACATTTTTATGTAAAATGTGAGGGTTTGACATTGCAACAGTAATCTACTTTTTTAAACCTCACCCAAGAACATTTTTTTACTGCTTATAAATAGAGAAGACTCAAGAGAGGAACATCGATGAGAGAGAGAAACATCGACTAGCTGCCTCCTATAGGTGCTCCAACTGGGGATCGTATACATCTGAACATGGGATGTACACCCAGACCAGGGATCAAACCCACAACCTAGGCATGGGCTCTGACTGGGAATTGAGCCCCTAACCCTTTGGTTATGGGATAACACTCCAACCAACTGAGCTACACATGCCAAGACAGTATTCTACTTTTTAAGAGTCTGCATTGGATATACAAATTTAGCAGGGAAGAGTATCCACAAAATCCAAAGAATGTGAGATTGAAAGGTAAGGTATAATGCATTCCTTCATTTATATAGACTGGAGATGAGAAAACTCCAGAAAACTTGATCATAGTTTATAGATCCCTTCAAGGTAACACTATAAATGAAGGAAGGGAATTATTTTATTCTCTGAAGATTGTGGGAAGGCAGCAGTTGCCTAAAGCTAAGGAAAGAAAAGTTTAAGCTGAAAATTAAAAAAATAAAGCTTTCTGCTTATACACCGAGAGAATTGACGGACAATGGAATAGCCGTAGAAGCACTCAGGGCAGTGAATTTTCAAGGTACCATATTCAAGAAATAATTAGCTGTAGCCTTAGGGAAGTACTGCTTTCTTTTGTAATATTTTGAAGAACTGATCGTACTTCATTTTCTTTATATTCAGAACTTATCCTATGCTGTATGACTTTTAAAGATTCCTGTGAAGATTTTAAATATGACTAAGTAGAAAAAGGAAAAGATAAATGGCTTTCTTAGGAACATTTAGTGTGTTATTATAAGATCCTATATTCATACTTCTTAGTCACATTGCCTTCCAATGTATACATTGGGACCTTTGATCTAACAGTATGTTTATGAAGAATTTTTTAGTATCTTAGACCTAGTGTTATGGTAATATAATGCATATATTTTTATTTTAACATAGTTATTAAATCTTGTATTTAAAAATATTTAGGCTAGACCATTCTTTGTAATGCTCTAAATTGATATTTTGAACATGTAAATTCTTTCTGTGAAGTAAGGTGGGCATTTAAGAAGGTCACTGCTTTTTTTCTTTTCAAGATATTTTTAGTGAATTAGTTCTTTAGTTTATTAAAGGATAATTTAGTGATTATAGTACTTATGATTCAGTTTAAGATAGTGATTTTTAAGAGTTCTCCAAGGAAACTTAGCTGATCTGCCATTTTAAAGTAATCTTTGGGCCAACCTTGAAAAAAAAAAATCACACAGGAGGTTTAGCTAATAAAGAAAATAAAGTAGAATAAAAATTTTAAATAAATAGTAGAAAAGAAGCCTGGAAAAGAATGAAAATGGAACAAGGAAGAGTTGAGAGAAGTAGTCAGAATTAAATTTAACAATGTCAACAATTATTTTAAATGTAAATGGTCTAAAATGGCAGATACTGTTGTACTGGATAAAATAGAAAGACTTAGCTCTATACAATTTATAAGAATCCTCTTTAAAGACACTGGGTATAAAAATGAAAGCATGGAAAAATGATACATCATGGTAGCTTTAACCAGATGGAAGCTGGAACAACTATATTGACATGAGACAAATTGGATTCCAGAGCATGGAATATTACTATTGCTAAAGAGGTCATTTAATCATGATAAATGGATTAATTCATCAAGAGAACATAATATAAATCCTATAAGTGTACGCAGCTATTAATAGCAAAATACACAGAGCAAAAAGTTATAGAACTGAAAAAAGTAGATACATTAAGTTGTAGGTAGAGATTTCAGCACCTTCTCAATAATTCATACATAAAAAATCAGGGAGGATATAGAAATTTGAAATAACACTATTATTGCCTAATGTTATTGAATAAATATTTTCAGAATACTTTATCCAAAAACATAGGAATATACCTAATTTTCAAGTGCACTTAGAACATTTAAAAAATAGACCATATTCTTGGCCATAATGGAAGTCTCAACAAAATTAAAAGGAGTCAGGTTGTAAAAGGTGTACCCTCCAAGCACGCACGGGTATGTTCTCTCTTGTAGAGAGCTCTCTGAAATACCCCAATTTTACTGTTTAAAATTAAACATTACAGTTTGAATAACCCATGAGTCAAAGAAGATATTCCAAGGTAAATTACAAAATATATTTAATTTACTGAAAATGGAAATATTGCATACTATTGGAGTACAGCTAAAGCAATGCTTACAGGATCATTTATAGCACTAAATGTTTATATAGAAAAGTACAAAGATTTAAGATTGATGACCTCAGCTTCAACTTTGAAGAAACTACATAAAGAAGAGCAAATTAAATCCCAAGTAAGTTAAAGAAGAAATAATAAAGATAAGAGCAGAAATGAATTAAATATAAAACAGAAGGGCCTTAAGGAAACAAATCAATAAAACCAAAAGCTGGCTCTTTGATGGTATCAGAAGTTTTGATAAACCTTTAGCCAGGAGACACAAACGGACAATTTAATGTTTAAAATAGGGGTTATCACTACATATCCTACAGACATTCACTCAATAATAAGGGAACATTATGAGTAACTTTATATCAATAAATTCAGCAACTTAGAGAAGTGTATAATGTCCTGGAAAAACAACTATAAATTCTCACTAAAGAAAAATGGATGCCCCAAGTAGGTTATTTTAACTATTTTTACTAAATTATTCTAGTTTTATTTAACAATTTCTGTTAAGGAAATATTTCTTTAACAAAGATCGTTAAAAATTGTTTCTCAAAGAAAATTATAGACCTGTGCTGGTGTCAGTGGTGAATTCCACCAAACATTTGTTAAGGTCACACTGGAGAAGTTACAGTTGTGTTACTATAGATTGTAACCCTTTCTTTAACATGGCTCTGGTTTTAATATGAGAAAAGATAATATATTAAAAATTATTTATATAATTATGAAAATCAAAATAAGCTATGAAATGTTTGTTCACTTGTTGTGGGTATCTTAAAATCTACCTTTTCCATATTGTTTTATTTTAGGTAGATCAAGAGAGATAATTTATGGAATGACTTCGAATTGATCATTTTTATTATTCATCAGGGTTATTGAATATATAAAGATCAGCTCCTTTTAAAAGATTTTAGTAGATGCTCAGATCAGTGTGAAATATTTTTATTTGATGAGTTTTTGTGATCTTAATATCCAGACTTCTGTGCTTATGCTGAGGAATTTTGAGCAGCAAAATCACAGGAAGAAATAATGGCAATGATTATATATTATTGATATATTGGCCCATTTATTGAAGGTGGGAGCTGGGTTCTGTTTTTTTGGGTGAATCAATTTTTTACAATACTTGTAATTAATACATGTTTTTGTGAGTAAGTGCTTGATTCTGAGTAGTATCCTTTATTCATAGTCTTTTTAAAAAACAATATTGTACTTATTTACTTTTAGAGAGGGGAAGGGACATAGAAAGTGAGGAAGAGAAACATCAGTGAGTTGCCTCTTGCGCACCGCCTACTAGGGACATGGTCTGCAACCCAGGCATGTGCCCTGACTGGGAATTGAACCCACGACTCTTTGGTTCGCAGGCTAACACTCATTCCACTAAGCCACACAAGCTAGGGCCGTTTATTAATATTCTAAATAATTTGAAGATAGACTTTTTGAGTGTGAACAGAACCATTTGGCATTATTTTCTAAAAGAATATTACTTAGGATTAAGGATTTCTAAAGACAAATTGATTTTGAGAGGCACAATGATCCTGACATTTCTTCAAATTAGTTTATTTTCAACATGCAAGTTTTCACAACCCTGTTAAAATGAGTTTATTCTCTGAACTTGTACAGAAATTTACATATTGCTAAAATGTTATCAAAAGACCTTTTAAAAAGTGCCAAGAAATGAATTATATATTTAGGTTTATACTTAATACAAGCAGCAGGAAGAGCACATTGTGAGCTAAATTGGTTAATTGAAGTTGGAATCAGTACTACCTTTATACATAGATCATATACCAGAAGATAATTAAGAACTACATTAAGATAATCTTGAAGACCAGTGTGCTCCAAATATTTCGGTGTGGAGAATGGCACACAGATATATTATACGTAACATATAGGCATATGGATTGACTTAACATTACTTGAAAATAAATTTTTTCATTATTAGCCACAAAGTAAAGGCAGAATACATAAGTAGCAAGATTTTTTCCTGTGACATAAAATTTCAAAATCTCATCTGTTGAACAAGTTTAGAGTGTGATGCACCAAGGAATTCATATAGGCAATGGTTTGACAGTCAGTTAAAATCTTCTAACCCTTGCTATTCAGAGTATGTCTACTCAAACCAACATCTGGCAGCTTATTAGAAATGTCCTCCCAGGCCTCACCCCAGACCTACTGGATTAGAGTCTACATTTTAATACTATATCCAGATGATTAATATGCATATTAAGATATGAGAAGCACCAAACAACTTCTTTGGGAGAGGTGTGAGCTTTTGTGGGGCTATGGCCTTATTTCTGAAAAGTTTTAGAAATTTTAACCCTTTTTATTTCCAGGTATTTCTCATACATTTCTAACACTTCAACTCATGTCTCAGACTTCTGAAGTTAGGTTGCTTTATAGCAGTTTGCAGCCTCACTGATGAATAAAAAGATGGCAAAGAGATGCTTATTCCTTTGTAGATTGTAGACACAGATTAATTTAGCTCATAAGTGAGCATTTGCATGGTGTGAATGTACACTAATATTTAATTTCTTTGTGTATTTCACTTAGAAAATGTAAAACATTTATAATAATTCACTTGTTTAGTTACTTAGGACTTAACATTTTAAGATTCTCTGAAGTCTTCTGTCTGGTGTAACTATTGTTCCTCAAGAAAGAATAAATGCTGTTGTTGAGGAAAGCCCTGAACTTTCCTGTACATTCTTGCTGAGTTTCTCAGATTGGAAGATTTACCCATCTGCTGATTTGAGAGTTTCCTAGGAGAGTGGGCCTGGCTTGTTTGCAAGAATGTTTGCTGCTTGCTCAAAAGGTGCTGGGGCCTGGGCGAAATGCTCCTCTACAGTAATGCAACCCTGAAGGTGCAGGTGTTGTCTGAGCACTTTGTGTTGCCCCCATGGGACTGTGGGGTAAAGGAAACTGACACAAATATACTGATATTGCTTGCTGTGCCGTGGGTAATAAAGGCCATTTTTTCAGACCCACGAGGCTTGTGTCCTCACCAGCATCTTGAAACAGTAGTATGCTAACTTCTTAGCTTGCAGACTCCTTGCAGTTCTTGAGAGTTGAAACTTGTTCAGCTTGACTAACGTAAGATGTGGAAGTTTTTTGCTATATTCTGTGGTACAGATGATGTTAAAGTTTTCATTGCAACTATTGATTTTTCTTTTATACTTTTAATCTTTCCCAACTAACATGTATCATTGCTGTATCATTTGGAAACAGGAGATGGATTAATGTTTCCTTGACGAATTGTGTGGCTTTTTGCAATATGTTGTCAATAAAGACAGTGGTGCCAATCTAAAATTCATCAGTCAATTTTGTTTTTTTCTTTTCATTTCTTCCCCCTGCCTCCCCTTTTTTGGAAGAAGAAATAGATTTGGGAATCATTTCAGTCTCTTTCTTAGGCAGTATGCATTTGTCAGATGGTATGTCAGAGATGCAACCAGTGGCCAGAAAATAGAACAATAACTGTTTCTATAACTGAATCAATTTGTGACATTAGATTCTTTAGAACTGAATTAATGCCATGCTTGCACTCTAAACCAAAAGATCCTTGATTTTAGTTGTAATTTTTTAAATAACTCTCATTTTCTGTTGATGAAGAAAGAATAATGAAGTACTTTTTATTGTTGTTGTTCTGGAAGTTTAAAAACAAGTTTCTTTTGTGTAAGCAATTTTATTTCAATACTTTATTTTATTATTTTACTTTAATGTAGTTTATCTTTCTAGTCACTTTTTTAAATGCATATACCTCTTTTAACTTAAATTTATTTGTAGTAAAATAAAGACTGTAAGTTTCACAACTAAATAATTTCTATCCCAAGAAAACAGTATGATATACTGAATAAAATAGTTGAAAATGTAACTGCATTTCACTGTTTTAATTAGCTTTTTAATTTGTTATAGCTGTAGATTCATATGCTATTATAGATGTGTAGATGTAGATGTATTATAGATATATTGAAATAATACAGACAGATTTTGTGGGTCTTTATTTCATTTTCCTCAGTACCAACATCTGGTAAAATGATAGCACAATAATGCATCCAGAATACTGATATTGATATAGTCAAGATACAGAACATTTTCCATTACCAAAAGGATCTCCTGTGTATTCCTCTTACAGCTGGACCCACTTTCTCCCTACTTCAGTCCCCTTCTTAAACTCATGAGAATCATCAGTCGGCTCTTCAGTTCTGTAATTCCATTGTTTTAATGTTAAATAAATGGACTTATAGAATTAGTATGTAATCTTCTTGATTATGTCTTTTCACTCAGCATACTTTTCTGAAGATTCATTCAGGTCGTTTCATTTGTCAATATTCTTTTTTTTTTTTAATCGCTGAGCATTATTCTATGATAGATGCACCATAGTTTGTTTAACCACACGTTTATGGATATCTGGATTGTTTCTGGTTTGGGACTATTTTGAATAAAGCTGCAGTAAACACCTGTATATAGGTTTTGTGTCAGAATAATTGCTTATTACTCTGGGATAAATGCCCAGGGGTACAATACTGGCTTGTGTGGTAGTTACACATTTGTACTTTTAGAAACTGCCAAGCTGTCTTCTAGAGGGGCTGTATCATTTCACATTCCCACCAGCAGTAAATGAGTGATCACTTTTTATGTATCCTCACCAGCATTTGATATCATTACTAGTTTTTATTTTAACCATTCTCAAGGGTGTGTAGTGATATTTCATTGTGGTTTTAATTGCATTTCCCTAATGGCTATTGATGTTGAACATCTTTTCGTGTACTTACTTGACATCTGTATCTCCTCTTCAGGGAAATGTCTCAATGTCTTCTGGCCATTTTCTGATTGGATTGTTTGGGTTTTATTATTCTAACGTTTTGAGAGTTGTTTATATTGTATATTTTGGTTAATAGTTAATTTTCAGATGTGCTTTGCAAATAGAGTTGATCGATACTCATTAGTTTATGGAATTTGTATTGGTAAATTTGACTACATGTTAAAATTAATTTGTAACCCCAAATCAATACTTGTGTTGATTTTAGTTTTAAAATATTCACAGAATGGCAAAACTTTGTCACCTGACATGCCCATTTCCAGCTGGGGTCCAACCAGGTGATGCTCTGCCTTCTTGTTTTAACTTTCATATTGTAAACAAGTGTCCATTTCGTGGATTCTTTTATGCCACAGTTTTGTATATTTGTACTGTGATGTGCCTTACAGAGAAGATACCTGCACGAGACAAGCTGTGTTCAGGCATGAGTGATAATGCTGTATTGGGCATGAGTTCAATTCTAATGAATCACTGTATATTCAATAAGGTGACTTGAAACAGAAACACATTAAACAAGTTTATATATTGATCAGTTGATGATAATGTTGTTATTGGAGGCTTGTAGGCATCTGTATTTCAGTTTTTTCTAATTTGATGATCATGGAGAATTCATAGAACTTAACTACCATGAATAATGAGAATCAATTGTACATTCTTTTCATCCTTTTGACAAATCTTTCACAGAACAGAAGTTTTTAATTTTGACGAAGTACAGCTTATCAATTTTTTTCCTTTATGGATCATGCTTTTGATGTCAAATCTAAGGACTCTGCCTAGTCCTACGTCCTGAATTTTTTTTCTAGAAATTTTATAGTTTAGTACTTCACATTTTGAATTAAGTTTTGTATAAAGTATGAGATGGGCTGGGGTTCATTTATTTTTTCTCTATGGATGGATATTTAATTTCCCTGCTACCATTTGTTGAAAAGACTGTTTTTCCTCCAGTGATCTGCTTTTTCAAAACTCATGTGGGCATATATATGTGTCTACTTTTGAATTTTCTGTTCTGTTTTATTGATGTTTGTTTATCGTTCAGCCAGCACCACATCATTTGGATTGCCGTAGCTATATAATAGGTCTTTGAAGTTGGGTAGATTGATCCCTCCCCACTTTATTTTTTTTTTCCAAAATTATTTTATCTACTGTAGTTCCTTTACCTTTTCATATATATTTTTTTTAAATAATCTTGTCTATATCTAATATCTTGCTTGGATTTTAATAGGAATTTCATTAACCTGCTTATCAATTTGTAGAGAACTGATATCTTTATTATGTTGAGTCCTATATGAACATAGTATTTCTTGCATTTCTTATGTCTTTGATTTCTTTTATCAGTGTTTCATACATTTCAGGATACAAGTCTTGAACACATTTTGTTAATTTTACACCTGAATATTTCATGTGTTTGAGTGGTTAAAATGATATAATAATTTTAACATTCATGTTTTCATTGCTATATATAGAAATATGATTCATTTATTTTTTATTTTAACCCTCACCCAAGAATGTGCTTATTGATTTTAGAAAGGGGTGGTGGAGAGAGAGCGAGAAATAGAAACATTGAAGTAAGAGAGAAGCATCAATTGGTTGCCTCCTGTACGTGCCCTGACCAGGGACTGAACCTGCAACCTGGGTATGTGCCCTGACAGGGGAGGGAACCCACAACTCTTTGGTGTACAGGATGATGCTCCAACCAACTGAATCTCCTGGCCAGGGTGAAATATGATTGATTTTTGTAAGCTTGTGTTATACCCTGCCATTTTCTGCTGCATTATTTATTCTAGGATTTTATTTTTTCATGCTGGATTCTCAGGAATTTTCTGTGTAGATACACGTTATCTTCAAATAGGGACAGTTTTCTTGCTACCTTTCTGACTCATCTACCTTTCATTTCCTTTTCATATGGCAGCAGCCAAAACATCCAGTACTATGTTGAATAAGATGTTGAGAGTATAAATCTCGCCTTGGTCCCAGGCTTACAGAGAAAACATACATTAAATATAATGTTAGATGTAGGGTTTTTGTGGATGTTTTTATCAAGTTGACTAGTATAATTGAACATGTAACTATTTCAGTTTCAGAAAGGAAGTATTTATTTTTGCCTTGAACATGATCTATTTTTTGGTTTATTTGTCATGGTGCCAACAGCTGGAATTTCTGTACAGTTATTAACATTAAGTAATTTAAGTGCCCTACAACATTATTTAAACTCTCCAAATATGGGGTAAAAATTTACCATTGTTGAAACTAAAGATGCTATGAATAATGTTGTTTTATGTGTCCAGGGTTGCTCCCCCTGTGACCCCTTATATTGCTGCCTGATTCCTTAGAAGTCTTCCTTTGGCCTTGCTACTATAATTGGTTGTGCCTAATCTTTTCATGCACCCACTTAGGATTAATGATTTGCTGCACTATATCCTGGTTCTTACTTCTTTTACAGTATACTAGCTTTCTGATTCCCTATAAATCAGAACTTTTACAAGTTATTTCTTTCAGTGGAATTTTACGATTTTAAAAGAGTTGACATAGAGTTAAAAAAGGAACACTTTCTGGGCAGCACAAGGGCTTCTTTCTGTGAAGTGGTTTGAATATTTTAGATATAAGGAACTCTGTTTTTTTAATAAAGTTAAATTAAAATGCATTGATCAATAGATTACTAGTGCATTAGATCACTAAACAGCCAATGCCCTCTGAATGGAATTCACTCAGTTCAGACATTTGATCTGCCCTTTCAACCCTTGATAGCGCTTCAAGGTTTTGCCACTACGTGTGAGAATGCAAGATAAGCCTAAAACTTGGATTCTTTCTGAAGGTATAATGAGCTACCACCCCAGCCATTTGGCACATCACCCATGTTATTTTAGAAAAAAAAAAAAAGCCTTTCAGTGGAATGGGATTATTTTACTTTAGCAGTTTTCTATGTTATAAACTTTAATTGCAAGTTTAAATGAACAGAAGTAAATTTGTGCCCATATGGCATTAAAGTATGTTAACTTTAGGGGAGGGAAATAATATGAATAATGCTTAGAGATGTTTTTCTGTGCCAGAAACAAAAGCATAGCATTCTTAAAATTGTATTTTGACTGAATTGTACCTGTCTAAGCAAAGAATAATATATTTTACGCTATTCCTTTTCTTGGATCATGGACATTTTTTAAAGTAGAATAAGATTTGTAGCCTAGTAATGACTTTACAAGCATCATAGTAGCTGGGCAAATAACCTATTGTAAATTTCCTACATGTCTATTGATGTCATTAAACACAAGCATACCGTCTTTCAGAATTATTTAGTCATCTTCACTGTTACTGACAGTTGGTGCATTAGTTCATGTTAAAGGGAATATCTCTTTAAACTATTCTTGGCATTTTCTAGGTTAGATGAATTATGAATTTGATTATTAAAATTAACCTTTTATGTTCATCTGGTATGTTGTTCTGAGCCAATGTCCTTTTGTACTAAATCTTTATCTTTCTGTGCTGTGGAAAAAATCTTTATTCAGGTAGATATTTAATGCAAAGTATATTTTGCATGAAATCTAGTTTGCAGTATATGCAGTTTGTTTTTACATGCAAATATTTTACAAATATATTTTGCATGAGCCAGAAGAAGGATGGATGTGTTCTAAGTTTGTACATCTTTTTATTTTTCTTCATTTCCTCAAAATCGATGAGAATTTTAGAAATTATAAAAATGAATTCTACTATTACCAATAAAGATAACTATATTAGACTTCCAAAATATATGTTAATTGATATCCCCCATCATGTCTCCATCTCAATACTCTCTAGGTTTTAAGAACATTTTGTTAAATTAGTTAAAGGGAAAAGATTTTAAAAAATCATGCTTGGCTATTATGTCATAGGCAGATGGGGCTCCTCATTACACTCTTTATTTTATTCCTCTTCATGAATTTGTCAGCGTTGTGGGTTTTTTTTTTCTTATTTTTAAAGAAGAGATGCCACAAATTGTTCCTTGAACCTCTTTTTCCTTTGGGGATGCACTTAACGCATCCACACGTACCCATATTTGTGTGTGTGTGTGTGTGTGTGTGTGTGTGTACATGTATCACTGGGAATGTCTTTTTGGGCATTTATGAACTGTTTGATCAGAAGAGAGGGATTCTGATTATTTTACAGTGAGATACGGAGTTTAGAAAGAATTCTGGACTTTTCAGAATTTGAGGTCAGGATAACACTATTCAAAGTTTTATGGAGTACTTTAACTAAAAACTATTATAAGTCAGTGACTGTAAGTTGGTTTTAAAATATTTTCCAGTGTAGAAAGTTGAGTTTGGCCGTTTTTACCAATGAAATAGTCTGAAATAGAGATTAACTGATTGCATGAGTTTGTGAAATCTTGAATTAGAAAGTCATATATTTCAAGGGCATTTGAACTCCTTTTTGAGGAGTCACTTTTTCTAGGAGGGAGAGCAGATGTAACTTGAAGGGGTGAAGACCAGTTTGTGAAAAATGTTCACAGGCATTGGGTTTTCCAAACCTAAGATTAACTGTGGGTTTTGATTGCTAATAAGTATGTAGACTATATTATGTAAAAAGACTGTATATACTTTTTAGCTTTGTCTAGGGTCCTGAAATAGCTTGTTGAGTACAGAATAACTTGTTGAAGCTATGTTGGAGTTCTTAGAAGACATATTCTGCGTTCATCTGTACTAATTTTTCATCTAGCTTCTAGATCAGTTGTCTTCATGTTATACTAATGTTAAAATCAACAGAGGGATACAACCAGTGCGTCAGATAAAATATTTGTTTGCTAAATCCTAAACTGGGTGAGCTAGACATCTTTTAGAGCCTGCAACAAGTCACTGAAACAAGTTATGTTTAGTAATGTTTGATTTGGTAGAAATATTGAAGAAAAATATAGTGTGAATATTGACAATCAGGAAGTAAAAACATCTGGCAATCTACCCGGCACACAGAAACTAGAGGTGAAAGTTTCAGTCAGGAAATATGTAGCATATGAAGTGGTAAAGAGGTATCCTTCTTATTTGTTTACTTTTTAGCATCTGTCTCCTGAGAGCAGATGCCTTTTTCTCTTCTGTATCCCCTGTGCCTGGATCAATGTTGGCACATAGCACCTTCTCAATAAGTATCTGTCGATTTAGCAAACTACCTGACAGAGAGCATGAATTAGGCTTCATGTTGAGCAAAGCTATATTCACTGCTGTAGTCAGGGTAAAATGCTTTATGCAGAGAGTTAAGAATTATTTTTGTTCACTTTCAAACAGGGTTATTAAAGTTATCTTAGATCATAAATATTTCTTAGAAAATCAAAACAAATTTATGTATTTATAAAAGAAACATTTTCAAAGCATCAGTTCTTCTGTGGAAAACAGTGAAATGGGAAAATCTAATTTTAGGAAAGTAGTTTCTTTTTTAGGTTTATAACATAAGTAACATTGGAAGTCAATGGTTATAGAACAATTTAGTAGATCCCAGAACTCAAGATGATCTCTATTTGAGATATTGTACAGAGGCGCCTGTGCGCGAATTCTGACTTGACGTTGTGAACCTCTGAGAGTTCATTTGGAACACCTCAGTGACACTGCATGATCCTGCATCTTAGAACTAGTCAAACATTCTAGCTCTGTGCATTCTCATACAAACTTTAGGTCTGTAAACAATGTACTGCCCATAAGTTTGAAAAAGCTGCTGCCCATTGTTTTAATGATTTCATATAGGTATCTGTTCCTATTTTAAAAACAACATGTGACCTTGGCTGGTGTGGCTCAGTGGATTGAGTGCCAGCCTATGAACCAAAGGATCGCCAATTCAATTCCCAGTCAAGGCATGTGCCTGGGTTGTGGGCCACGTCCCCAGTAGTGGGCGCACAAGAGGCAACCACACGTTGATATCAGTCTTTCTCCCTCTCTTTCTCCCTCCCTTCCTCTCTCTCTAAAAATAAATAGATAAAAATCTTTAAAAAATTTAAAAACATAAAAACCCTGTGTGTATCTGTGGAGAAACAATTAGTAATTTATTTTTGCTAAGGACATTCCTTATTTAATGCCTAAACACTGTATGTATGTATGCTTGTTTGTGTATACACATTTAGGTATGTAGATAGATATAGGTACAGGATATAGCTAATATATTATTAGATTAAAACTGTCACATCGTTTCTAATTAGTGAGAGTTTCTGAATAGTTTCAAAGATGATGGAGGCTGACTGTCCTGATTAGAAAAGAGTTCCTGAAGTCAGTAGAGAAGAGAGTTATTCTCCACATATTTGATAATTCTTCAAGCATTATGCATCTATTTAGGTAAAAGCATTTTGAAGAAAATGAAAGGACCATAGTTTCTGTGACTTTTTCTTCAAATTACTGCATATGCAATGTGGTACTTCTCCCAGTTTCTTTAGTTCCAGCAAATCTTTTGTGTTTGTAATGATATGGGACAGGGCTATGAATTTTTTATATGTATCATAAATTTTATATATATATATATATATATATACACACATACATACATATATATAAATTGTGGTAAGAACACTTAACATGAGCTCTACCCTCTTGAAAAATTTTAAGTGCATAATACAATGTTATTAACTATAAGCATTATTTGTACGGCAGACCTCTAGAACTAATTAGTCTTGTAAAACCGAAACTATACACTGACTGAATAGCAACTTCCCATTTTCTGCTTCCACAGTCCCTGGCAACTACCATTTTACTCTCTGTTTCTCTGAGTTTGACATTTTTGCTCAGATAATGTCCTGTAGTTTAATTCATATTATTGCATATGGCTGAATTTCCTTCCTTTCTAAGGCTGAATAATATTTCATTGCATGTATATACCGTGTTTTCTTTATCAGTTCATCCATCTATCGATTGGCATTTGGGCTGTTTTCCTATCTCCATTGTTGTGATAACGCTACAGTGAATATGGGAGTTCAGATACCTGAGAGATCCTAATTTCCATTCTTCTCGATACATACCCAGAGTAGGACTGTTGGGTCATGATTCTATTTTTAACTTTTTTAGGAACCTTTATACAGTCTTCCATAATGGCTGCACTATTTTACATGCCCACAAACAGTGTATAAATATAAGGTTTCCAGTTTCTCGAATGATTGTGATTACCACTCAGAGGTATGTTCTTGGTATCTGCCCTAGATGGCCTGTGCTTATTTTGCTATAATTCTTTACAAATAATTTATAAAGGTGATTTATTTGTTTCAATAGTAAAAATACCTTACACTTAAAATGAATTTTCCTTTTTTGAAGTTTTTTATGTGCATTGTCTTGATTTTTATATAGATATGGATATAGATATAGATTGGATTCTTATGTGTGATCAGGCTCCTCTTAGAGTTGGTAACTGGGAATCTTCTAAGAAACTGTTGTTTATTTTGAATTTAAGCTTTATTGTTTAAACTAGTCTCTCAAAATTGTAAATAATTAGAAAGTTCTTATTTATTAATATAGCTTTATAATTTATAAATTTTGAAGATACACTTCCACTAACATTTTTATGTCAGTGCATTTATAGGATTGAGCAAAAAATCACATAGTGGATGGTGTGAATATTTTACTGTAGGTCTGCAATGCAAAAGAACAACAAAAAATGTGTGGGGAATTCTGTTATGAGCTAGTAAGTCTGTGGGTTTCATTTGAATTCACTGAAGAGAGTGGCCTTCGTAGATTTACAGTTAATGAGCAATTTTTCTTAAAGTATTCTGTCACTCTGGGATTGCATACAGTTAGAACTGACAGTTGGAAACGTGCTGAGATGGGGAAACCAAAAAACAGCTGCCTCTCTGGGCAAACGCTGCCAGCTGGTGAGGCTCGCCAAAGCAAAATATTTTATATAATAAAATAGCTTTCAGATATTTCTGAAGTTACATAGTACATATTTAAGGTAATTTTTTTTTTAGTTTGTTTGCTTTTGTCAAGCCAAAATACTAAAGAGTTTTTTCAGTTAAAGAACTTTTCTATTTTAATGACAACTAATCTCTTTAGTTTGTATTTATTAAACTAATATGTATGCCTTAAGCAGGGGTGTCCAACCTGTGACCCAGGGAGGCTATGAATACTGCCGAACACAAAATCAGAAATTTACTTAAAACGTCATGAGATTTTTTTTTGCGATTACGTGTCTAAATGTATTTAATATATGGCCCAAGATAAAAACTCTTCTTTTTCCAGTGTGGCCCAGAGGTGCCAAAAGGTTGGACACCTTCTAGAGTTTACTTTTGCAGTTGTATGGGGATCTTTGGAAAGGTGTTTTTGTTTCTCATATGAACTTTAGAAGTAGAACCACATTTTTTCTTTTTAGGTCTTTTCTAGAATGCAATCCATGTTTTAAATGTCTTGAATTATATTAGAGTTGAATTGTTAGGGTCTCATTCTCTGAGAGAAGATTTATACCTCTGAATCTTAATTTAAATTTGATGATTACCATTCCTTTGATATTATCAGATCTAACAAAAGTTATCACTTAAGTTGTGAAAAATTATATATGTTATCTGAGTAGAAAACTATTTTCTTTTTTGGCAGAATGGTGTTTATTGAATTTCTGTGATGCCTATATTCTGTGGTTCTTTAGTGTCCATATAAATAAAAACTGTAAAATTAATGTTTGTGCAAAAAGAAGTAGGCAAACAGTTAGTGTATATTACAGACTTCAGTAGAAGTTTATCCTTTCGTTCATAAGAAAAATCTTAGCTAAAAGTAATAACTATAACTGAATATAGTATATAGTTGGTAGTAATACATTTTACCTCCTCTTTTGGCTTATTAACTATATTTTTTTGTTTTACTGTACTAATAGTTGCTGTGGGGTTTATGATACACATTTTTAACTTACCAGTTTATCTTCAAATAAAATTATACTACTTCACATATAACATGAGATCCTCTTAACATTGTACTTCTATTTCTCCCTAGAATGTATCTAGGTTTCCATCTGGAATCATTTTCTTTAGCATAAAGAACATTGTATAGTATTTCTAGTACCAGTCTGCTGGCAATTAATTTCCTTGGCTCTTGTTGGTCTGGAGAGGTCTTTATTTTGTCTTCATTTTTGAAGGATATTTTAGTGTATGTAAAATTTCAAGTATGGGGTATATATATTTTTTCTTGGATTACTTTAAAGGTGTTTCCTCATTTCTTCTAGTTTGTATTATTTTTGCTGAGAAGTTGGTAGTATGTCTTATCTTTGATCCCCTCTATGCAACATGTTGTTTTTTCTGGCTGCCTTTGAGATTTTCTCTATCACTAGCCTTCAGCAATTTGATCATGAACATGCATGGGGTTTTTTTTTTCTTTCTTTACAGTTGCGTTCTTTGCTGAGTTTCTTCGATAGGCAGATGTATAGTCTTTCAAATCTGGAAAGTGGCCATTATTGTTTCAAATATTTCCCCTTGCTTCTCCCTGTCTTCCTGTACTCCAGTCCTATGTGTGTTGAGCTGCTTCTCATTGTCTCACAGGTTACTTGAGGAACTTTTTATTTTTTCAGTGTTTTTTTTCTTACATTTTGTATAAATTTTATTGCTATATCTTCACATTCCCTGATTTATTCTTCTGCAATGTTTAATCTGATGTTAAACCTATCCACTGAGTATCTTATTTCAGATACTGTGTTTTTCAGTTCTGAGTAGTTGTTTTTGGTTCTTTTTCCATCCATTCTCATATTTATGTATCCCTTTACATCCTTGAACCTTTTTATAACACCTGGTTTAATGCTCTTATCTCCTAATTTCATCATCTCTTAACATTTCTAGGTCTGTTTTTACTGGCCAATTTCCCAGTTATGGATCATATTTTCCTGTTTCTATGAATGTCTGTAATAATCTGTACTGGATAATAGCATTATAAATATGTTGATGAGTGTCTGGATATTGTTGTCTCCTTTGGAAGACCATTGTATTTGTTTTGGCAGCAGTTAAGTTTATTGTGGAACAGATTGATCATTTGTAGATCTGTTTTAAAGCTTTGCTAAAATAGATCTAGAGTAGCTGTTATGTAGGAATAATTCACCTCTCTTCTCAGGCATGGCCCTTCCTAGGTCACCACTGAATACTCCGAGGTTTTGGTGAAACCTTTTCATTCTGGCTGGTTTGAACTCGAATGTCTCTGAACCCTATATGAGCTCTTGGAATTGTTCATCTCTAAACTGTCAAGTGTTTTGTTTTGTTTGTTTTTTCTCAGTAGTTTTCTTAGTCTGGCCTCTTGAAAGTTTTATCCTATGCATATATAACTTAGCCAAAGGCTTAAAGAAACTTATATGTAGATTTCTTAGAACTGTTTTTCTGCCTAACTCCCTACCTTTAGTATTATGCCTTGCAAACTCCAGTTGTCTCTGTCCCCCTGAGCACCATTCTCTGTCTTCTCAACTCAGCAAGGCCACTGGGTTCTGCTTGGGTTCCTCCACTGTGGCCACAGTCCAGAAATTTTTTTCAGGCAGAAAGCCAAGGTGATTATGGGGCTTGTCTCCTTTGTGTCCCTTTTCTTTGGGATCACAGATCTGTATTACCTGTTTTCCACTCTCTGAAAACAGTTTAATATATTTTATACATTTGTCTGTTTGTTTATAGTGACAAGGCAGGTCCGAATACTAGTGCAGTTATGTGCTGCAAGAAGACATTTTGGTCACCAACAGACTGCATGTACAACAATGGTCCTATAAAATTATAATGTACTGGAAAAATTCCTATTGTCTAGTGACATAGCTGTCCATAATGTCATAGTGCAAGACGTTGCTCATGTGTTTGTGGTGACACTAGTGTAAACAAACCTACTTGCACTGCCGGTCATGTAAAAAAGTATAGTACATACAATTATGTACAATACATAATACTTGAAAATGATGACAAATGATGATGTTACTGGTTTATGTATTTACCCTGCTATACTTTTTATCATTATGTTAGATTGCAGTCTTTCTGCAAGACTTACTGAAGAGTTTACTATGACACGGTATGCTGTGTTATGCCTGTGGCAGCCTCATACATTTCATATTACTATCTTTCTTGATTGTATCATTTCTCTTGTGCTTGATTTAATCTACTGTTGTTTTGAAGAGTAACATGCTGCATAGTCTTGTAGCCTAGGAGCAATGGGCTGTACCATATAGTCTAGGTGTGTAATAGGCTGTACTATCTAGGTTTGTGTAAGTATAACTCTGTGATGTTCTCCCAATGATGAAATTGCCTAATGATGCATTTCTCAGAACATCCCCATTGTTAAGCTGCGCTTGACTGTAATTCCACTATGGATGTCTGGAAGCTAAAATATAACAATTTATTGAATATTTTTGCTTTTGTTTGTTTGTTTTTGCTTATAATATAGTAGAACAGAAAAGAAGGAAACTTCTCTTCCTTTTTCTCAAGCAGTGGTTATAAAACAGAATATTGCTTAACTTAATAAAATAGCTCATCTTTCTTAGCATAGTGGTTCTTAGTAGAATTCACAGTATTGTGTTCAATAGAACTGGCTTCTTTTCTAGCTCAGGAAAAACTTTCTTGTGAAATTGATAAAACTCTCCATGTGGAAAGGTAGAAGGAGAGTGGAGATTATAGAACCTTTTCCCCCCTGCCATCTTGAGAGAGATAGAGGAAGGGAGAGAAACATCAATGTGAGAGAGAAACATCAATTTGTTGTCTCTTGCACATGCCTCAACCAGGGAGCGAACCTGCAAGCTAGGAATGTGCCCTGACTGAGAATTGAACCAGTACACTTTCAGTTTGTGGGATGACGCCCAGCCAATGGAATCATACTGGTCTGGGCATTCTTTGTTTTTTAAAAAAGATAGAGAAGCAAAGTGTTAATTTCTGATACAGTTGCTGATATTTTCTCAGTTTCACAAATTCAGATGGCATAGCAAATGCTACTCTGAGTTTTTCAGTGTACCTGGTATTTATTCCCAACTACAGTGGGTTTCATTCTTTATGTGAGTGACTTTTTTCCCCCCTTAGGTAAATAATTTATAGGAAATTTATTATTTGCATGTACAGTTTATAATTTATAGCTTGTTTCTTTTCCTGGCTTAATGATATGTATTATTAAAGCTTGTATTTTCATGTATTGGTCAACCTTAGATGTGTGTATTATATGTTTCCTTGATTATGTTAATAAAAGTCTACACAAAATCTTTCCAACCTATCTATTTGCCATTGAGACAAATTTTATAAGTATTTACTTTAACAGAGTGAGAAGACAAAACAATTATGGAAAGTTAGAGGGATTCTTTACCTAAAAGCATGTCATAGTGATGTTGTTGTCATGAGTGCCTGAGTTCAGTAACCATGGCGTCTTCATTCTTCTTGGTTTTGAAACACAAATAGTGATATTATTTTATTATTATTTTAATCCTCACCTAAGGACATAGTTATTAATTTGAGAGAGAGAGGAAGAGAGACAGACAGACATTGATGTGAAAGAAATATCAATCTCTTGCCAACTGTATGCAGATCAAACCCACAACCTAGGTATCTGCCCTGACCAGGGATTGAACCTGCAATCTTTTTTGGTGTATGGAGCAATGATTCACCCAGTTGAGCCACCTGACCAGGGCATGGATATTGATATTATTAAGAGAAACAGGAAAAATTGGGCCCTAGTGTTTCATGCCAAATCATCTGAATATACCCAGTATTAAAACTAAAATCATATGAATTTATATGGCCAGGAAATAAATCTAAGGCAGTGCTTTTTATGGTGTACATCTCAGAAAAGACCCTGCTTTGACTGTATTTTCCTTTTGGGCCAGAACAAGGTATGGAAGGACTCTGTAAACTCCAGGTGGTTCTGTTAAACCAGGTATTCTTAACCTAAGGGGGTAGGATTCAGGTGGGCTTCAAGGTCTGTGAACCTCAATGGGATAAAAATTATATCTTTGTTTTTCCTAACTGCTAACCTAAATTTTTTTTTATTATAAATGTTGGTATAAAAAATAATAGTATTAGCAGCCTTGTGACTGATAGAAACCACAGATAGAAACCACAGATGTTTTTATATGATATAGTACTCCTGGGCATATCTAAAATTCATTAATAAATAAGGACAATATATCACCAATGGGATGTGGCTTTTAAAAAAAAATTTGGACAAAGTAAGAATGCCCAGTTTATAGGCAATGAAAATTACCTTTTTTTTTTTTTTTACACTTAAGCATCACTTTTGTTTCTGTGCTTGTCTATTAGTATTAGGTTACTAATAACCCTTTAATTTCAGTTTTGTATCCCACTCTCCCTTAGCTTCCTTATTTTTGGACTTTGAACATAGGAGATGGTATATATCATGTAAGTTCAGAATGTATTCCAGAGTTCCAGGCAGGTAATTTGCCTGCGTTTGAATTCAGACTGTGACTTATTTAGCTGCATGACCATGGGCAGGTTATCTAACCTTTCAAATGCTTTGGTTTCCTCCCTTACTTCAGAGGGTTGTTGTGAATATTAAAGGAGATTTATTAAAAGCACTTATGTCAGACTGAGTGCTTTGCATATGTTTGCTATTGTTGTTGACATTGTTGTTGTTCATTTGAAAAAATTTGACTGCCGTTACATGAGTTAGGCCCCAGACCTTTAGCCCAAGACAAATATATATAGTTGCGTTTCTTCCAAAAACTCAGAGTTTAGTGTCACAGACAGGTGTTGGAAAACATATTATTACATAATCTAACTGTGTGGAAGGAGGAACACAAAATCCCTAGTTGTGCCTTGAGGGTATGTTGGGACACCAGGCGCGCGATGTTAAAGCTAGATAAGCAAAGAGTGGGGCAGGTCCTCAAGGCAAAGCATCATTTGCAAAGGCTCTGGGGTGAAAAGATCCTCATGCATCTGAGAATTTAAAAGAAAGTGAATGTGATTATACAATTCAGAGAACGCGGAATGGTGTAGTATGAAATTTGAGAAGTAGGCAGGGGCCAGATCTGATGGGGCCTTGCTAGATTTAAGGACTGGGACCTTATCTTTATAGCACTGGAAAGCTATTAGATTTGCAGTTTTAGAGGAGTAATATGTTTACTAATGAGAGATATGATCTGAAGGAAAGTTTGCTGTTTTAGAAATAGCAGAATGAGGCTTCACAAGCAATCCAAAGAAGAGATAGGCTAGAATGTACTTAAATGGTCATATTAGAGATTGGGAAATGTGGAGATCTTTCAATATTAGCTTGAGGGACTTGATTGATTGTAAAGGATGGAAGAAGGACAAAGAGTCATGATATTTAGGCTTGTGACTGGAGCAGTTAGGTGGACAATAGTGCCGTTGATGGATTGATGAACACAGTGGAGGAGAAGCAGGTTTGGACATGTGTAGATGGGTTCAGTTTGAACATACTGAATTTGAGATGCCTGTGAAATCACTACAAGGAGGTATCTGTAATTAGTTGGACACATTTATAAGTCTCTGTCTCTGGTAAGTTATTTAAGAATCTGGTTATTGGGGAGAAAGGCTGGCTCAGAGTAAGGAGGACTCCTCTTTAGAGCTAGTAAAAGGAAAATGTGAGAGCAAGGATCTGAAGCACATGAAAATGAATGACAGCTGGGGATATAGACTAGAACTCCAGGGAATGTTAATGAAAGTTGGAGGAGTGAATTTTATTTCAAAGATATGCTGAAAAAGCAATTACTTCAAAAGACTTTTCAAAAGTTTAGAATGTACCCACTAAGAATGAAGTATAAAAGATTTTAAGGGGAAAATAGGGATGAGATGAAGATGATTTTAGTGAAATTTAAGATGTAGTTCTGACTTAAGAGAATATACTATCACCCAGGGTAAATGTTCTTTAGTTCTAATTAGACAACTCATTGCCATTCATATCATAGTCTCTTTAATGTAAAGATGCTAGAGGAGCCCTTTTAGGCTTAGCCAAACTGACATTATTGAATAATATTAAGCCTTAATTATTAAGAAACTTTATTTTTTATCCTTCCTCCTTTTTTCCCTGTGTTCCTCCTCCCTTCCTTCATCTTACCCTCCTTTTTTTCTACTCTCCCTCCCTCCATACCTTGCCAGGAGGGAGCTAGGATGAAATGAAGAGTTCCTATAAATGGGCCATTAAAAGGGAAAGGTGTTTTTCTTTTTTAAATAATTAGGTAATTTGCAGGGTGGGTTTTTATTTTAAATGATTTCTAAGTTCCAAAGTAATAACTTTGTGTAAATTTAATTGGCATAGAATTTAATAAATAATGCCTAAGGTTAGGTATGTTCTTCTTAGTAAATATTTTTGTGAAGCCTTAAGTATTTTCTAAAAATTTACTAAACTGCAGTACATCCACACAGTGGAATACTATACTGGTGAAGAAGAATAAAGGTCTCTGTTACTGAGAGGGGAGATCATCAGTATAGATTTGTAAACGACAAAGTAGCATAGTGTATTTAGTCTGCTCTAAGAAAGAGAAGAATAAATTGTGTAACACTGTGTGTAATATGCTTTTACTTTTTAAAGAAAGTGAGGGAAATAATACATTTTTATTTGCTTATATTAGCACTAAAAACACTGGAGGATACATAAGAACCTGAAAGATTACCAATAGAGGTCAGAGTGTGAGGCGTCCAATGGAGGAGGATAGGGGTGTGGTGTCTATTGTCTCAATGTCTATTGTGTTATTTTTTTTAATGTTTAAATGAAAATCTTGTGAATTTGTATCCAGTATAAAAATTAATTTTAAAAATATTTTAAAATATTGCTTATTTTTAATAAACAGAAAAGTCACATGTTTGCAAGCACTACCAATTATTTTTCACCATTCATTGTCCATGTATGGTGCATGTCATTGACACTGCAACAAAGTAGGATGTATGTGATTCTTATTTATAAAAGGCCCACTTTGATGGGCCAGGGAGAATGTGATGTAGCCACTGTGGAATGCTAAATGTCATAAGACAGGCACAGTCATTGGTGGGATCAGTGAAAACCTTAGGTAGGAGGTGGCATTTGAATTGATTTTTGAGCAATTAGAGAAAAATGAGAGAAGTTAAGAGAATTTTAGGTGGGGATGAACATAGGCATAGACATGGCAAACTATAGGACTTGCTCAAGTGAGTCTTTGCTTTCAACTAGTGATAAGGGATGGAAATTATCTTCATGTGAAACTAGTCTTGTAACATTTCAAGACATTAAAATGTTTTGATGAAAGTAAGTTGTTGTTACCCTGTTTGTCTTTTGCCTTATATCTACTAAAATACTTGTGGAAACATACGCAGTCTCAGTAGCACCTGAACTAGGAATATGTACAGTATGGGAAATTTATAAAAGCATTTTGTTTTGGTGTAATGCACACAGAAAAGATACGTGATTACAAGGACCATATATTTTACATTATATAATTTTTTTTAACTGTTTGAGGGTAAAGTTGGAAACTTTATGCTCTTTTACCTCTATTACATTGATGTATGTTTCCTAAGAACATTCTCTTTGTAATTACATTAGAGTTATCAGAATCAGGAAATTTTATATTGATTCAGTATTATCAATCTACAAGTCATGTTTAAATTTTGCTAATTGTCACATAAAGTATTTAGTAGATAATATTCCTCATGTCCAGGATTAAATCTAGGCTTACACTTTGCATTTAGTTGTCATGTCTCTTTATTCTTTTTTAATCTGGAACCATTCCTTAGCCTTTTTTCATCTTTCTTGATACTGACATATTTTGAAGTATAGGACATTTGTAGAAGGACCCTCAATTTGAGTTTGTCATATCTGTTCTCATAAGCAGATTCAGCTCATGTGTTTTTGACTGAAGTACCTTAGATGTATGTAATGTTTGTCCTCATGCATGATATCAAGAGTACATGATTTTGGTTTGCTCCAGTATTGGTGATGTTTTCCAGGTTGTACCATAAAGTTACCGTTACTCTTTGTAATTAATCAGTAGTCAAGGGGAATATACTTGAGACTATGTTCTTTGTGAAACTTCCACTTGTTAATTTTAGCATCTCTTGGTTTTCTAACTCTGTAATTTCTTCTGTATGCATTAGTTGGCATTCTACCATAACAAAGAACATTTTTTCCCCTTTCCTTTTTACTTTATTTACATCGTTATGGACTCATTGATTCTTATTATTTTCAATGTGTCATATAATCCATTGCTGTCATTATTTTGATGCCTAGATTATTTGAGGTTTGGCCAGACGGCTTCTCATTAAGCAGGTTTTGTGTTCCTTTAACATTTATTCATCACTCCTTCAGTATTTTCTTTCTCCTTTTTCTTCTTTTGTGCAGAATTTTTTTATTTTCAGACTCACCTTGCACTTTCTCTGCTCCAGGACCTGATTCATTGTTCTCTTAGGATCCTTGCGTCTCCTTCCATCTTCAAAACCAGGGGCCAATCAGGGCCTTCTCATTTTACATCTTTCTGGCATGCTGTTTTTCTATAATCTTCCACTTTTAAAGATTAATATGATTAAAGTAGGTCTACTCAGATTATCTCCCCTTCTTGGGTTCTTAACATGAACCATATTTACAGAGTCTTTTTTACCGTCTAACATAACATTTTAACAGGTTCTGAGAGTTACAATGTGGACATCTTTGGATAGCCATGTTTCTGCTTATCATAGACAGTAATACTCACTGGTGCCTGACTTTGCTGAATCAGTTTTCCTTTTCTGTTAGAATCTTCCAACTTTTTCCTCCTTAATTCAGTGAAAACAAAAGAGGTGTTAGGATTCAGAGTCACAATAGTACTATATTAGATATAATGGCTATAGAAAAATTATAGAGTAAACAGATTCTATCTAGAAATACTGAAAAAAGAAAATATGCTCAGAGTATTGCTTTTAAAAATAAGAAGTCCTTGTTTGTGAGTTTTTATTAACTTGTTCTAATCCATACTGTTAAGGCCCATAGTTATTTCTAAAGGAACAAGAAATAAACTATTACAAGTAAGCAGTAAAGAATCTCTTAATTTAGTATAAAAACATTCCAAAATAGAGGTATTCTCATTCAGAACAATAAATAATAATAATTCATGTGAATTTTGCTAACAGAAAACATTGCATCTTAATGTGTTATTTTCTTTTCCTACCTAGATCATCACGAAGTATGTATATGAGCTCCTGGAAAAGGACTGTAATTTGAAAAAAATCTCTATTCCAGTAAGTCCAACTTTAAAAATTGTTTATATTTCCAAATAAAATAATTTTCAGTTCAGAAGGAAACTTTTGTTTTCTAAGTTAACTGTGATAAGTTTAAATGTTAAGGTCTTAATGTTTTGATATTGATAAAGACTATATTAAATTCTTGTCAGTATGCCTAATCTCGTTGTACACAATTGTTCTTAAAAAACAATAATCTTCAGAATTTTTGTACACAATGAGATAAAGTATACTACAAAATAGCCGTGGGGATGTGAAGGTCAGCATGGGGAATATAGTCAGTATATTGTAATGACTGTGTATGTACCAGGTAGGTACTAGAAATGACAGGGGGAACACTTCGTAAGGTGTATGATTGTGTGGCCACTAGGCTCTACACCTGGAAACTAATAATTTTGAATGTAAGCTGTAATTGAAACAAATAAAAGTACATCTATAGGTAAATAAACACTAATACCTAACTTAAAAAAAGAATTATTTCTAGTCTTTTTTGAAAATGATAATACAATTAAAAGGACTACCTTTCTCTCTCTCCCCTTTCCAATTTCATTGATATAGTTTATTTTTGTTATTTATGTGAAGTAAACAAATATCTTTCCTGTCTCATTAGATATTCACCTTCTCTTTATTCCATGATTTTTAATATATTTTATTTCTATGTTATTTCCTCTACACATTCTCAAAGTCATTCCTGATGCTTCCTGTTTGGTGACATAGCTCCTTCCTTTTTTGGCAGAAATTTTGCACATTTTGCCATTGCAGAATCAAAAAGTTTGAAATTCATTCTCAGACTCAAATTCTCAAGAAAGCCTTTTTGTTTTTAATGTCAAACATGAAATACTAAGCTTTCAAATGAAGAGAGACTGATCTTATATGTGAAGTAGTAGTGGGACTAGATTAGAAGATCTTTGTTGTCCCTGACAACTCTCTGATTTTATGATATATATGAATCTGGAAGACTTACTAAAAAGTAATTCATTTAAAGTATAAGACTTTGCATATAGATAATTTTGTTTGCATTAAATTTTACATGAGATTTAAAAATTTGGGGGGTTTTATTCTATGAATTACAGGATTTGAGGATTTCTTTTTTAAAATTTTTTAAACTGTTTTATTTATTTATTTTTAGAGAGGAGAAGGGAGGGAAAAAGAAAGAGAGAAAAACATCAATGTGTGGTTGCCTCTTGCACACCTGTTACTGGGGACCTGGCCTGCAACCCAAGAATGTGCCTTAGACTGGGAATCGAACCAGTGACTCTTTGATTCACTCAATTCACTGAGCCACACCAGCCAGGGCGAGGATTCTTTTATCCTCACAAATTATTCCAAAGTTAATTTTTAAAAACAGAAATGTATTTTATGTTTAATTTTCTATGGATAACCTCAAATTTAGATCACATTGTTAATAATTTATTCCTTTGTTCATTCATTCAACAAATATTTATTTAAGGGTGCCAGGCACTGTTCCATGTACTTGTGAAGTACTAATGAATAAAAAACATTTTCTAACAACTAGGCCCACCGTTGTTGAGTTGGAAACTTTCATTCCTTTATCATGAAAACCAAAATTTCAGTGGTCTTTTAGGGAATGAATATACTAGTTCTTTTTGGATTCTAACTTTTTGGTTTAGTTTTCACCTTAGGTCGAGTGTGTTACTTTATTAAAACTATATATTACATTTGGTGTTCTGGAAAGTTCATGTAAGATTTTGTCATTTTACTCAGTCATTTCTGTTAATTTTATTTCTTTCAAAGTTTTTAAAAAACAATATGTAAGAGCCCTAGGTTAATTTATTGTTAGTATACAATTAATATTGAGTCCTTTAACTCTATAATACTTCTAGTTTCATGGAACTTTTACACTCATGTCAATCCCCTAGATATCCAGAACAAATCACAGGATAATTGCCCATATAGATCATGTTATATGAATGTTTCATTAATTTTCTATATAGAAGGTCTGAGATTAGGTTTAGAAGGACTTTTCTCTTTGATCCAATTATTTCCCTTTCATTTAAATTTACATTATAAAACTAATATGCAAAAAACCTCAATATACATAGAAAGAGCATTACATTATATGAGACCTATAAGTGTCAAGTACATTTCTGGTTAGGAAAGATTTCCTGGTTTTATACATCAAAAAGCAACAGAAAATGTTTGTTTTAGGAATTTAATTTCTCTTTAAATTATCATCGTATATTTTATGTAGTGGTGAAATTTTTCTTCCATAACTTACAGTTCTTTTCATGAGTCGTCTTAAATCCCAAATAGATGAGCAGTGAGAGTGGGTTTTTGTCTGTTTTGAGGTTTCTTGGTATAGTTGTTCTTTTTATTACAGAAATACCACCAAATTTTTTTTGCCCCGATGACAAACTAAACTTTTTTAGTTTTATAGTTGAACTATTTAATAAAGGAAAGAAAAATTTATTTTGTTTCTTTTTTAGATGAGAAGATTTTATTCAAGCCCATGATTTGATAGTAAAGATCATAATCATGTCTCACCACCCTCATATATATAAGTACAAAATATTCTCAATTGTATTATATCATACTTATATAGAATATTGAATTAACTTAATAACTTGGCTGCAAATATTCTTCAGTTTATTCAGTCATATTTTTTGTTTGACTTTTTTCCTTTTTATTAAGCTTATTGGGGTTACACTGGTTAACAAATTCTACAGGTTTCAGGTACACAGTTGTACAACACATCATCTGTACACTGTATTGTGTGTTATCCACCCCAAGTCAAGTCTCTCTCCATCACCATTTATTCCCCTATAACCTCTTTCACTTTCCCCCATCCCCCTTTATCTGGCCCCCTCACCATGCTGTTGTCCATGTCCATGAAATTTTGCTCTTTTTTTTGCGTAGTCCCTCCACCAACACCCACAATCAGCCACCCACTCATTTTTAAATGAATGTCACAATTAGTGGGGTTCATTAGCATCTCCAAAAGAGTTGTTAACAGGTAAAATTTGTTTGGTGCAGTCTCACTAACCAGTTGGTCTTTGAAATTGATTTGTCAGTAAGTGAGGTGGTATGCTAGAATGACCTTTATATGCATGTATTCTTTAGTGAAAGTTCAGCTGAATGAATTACTATTGTTTGAAGATATATAGACTTGGGACAGCCATTTCCAAACTTAAGTTAAAGAAGAAAAAGTTATTTTATTCATATAATAATTTCACTGTTGAAAATTAGCATTAACTTTATACAAGTAAGTTATAGTTACCAACTGCAAAGTTCAGAATTCTATGTTAAATTGATATGATATTAGCCAATAACCAGCTCAAGTACTGCCATTACTCCTCAATCATTAATACCATTACATTATTCAGTTTTATTATTTTTTCTTTGAATTTTCTAATGTTCTCATGTTTTTGAAGTCAACATTTTAGGGTATTTAAATAAAACTTTATATACTTATTCATGGCTACCTTAATTTGTAGCCCCTTAAAATGTTTGAACATTATAATAAAAAACGTATTTTTATCTTTGGAAAATCACTACTCTTCCAGTTTTAAAGTGATTACTGTAGAATTTAAAGGACCAACACTTAATTGCTTTAAAAATTGACTGGGATTTTTGTTACAGGGGACTTTGGCAAATAGTAAAAACAAACAGTGGTCAAGCCTTTACTGGCAAGTCCAGAGCAACAGGTTTTTTCTCATTGAGATAAACAGGTGTCCATTTCTTTAGCCATTCCAGGATCCTTTAAGGCCTCACTGATCTTAAGAGGCACTTTTGTTTGTACGTGTTTAGATGTACTTATTTGGTAAATGAATGCCTAGAAACCTCTATGGATTCTTTTTTGTTGCATAATGACAACTTCGCTTTAAAATTTTTTTTTTCTTATCACCAATTTTCTTTTTTTTTAAGTCACTTTAATGGAATCATTCCTCTGTTTTCATATAATGTTCTTAGGTAAACAGAAATTACCTAGATATGGTTTTCTTCTTTCTTCCATCCTTTTCTCTTCCTCTGCAACTTCAGTCATACCTGCTGTCATTATTGTCGTTTGTTTACTCAGGACATCTCATGCATTCAAAGCTAATGTGATTCTGTTACATTTCATATCTCTCTTCCATTGACGAAGTGAAGAACTATTGCATGACATAGCAGGTGAATTTACCCTCTCTATTTGAGGATGTGTATGTTACCAGCTTCTGTGTCTGGACAGGCTGCATAAAGGCTTCTATTCCTGCTTACTTGCCACTGCTGATATGAAATGTGACTCATTGTGTGCCATGCTGCATGTAATAATGGGCAGTTACCACTTCCTAAAAGTCTTTTGAGCCTCTCAAATCTAATCATAGGCTATCTAGTTTAAACTGAAATATTAAGTACAATGACAATGAATAAAAATATTTACTTTTCATCCCATAGATAACTAGCACATGACATAATGTTATCAGAGAACACAAATAATATTCTTTCATTAAATAATCATTATATAATCTTATGTTCATATTCTAAATGTAATTTTAAAGTTCATTTACATAGAACAATAGGTTTTTGAAATTTTAAATAGTTCTCTGTCCCATCTCTGAAAAGTTGGGTAGTATTTCTGAGTAATATATGATTTTCTAAAAGGTGTATCCTCCAATTGGGTTTTCTTGTTTTCTATTTTAGGTACAGTATACTTCTATTTTTGAATTTTAGACTTAATAGCTGTTTGACTTTGGACAAGTTATTTAAACTCTCTAGATTTCAATTTCTTCATCTACAAATGAGTATAATCGTAGCGCCACCTTAATAATATTGTGATTGATACAATATTTTTAAAACGTTTTACATAGTATCTGGACAATAGGAAGTACTCAAAATTAGTGATTCTTAAAAATAATGATTCTTAATATACAGCAGTAATGTAGGGGCACATATATTTCTAATTTTCTTTTTTATATTTAAATTACTATCATGTCTCTTTTATTCATCCGCTGTATATGTAATAGTTAACCTCTAATGAATATTTTAATTTTACTTTAAACTTTTTAACCCTATAATTCTATAATAACCATTGTATAATTTATAGTAACCATTAATTGTGGTTTCATTTATGTATGTGCTTGATCAGAAAACATTTATTATTTAACTGTTTTTAATTACAGGTAGATGCCACTGAAAGTGAACCAAAGAGTTTTATCTTTATGAGTGAAGATGCTTTGACAAACCCACAGAAACTGATGGTTTTAATTCATGGTAGTGGTGTTGTCAGGGCAGGTCAGTGGGCCAGAAGGCTCATCATAAATGAAGATCTGGACAGTGGCACACAGATACCATTTATTAAGAGAGCTATGGATGTAAGTGTGATTTCTTTTATAAATGGGGGGCATTTTATAACTCTGTTTTGTGCTATAATTTATTTTAACATGTTTCTTCAAAAGTATATAGTAAACATAATCTTACCTATTAGTTATCATTTATTGGTAATGAAAAATTGTTTTTCATTATGTTGCAGTTACAACCAAAAAGAAAATTACATCTTAAGTATGTAAAGTATTACATAATGTCTCTGAAATGAATACTTCTTATTCTATTTTTTTGTTTATTATCATGTGAAATATCACTTAAACTATCAACTACTTATCAATATTATTGAAATACTTCTGAAAAAATATCATGACTGCTTTTGTAAATCTTTTCCTACCTAATTTAATAATGTTAGAAACTAAAAGAAATTTGCTACTTCAATTTAATCTCCTATTCTTTAAATGAAGAGTTGTTACAACTCAGTATTTTTTGTAATTCCTTTAAAAAATCTCTTTAGAGGCGCAAATAAAATGCTTTCAGTGTGAGACATATATACTACGTAGTAAATTGTAACATTCATTGAATTACTTTCTTGAATTCAAACTTTTTAGAAATTGGTGTTTTAAAATTGTGTTTAAGATTTTTATTTTCGGGCCTAGCATTCTACATGTAAATGTTAGGCTACTATTGTTTTACTGTCTTATTCTTGGGGTCTTTTGAATAGTCAAATTTTGCAAAGTGTAGGTTTCTATACTTACATGTAAGTATAGTTTTTCTTCCAAAAAAAAGTAAAGTGGAATCTTCTATAAGAATGTAAAGTTTATTTTTGTAATTAAATTGGGAAAGAATTCTTTGATAACACCAATATACAATTCAATGTCAAAGGTATGATGTTCCTTCCTGTGTTAACTCTGAAAGGTTAATATAGTTGATTCTAGAACAATGGTTGGGGCAGGGGGCAGCAGGGAATGGAGGAGAGTGGTTAAGAGTGCTGGCACTTTACCTTCACTCTGCACACAGTAAAAAATCCATACGTAACTTTTGACTCTCTCAAAACTTAAGGGTTAATAGTCTACTGTTGACCAGAACCTTACAACATAAACAGTTACCTAACACATGTTTTGTATATTATACATTTTATATACTGAATTCTTATAATAAAGTTAGCTACAGAAAAGAAAATGTTATTAAGAAGTCATAAGGAAGAGAAAATACTTAATAGTATATTTTGAAGAAAATCCATATGTAGGTGAACATGCACTGTTGAAATGCATGTTGTTCAAGGGTCAACTGTATTTAAGGCCTAGCCAAACTCTTAAAGAGTATTTTTATTAATAGATTTTGAGGCTCTTAAAATGCTTTAGGTAGAATTTCTTAGGTTAATTATGGGTTGTTTTTTTTTTTCAGTCTTCATGGGTATGTAAAGAATACAATGGCATTATTTCTTGCAAACTTCAGTGGTGTGTTTTTAGTAGAATTTAAGTAGCTAAAATAAATTGAGGTTTAGTTTGAAGTAACTCACATAAAATATATTATTTCTTAATTTTATTAAATGTGTTGGGTAACATTGGTTAATACAGTCATAGGTTTCAAGTGTACATTGCAGATCATGTATCTCTGTATTATTTAAACTGTTTCATACTTAAGGGTATGAATAGTGAATGAACTTTCTGACACACTAGTTTGTGGTTAGAAGAGATCCTATAGATCTATTTTAGCATTATATGTGAAATATGACCATAATTCAGTGAATATTTGAAAGTATAATTTAGTAAAAAAATCAGATGTTCATATGGTTGAGGACTAGTTGAAATAGTTTTTGTAATTATATTGTCCTTGCTACTATATCAACTAAGCCTTTCCCATTCTAGAATTTTTTTATTGTTATATAAGCTTTTTTTTGAGGTGAAAGAGTATATGGGAAGCTATAGCAAAGATCTTTGAATTGACTCTGAGTTAATATCCCAAACAGGAGAGAGGAAGTTTGTCAGTAACAATAGAATAGTTCTTATGCATAGAAATCTTGTTCTTATACATAGGAGTAGTGTTTTGGGTGTAACAGCATTTCATTGCCTTGTCATTTTTTTCTGTTTTTCTCAATTATAGCAACTTATCATTCCTTGGGAAAAATAAAAATAGCTGATTTCTAAATACTTTAGTATATAGTATATTTAGTATGCTATATACATTGAAATTAAAATTTTTAGCTTATATCCTTCTTTTATTTTGTAGTAACTGAATGTGAACTTTATTATGGTAACTTTATACATAGTGAACATTTAAATATGATGTATTTTTAATCTAGATAAAGTTATTTTATTATTTTGGTTTTACCTTTCCTTGTGTTCCTCTGGTAGTTCTTAAAGAGCTGCTCTCTGTTTTGGGGATGGTGCAAGGGGACAGGTGTGGAGACAGATGGTATTTTAGGAGGCTGGCAGAGGATGAATAATAGGGAGGAAGAAGTTGCCTCTTTCTTACTTTTAAATCAGAATAGCTCTGCTTGTTTTTATTTTTTGGACATTTTTCAAAATGTATTTACAGAAAGGTTTCTATAGTTTACAAAAGGTTAGGAGCCACTACTCTGTTTTTTATGGTTTGTCAATTTTCATATCACAGCTAAAGTGAATTCTTACAGTGAATTTTCAGGTCAGAGAGTATCACTTCTACTCAGTGTTGTTAATACTTCAGTTATATTTCTTGCAAGTATTTTATTTATATTGATATTAGGCTTTTATTTTACCCAAGTAATAATTGATATTGTGCATGTCAATGCTCTGAGGTCTGCATCCCATTGTCTGCTTTTAAATCTTTATTTGTTAAATCTTTTTAATTAAGTTGATTAGGATGATGTTGGTTAATAAAATTTTGTAGGTTTTGAACACTTCTATAAGGTCTCATCTGTATATGGCATTGTGTGTTTGCTACCCAAAGTCAGATCTCCTTCCATCACTGTATACTTGAACCCTTTACCCTTTACTACCCCCCTTCTCTCTGGTAACCACGACGCTGTTTTCTGTCTATGAATTTTTATTTATTTTTCCTGTTCTTTTTTCATTTATTGCTTTCAGTTTTATGTACCATATATGAGTGAAATCATATTGTTATTGACTTTTCCATCTGACATCTTTTGCTTAGTATAATATTAAGATCCATCCATGTTATCATAATCTTTCCTTATGGCTGAGTAGTATTCCACTGTACACATAGACCACATCCTCTTTATCCAGTCGTCTATCAAGAAACACTTCAGTAGCTTCTGTGTCTTGGCCATCATTAGTAATGCTGTGATGAACATATGGGTACATATATATTTTGAATAAATGCTTTCAACTTTTTCAGGTAGATGCTCAAGAAGGGGGTAGCTGGGTATATTCTTAATTTTTAATGTAAGATTAAGGTACTGAAATTGGATTCATATCATCGTGAGGATAACCCTTTTTTAAAAAAGCAGTAGCATTCTGCCTCTAAGTGGACTGTTTTGTAATATATACTTAATTAACTCTGTGGCACCTCTTTGGTTGACAGTGGGGTGAGGATTGGAACCATCTCCACAATGGCCCCTGAGATTTCTTCCTTGGAACTAGTGTCCCCATATATCACAATTTGAAAATCAAATCACAGATATGCCAATTCTTATATTTTAGATATTTCAGAACTTGGTTTTCAAAAATTATGAATATTTCATTTTGGAGAAGTAGTGCATATCAGATAAATTTCCACAATACTTCTGAGGCTGCCATAGTTAGTAATTTTAACAATCTTCATTGCATAATATATTACTTGGAATAGGAAATAGTATATCTATAGCCAAGTACTAATTATTCAGTGTCTGATTGTGCACTTTGAGAGTTGCTCATACTTGTTTCTTCTTTTTTCTTTTCTCATATGCATCTTTTTGCAAAAAAGGAGTGAGGAAGTAGGTGACACTTTAAATCATTTAATCTTTAATAGCAGGATGGATCAAGGGGGAAAATTTTAAGGAGTCAATCACTCTCAAGGTTGTACAGTACTTGTAGGACACAGAGTGTTAGTGCCTCCTTAAATTTTATACCCTAGCACCTCGCTGATCTTTTCCTGGCTCCTTTGACTGATGGAGATGTACTGTCAAAAAGTTTTATGGAGAGCAGTTTGGGAGTCACTGGTCTATAGATTCAAATTTTACTATGTGTCAGAATCCCCTGGTGAAACAAATTATCCTGGACCAGTCCCAGATTTTCATTTAGAAGATCTGGTTGGGTCTGAGTATGTACATATCTCAGGTGATGGTTATGCTGCTAATCTGGGCACTGTGCTAGAACCACTGGTATAAGTTAATACTCTTTGGATTGGTAAGGGTTTATTTATAACTTTCAGGGTATAGGTATAATTAATTGATAAGGTGGAAATTGAAGGCAGTTATATTTAGTAAAACAGAGAGTAAAAACTCCTAGACAATGTTTTATAATAAAATCAGTAGAATTAAAAGTTTATTCAGTCATTTGTTTTGTTTTTCTTTTTTATTGAATTTATTGGGGTGACACTGGTTAACAGAATTATACAGGTTTCAGGTGCACAGTTCCACAACACATCATCTGCACACTGTGAAGTGTGTTTATGAGAGTATGACAAATGAAAATAAATCTACATGATACATGCAAAAAATGAAACTAGTATACCTTCTTATACCACACACAAGAAAAACTAAAAATGGATTAAAGACTTAAATGGAAGGCTCAAAATCATAAAAATCTGAGAAGAAAGCAGGCAGCAAAACCATGGAAATTTCTCATAGTAATATTTTTCTGATACACCTCCTTGGGCAAGGGAATCAAAAGAAAAAATAAGCAAAACCTTTTTAGTTTGATAGTTCCATTTGACTGATACATCAAGAGACAGCACTATAAACTTGAATGTGAAATAGCAAATATGAGCAACACTAAAAGTATTGAGAGTGATTGTATCTAGGGAGCAGACCTAATGGAAAGGATTAGAAAAGGATAATTCGTTCTTTGGATGTGTACCTTTTGCTTTTACTTGACTTTAAGATTATATACATGTATCCTCTGATATTCAACAGTTTATTTTAATAAATTTTAAGTGAACATTTGTTTATAGTTTACATTTTACTTGAATTTATTGGAGAGATATTGGTTAATAAAATTACATAGATTTCAAGTGTACAGTTCTGTAACACATCATCTGTATATTGATTGTATTGTGTGTTCACCAGCCTAGGTCAAGTGTCCTTCCGTCACCATTAATTCCCTTTTGACCCTCTCCTATCTCCCCACCCCCCTTTCTCTCTGGTAACCATCACACTGTTTGTTGTCTGTCTCTGTGATTTTTGTTTTTGCTTAATCCCTTCACCTTTTCCACCAAGTTCCCACCCAAGTGCCCTCCCGCCAGACAGCTGTCAGTCTGTTCTCTATATCTGTGGATCTATTTCTACTTTGTTTATAATGAGACTCCACGTATAATTGAAATCATACAGTATTTGTCTTTCTCTGTTGGGCTTCTTTCAGTTAGCATACTTTCCAGATGCATCCATGCTGTCACAAAAGGTAAGATTTCTTTCTTTTTTACGGCCCAGTATTATTCCATTGTGTAAATGGACCACAGTTTTTTTATCCACTCATCCACTGATGAGCACTTGGGTTGCTTCCAAATCTTAGTTATTGTAAATGACACTTCAGTGAACATAGGGATGCATACAGGGTAAGGCAAAAGTAGAATTACAGTTGTTCATATGGAAAATAATACCATAATTGATAAGTAATAATACAAGAATGAACTCTTATTTCACATACTCAAAGCTGTAAACCTACTTTTGCCCTACTCTGCATATTCTTCCAAATTGGTATTTCGGGTTTCTTTGGATATATTCCCAGAAGTGAAATTGCTGGGTCATAAGGCAGTTCCCTTTTTAACTTTTCAGGGACTCTCCATACTGTTTTCCGCAGTGGCTGCAACAGTCTGCATTCCTACCAACAGTGTACTAGGGTACCCTTTTCTCCACATCCTCACCAGCCCTTGTTGTTTGTTGATTGTTTATGATGGCCATTTTGACAAGTGTGTGATAATATCTCCATGGTTTTAATTTGCATCTCTCTGATGATTAGTGATGATACATATCTTTTCATACGTATATTGGCCATCTGTATGTCCTCTTTGGAGAAGTGTCTATTCAGATCCTTGGCTTATTTTTTAATTGGATTTTTTTTTTTTTTTTTTTTTTTTTTTTTTTTTTTTTTTTTTTTTTTTTTTTTTTTTTTTTTTTTTTTTTTTTTTTTTTTTTTTTTTTTTTTTTTTTTTTTTTTTTTTTTTTTTGGTGTTGAGCTTTATAAGTTCTGTTATGGGTAGACAAGAATCTCTTTACCATCCTCAGTTTTCAGATTAAATCAGCAAGCAAACTCTATAATATTACTGCTTCTTTAATATTGCTTATGGCTTAGCCAAGTAGGCACTGTGCTTGTTTTCTTGCTATGTTTGTTTTCATGGAATTTTTAATCTTGTAGGGTTTAAAATTTTTTTCTTTGTATTTATTGTTAAGTCAGCTCTTGATTAGCCTCTTAGTATTTTTTAACATGGTCAAATTTATCAGATAATTTTCCAGTTTCAAGTTTTTTAGAGAATGCTCTTTTGGAATTCTGTGACTTTTGTTCCATTCTTGACTGGTCACTTTCAAAACCTGCCTTCCTGTCTTTCTCATCATGGGACTCCCCTTAGATTCTTTCTTATCTGTTTCCTGAATCTAATGAACCCTTGCTTGTGGAGAAATGCCTTCATTTTGTTGGAGTCATCAAAGAGTGAATATAAGATAAAACTTTAAAACCATGTATTTCTGAACTCTGCCTTTATTTTTTCTTTAAATTTTCTTTTTATCTTCACCTGAGGGCGGTCTCTCTTTCCCCCTCCCCTC
>PVIA01002507.1:84529-206729 GCA_004024845.1 Tonatia bakeri | reverse complement strand
CATTACCCAAGATTAAAGATGAGGAGAGAATCTTAAAAGCAGCAAGAGGGAAGGAGAGAGTTATCTACAAAGGAGTTCCCAGAAAACTATCAGCTGATTTCTCAAAAGAAACCTTACAGAAAAGAAGGGGCTGAAAATAAGTATTTAAATTCATGAAATGCAAGGATCTATATCCAATGATTACTCTATCCAGCAAAGTTATCATTAGAATGGAAGGGCAGATAAAGTGCTTCCCAGATAAGGTCAAGTTAAAGGACTTCATCATTACCAAACCCTCATTATATGGAATGTTAAAGGGACTTATTCAACAAATAGAGGAAGATTAAAAACTATGGACAGTAAAATGACAACAAACTCACAACTATCAACAAGTGAACCTAAAACAAATGAAAGCAAAAACTCAGCAAACAACTAGAACAGGAACAGAATCAGAGAAATGGACATCACACGGAAGGTTTCCAGTGGGAAGAGGAGGAGAAAAATGAGAGGGAAGGTACAGGAAATAAGAAACATAATCGATAGGCATAAAATAGACAGGGGTAGGTTAAGAATGGTATAGGAAACAGAGAAGTCAAAGAACTTATATATACAACCCATGGACATAAACTAAGGGGGGAATGCTGGAGGGTTGCAGGGTGTAGGGTAGAGCAGGAATAAAGGGGAAAAAAGTTGGGAAAACTGCAATAGCATAATCAATAAAATATACTTTAAAAATAAAGTGTAAATAGTAGGTACAAAATAGGCAAGGGGAGGTTAAGAATAGTATAGGAAATGTAGAAGCCAAAGAACTTATACCTATGATCCATGTAGGTGGAATGGGGTGTGCAGCGTGAAGGGGAATAAAGGGGCAAAAATGGGACAAGTGTAATAGCATAATCAATAAATATATTTTTAAAAAAAACATGAAATAGAATCAAGATAGATAATCCATGAACTATCTGTTCATAATATTATATCTGCTCTTTATTTTTAGAGATGATAGGATAAAAATTTCAAAATATCATTTTTGATTTGGGGAACTTAGTACAGTTGACCCTTAAATAACATGGGTTTGTACTGTGCAAGTCCACTTATACAGACTGTTTTCAATAAATACTGTTTTCAATCTGCAGGTGAGTGTCTGAGGGTGCAGAAAGCAAACTGTATACATTACTCCATTTTATACAAAGTGGACTTGAGCATCTGTAAATTTTGGTATCGGAGTAGGGGCCCCAAGTACCTAGGGACAACTTAATTTTAGGGGGAGTCAAAAGTTATATGCACATTTTTAACTGCATAGGGGATGGTGCTTCTGAGCCCCTGCATTGTTCATGGGTCAACTGCACATTCTTCACAGTGTCCATAATTCTCAATGTGGTGCCATGCATTCATTTGGTCATATGTTTAAAACTGCCCATCTAGTGTCTGTTAGACGTAGGCTCTGTGCTAGGGATTGTAGATGTATCCACAAACAAGATGGATGTCAGTGCTGGTCACACAGAGTTTACACACCTGGGAACGAGTCAGTATACAAGGAAGGAAAATACAGATAACATCTGTGTACACTGCTTAAGGAACACCTGCAAGCAAAATTTTGTTTGCCTCCATCTAAGTAAAAGAAGCTAAAGCTATACCAAAAGCATTATTTTTTAAATCCAGATAGTAGTACTGCTTTAGGATTGAGAAATATGCCAGTGAACATGATTTAATATAGCTGTCTTCTTATTTTAAATGTATATGTATGCTAAGTATCTTTTTGTGTTAATTTTATCAACAAAACAATGCTTAAATTTGTAATAAATTGATGATTTCTTGATAAATTTATGCTTTTGCAAAATTTCTTTTAGGCGATAAATTATTTCTGAATGTGTAATTACTATTTATTAAGATTTTCCTGTGAAATGTGTAGAAATTTTTTTTGCTATATTTATTATTTGGGAACGCACATTCAGAGAAAGCCACAATAGTTATCCACTGAGCACCAGAATCTAATGTAAACAATAGATCTTGGAATTGTATGTCAACTACAGCATCACTAATTTCATATATATTATCACAATGAATTATCTTAATATCAATTTATTTTGTTGCATTATAACTAACAAAACACTACTCAGATCAGACAGGAGAATCAATGTTATGCCTGGCATATAGTAGAAACACATTAAATGTGTGTTGAATGAATAAATAAACATCATGACTACTGCAACTTTAGCTCTTGAATTTTAATGATCATTGAAAATGTTCTTCCTTACCTTCATTTCCAACTATGCACCCTCATCTTTAAGCCACAGAAATAGTTTACTTTTTCTTGTCTCTATTCTGAAGTATACACCTCATCTCTCACTCTGAAGGGCCAAGTGTGATTTTGCTTTTCTGATCGCCAAGAAAACTGTCAGAAATCGGTAGAATATTCTACCCATGCGGCATACCACTCTTAGACTAGTGATGCGTGCGAGTGTTGGCTATTTATAAATGATCATGTAGACAGAGTGAGCACATTCACTACTATCTGGGGGTTTCCCAGTTTACTAATTTGATTTATGGAAAGACAGATGAAGCTGATATGCAAACAATTTTAACTTTATAATTACACACATTTATTTTATTATACTTTGCACATGAATCTGAAAGATTAAAACTGAATAATAACCCAATGGTTGATGCTACGTAATTTCAAAAACTCAAGTGTAAATTACATTTAATTGATTTTTTAGATTCAGGTGGCCATTGAACAACATGGGGGCTAGGGGCACTGACCCCCCACTAGACAGTCAAAAATCATGTATAACTTTTGACTCACCTGAAATTTAAGTTGTCCCTGATATCTGCAGGGGACTGGTTCCGGGGTCTCCCTGGAAAACTGAAATATATGGATATTCAAATTCCATATACTATATAAAATGGCATAGATCAATGCATACAGTTGGCCCTCTGCATGTGTGGACTCCCAACTTTGCACTGAAAATAGAATAGGTATTTATTGAAAAAAATTCCACATGTAAGTGAACCCATGAAGTTTAAACCCCTGTTTGTCAGGTCACTATACTGATATATCCACAAGGTTTTGCCCTGGAGACACAATCGGTCCTATCCACACCCACTTTCCTCAGCACACACATTTCCCAGGCATGCCATGCTGGCTTCCTCTGGCTGCTTGACTGGCTGGCTCTGAGCTGGCCAGGCTGGGAGAACGGGAGAACCAACTTTATCTAAGTGCGATCCTCTCAACCAGTACAGAAGGAATTTAGTAAATAAATAAGCTAGCTTCTTCCTCCTCAGCACTGACATGCAACAAGCTTTTACGGATTTTCAGACAACTGAATCTCAGTATCTCAGAGCATTAAGTTGCTCATTATCACACATCTTTCCCTTCTTTGTCTCACCCTTCCAAATCTCCTGTAAATGCTTCCTAAGATCAAAATAAATTGCTTGCACTCTAAACTTTGTTTCAGTTTTGACTTCTGGGACAAAGTACTTATATTCTGGTATAATATTAAAATTGATAGAGGCCATAATGTAAGTGCAGACCAAGTGCTATGGAACCTCACAGGAGGTACTATACTTAAAATCAGTTGAGATGGCATTTAAAAAAAGAAAAGAACTGTGGATATATATACCAAGGGCAGGCAATAGGTTAAAGCTCAGTTAGGTCAAGTTGAAAGTAATGTTTAGGATACTGACATGAAAAAATTGAGGATATTCCAAAAAGAATAAAGGACTGAGAAACATATAGAGGCCATATAGCAGATTCAAATGGAGAAGACAGTGTGTGTTTCTGTTTGGCTAGACCATTGGCTGCATGAGGGGGGTTAGCTAAAGGATAGATTGGACATGGAGTGTACTGCATGTCTGGCCAAGAATTGTGATTATTTTGTATAGACAATGAGGAACCTTAGTGATTTTTTTTTAAAAAGGTAATTGACATGATCAGAAGGTGCCTGAAGAAAATTTATCTTTTAATTGAGTAAGCTAAATTTGAATTGGGAAAGGGAGCATAGAAGGCTAGTCTAATAGCATTGGTAGCACATAATGATGCCAAAAATTAAGGTTACCAAAGAGGAAATGGAAAAAGACAGAGATATGTATCAGATGCAGCCTGGCTGATTCTAAGGCAAAGAGGACATGACTATAAAAATAAAGCACAGAAAATACAGCAGACGGAGGAGGCTTTGAGGCAGACAGACTTGGGTTTAATCCAGTGTGAGATCTTGTAGGCTCTTTCGGCCTTGTGAGATGTGAATATTTTCATTTGCAAGAATGGGAAGAAGTCATACCCTATGGGTTTGTGAAGTTTGAACAGATAATGCATTTAAAGTCCAGCACAGTGCCTGGAGAATATTAAGTATGCAATTAATTAATGGTATTTATTATTGCTGTTGTTAAAGCATAAGTAGATAAGCAAAGTCTTTAAAAAATTACATCCCTAAGGGCAAAACTTAGCCAATGATATTAACATATCAAAATAAAGAATTTATCAATCAGAAGAGTGATAGAATTCATCAACCTAGAATTAATTATTAAAGAAAGGGGAACAAAAGACAGATAGACCTATAGCAGAGGCCAGCACACTCATCCATGAATCATGCAACTTTTCCTTCTGTCTCTGCTTCCATGATCTCAAAACTACCTTGGGGCCCTGGCCCAGCAGCTCAGTTGGTTGGAGCACGGTTCTGATATGCCAAGGTTTAAGGTTTGATCTCTGGTCAGGACACATACTAGAATCAACCAATGAATGCAAAAATAAGCGGAACGGCAAATCAATCAAAATCAATCTCTGTCTGTCTGTCTGTCTGTCTCTTACTCCCTCTCCCTCTCCTCTGTCTCCCTCTATCTCCTCTGTCTTTCTCTCTCCAGTTAAAAAAAGACTTTGAGATTATAATTTAGTTTCATTTGTAGGTCTGCCTACAGTAATACAAAATACTGGCCATGTTAATTTGAGAAATCTGCTGCTATTTTGAGAAATAGCATTTGTATTAAAGCTTAATAAATTCTCATTTGAAGTTTATAGTCTCTTATAACATGGTATATAATATGTTTATGCTCTCAAAAGAATTTCAGATGCTGATCAAGATGGCAGAGTAGGTAAATACAATACTTGAATCTTCCAACAACCATATCAAAATTACAACTATCATTCAGAACCACTATATCTAGCTGAACAAAAGTCCTATGACTAAAAATATACAGAAGAAGCCACACTGAGACTATAGAAGGGGCAGAGATATGGAATAGGATGGTCCCACATCCATGCATGGTGGATAAAAATTTAGGGAATATCTTGATTTTGGAGGAACTTCTTGAAGAACCAGGTGATCCCAGCCCCACACCAGGCTCCCCAACCCAGGGTTCCAGTGCCAGCAAAAGAAGTCCCCATAACTTCTGGCTGTGTAATAACTAGCGGGGCTGTGGTGAGTAAGACTGAAGGTGATTGGAGACACAGATGTTCTTCTTAATGGGCCCACAGATAAATTTACCTGGACTCACTGGCTCTGAACTCCAGTGCTGGGCACAGCTCAAGAGGTATCAGGGACATATGTAGGGGAACTGGATTGTCTGACATGAGGGCAAGAATTGGAGAGGCAGATTTCTCCCAGACAGAAGTTCTGGCAAAAGTCATTGTCCCTTTTCTGAGCCCTCCCCAACAGATCATATAGGCAGGTGCCGTATCTGAGCTCCAACATCCCGGCTAATGCTGTTTGTCCTGCCTTGGTGATTCTCTGAGACTGTGTACCACCCAACTTGCAGGCATAGTCAAGCTGTTTCCAGTAAATTTTCTGTACAACCTGTCTTGGTTCATGCTTCAGTTTTCTGAAAATCTCTCAAACAAGGAGCACCTGGCCTCAGTGTGCCCCCTTACCTCTCACTGGGTAGCCCCAGGGCTGGCACTAGTGGAGCCAGTCTTGGTGTACAGCTTGGCCTCTCCTGGGTACCTACAAACCCAGCAAAGTGGCAGCCATGTGCAGATGACTCTGTAGCTCATGCTGGGTGGTCCCGGGCAGGGTACAGGTGGCAGCTGACCTCAGCCTGCACCTCCTGGGAGATCCCAGAGCCAACACACTTGGTGGACAGCTTCAGACCACATCTGGAACCACCCAACCACCTCCGCAAATGACACAGTCAAGGGGCAGACTCAGTGGGCACCAGAGCCCTGCTGAAATAAGTCCTGCTCTATAGAGTGGGCCCTTCATTGCCAGTCTTCAAAGAAAATCACCCTGGGTATAAATCCCCTCTCCCAGAGGTGCAGACAGCAATCAAGCCCCAGCACAACAGAATGGCGTGCACAGCTCTCAAGGGCAGGGCGCATCTGAAGTGCCCAGCTCAGGCGAACGGGAAGCCTTGACACTGGACGTTACAAGGTAATAAGAACTTCGACAAAAAGATAGAAAACATAAACATGGAAATAGAAAACATTTAAAAAGTTAGAAATGAAATATACATTAACTGAAATGAAGAATACATTTCAGAGAATCAACAGCAGGCTAGATGATGCAGAGGATCAAATCAGATTTGGAAGAGAAGAAAGCAGAAAACACCCAATTAGAAGAGCAAATACAAAAAAATTAGGCTAGTATAAGGACCCTCAGAGACACTAACATTCACATCACGGGGGTGCCAGAAGATGAGAAAGAGAGCAAAATATTGAAAACCTATGGGGGAAAAATGATGGAACACTTACCTAACCCAGTGAAGGAAATAGACCTACAAGTCCAGGAAGCACAGAGGTCCCAAACAAGGTGAACCTGAAGAGGCCCACTCCAAGACACATCATAATTGAAATGCCAAAGGTTAAAGACAAAGCAAGAATCTTAAAAGTGACAAGAGAAAAGCAGTTAATTATGTACAATAGAGTTCCCATAAGACTGTCAGCTAATTTTTCAACAGAAACTTTGCAGGCCAGAAGAGATTCGCAAGAAGTATTCAAAGTGACGAAAGGCATAGACCTACAACCAAGCTCACTCTACCCAGCAAAGCTATAATTTAGAATAGAAGGATAAATAAAGCTTCCCAGACAAGTAATAGTTAAAGGAATTCATTGCCACCATATCAGTATTATAAGAAATGTTAAGGGACCTTCTTTAAGAAAAAAAAGTCAAAACCATTAATAATAAAGTGTCAATAAATACATATCTATCAATAATTACCTTAAATAATGCAATCTTCCCATGTGCAATAACATGGATGGATCTAGAGGGTAATGTGCTCAGTGAAATAAGTCAGCGGAAGACAAATGCAGTGATTTCACTGATGCGTGGAAACTAAAACAACAAAGGAGCAGAACAGAAACAGACTTGTAGATGCAAGAACAATGTGACAGCTGTGAGATGGGAGAAGTTTGGGGGGATGGGTGTAAAGGGTGAGGGGGTTAAAAAGTACATCATGGGATGTAAAGTACAGAGTGGAGAATATAGTCAATAACATTATAATAACTATGTATGGTGTCTGCTGGGTACTAGATTTATCAGGGTGATTACTCAGTAAGTTACCTAGTGCCTAATCACTGGGTTGTATTATATGTCAACTGTAATTGGAAAATATAAAAATGTTTTGTTTGAAAAAAGAAATGAAACCTATTTGGCACATATCCACATAAAAACAACTTCAAGTTTCGAAGAACACAAACCTAACATTTAAATTCTGGGCTGAACCCTGACCAGTGTGGCTCAGTTGGGCATCATCCTGCAAAGCAAAAGGTTGCTGGTTTTATTTTGGTCAGGGCACATGCCTGGATTGCAGGTTTGGTCCCCAGTTGGGGAAGACTCAAGAGGCAAGTGATTGATATTTCTCCCTCACACTGATGTTTCTCTCTCTCTCTTTCTCCTCCCCTTTTCGTCTCTCTAAAAATCTAGTCTCTTTCTGCAATGGAAACTAAGGACAGGGATTACAGCATTGACTCAGATAAATCTTACTTCTCATATTAGCTCAGGCCCTGAAATGTTGTGAATCCATGCTTTGCCTATCAATTTCTGTTTCAGTTGCACGAGGAAGCTAATATTTAAAGAAAGTAAAAATACATTGTTGAAGCTTAGATAAATAAAAGGTTCCTTAGTTTAAAAAATAAATAAATGTAAATAAAATATTTAAAAAATTATAGACCGAGAAGAACTTAGAAAGAAGTATCTGTTCATGTATTTCTTTCACTTTACAATGCCTGGCATATGGTGGTCCTCTACACTCCTGAGTGAATGATTTGATTGCACAGCCTTTTTAATTCTATTTCCTTTATATTAATAATGAGCTGAACAAAGTAAGTGAGATCCATTATCAACTTCAGTAAAAGTCTCTTAACAAACATGACAATAACAATATTCAAATTCACAAAGTGCCTAGAGTCAAAGGAATACCAGAATGGATTTCATTACAACTAAAACTTAAATAAAAAAGACACAACATAACCAAGTGATTTTATTCCTTTTTAAAAGTAGCTCCCAAAGAAAGGTTTTCTTCCTACCTATAGAAACTTACAGAGAGTAAGACCAAAGGTAAGGTTTTCTTAATACACTGGGAAGAGCACCTGGTTGGGAGTGAAGAGGCCAGGACAGAAATCTGCTCTCACTTCTGTCATAAGCCAGTCGTGTGGTATTAGTCAAACTGCTGACACTGATTAGTGCTCAGTTTCAGTAAATGTCCATGAGAATGTTGGATTAGATGATTATGAGTCTCTGCAAGTTCTAAAGTCCTCCCTGAACTGTTATTGCTCTTTAGCCAACATAGATCCAATCTTATTTCTTGCTTCCTTTTTATTGCATAATGGATTTTACATAGAAAACTAATGAAAATAATAAAATATTTATTGTGACCTATGTCTATTTTTATGAATAAAAATAGCATCAAATAAGGGAATTCCTGCTCTCAAACACAAGACCAATATTTATTATCTATTATAGCCAGCAAGGCAGAGCAATAATTCACATCCTGGGTTCACGCCACAGTGCCTAATAAATATTGATGCCTCAATGTGTGTCTAAAGGAAACAGATAATCTGTTGGGGAAAAAAATCAAGTTTCCTTTCAAGACATTATGGGAAACATTTTGTTACAGAACTTGATTTTTCACTCATTAGCACTTGGTTTTAGCATAGACATTTTGAGACCAATCATTCTTTAATTCATCTACAATTGCAAATTAGCAGTTATTCTCCACTTACCTAGAAATTTTACTATCAAGTAAAAGTATTCTTAGTTATTTTCTGCATATTTGCTGCAGATGCACTAAAATTTTGAAGCTTCTTCTCAAGGTTAATTGGAAAGGAACACTGGTGCAATTTAAACAGGGCCTGTCAAACAAGCATTCATATATATTCCTCTAATCAGATTAAAGATTAAATGTTTCATTCTTCAGACAGGCATTTGACTATAATTCTGAGAAAGAACACGTTTCTATTGTAATAAGTGTAGCAAAAAGAATACCATGGTTTCTACTTTCTATCAAAATGTTCATTAACATCCAAGCCCAAAGGCACATGTTTTTGGCCCTCACAAAATTATCATTAGTGAAACTAAAATTGCCTAAGAACATACCATACTAGGTTGTTCAATAATGTACAAGGCATACAAGCTCCATTGCTGGTACTCCATTCCAGGGTCCATAAGAACATCTACAACCACAGAGTAAAGCTCAGGCTCACAACCAGTGGCATGCCAAAGATGGTATAAAGAGGGGCTTCGGGCCCACGCCATTACCTCCCAGAGCATCACCACCTAGTATTTGTAAAGATATTCCTGGAGCTGCCAGGGACAAAAAGCCGGGACTAAAAGCATGCCTTAGCCAGTGTCTGAGATTCATCACTGTTAACAATAAACTTAACACAAGATAGATTTTACTTTTTTTTTTAATACTTACTTTCCCTACCCCTCTCTCTTTCTAGTTGTTGGGCTTCCTTTCACCCTTTATCTTACACATTCTCTTATATCCCCTAACCCCATTCTAGATTTCTATCCAGACAGCTGGAGAAGTCTTGCCTTACTCCAAAGGACTATTTCTTTCCCCATTGTTCCTGTGCTATACAAAACTGCTACTTTTTCAAAAATAGCAAATTCTTAGATCATTTTACTATGTTCTAGAGACTTTGCCAAGTACTTTCACATATTGATTTATTGAATCCTCACAATAACTCTAAAAATCATTACTATTATTATCTCTACTTATAGTTGAGAAAATAGAGGTAGAAAAAAATATATATATAAATACTATATTATATATTAAAATATATAATATATATTTTTATAAATAAAGAACCCAGGACTTGACATCTGGCAGTGGGGTTTAAGAGCCTATACTCTTAACTAGTAAACCCTACTGCCCCACTGAGTCATTGTGTGACGTGAATCCTGGAAAATTTATTATGAGTCTGTCTCTGTTTTGCTTGTTAGTTCAGTGTGTGCATTAGATTCCACATGTGAGTAAAATCATATGGTACTTGTCTTTCTCTGACTGGCTTATTTCACTTAGCATAATGTTCTTCTGAGACCTGCTTTATGTATGGCTTTGCAGATGATTTTTAAAAGTTAAGGAGGAACATATAATTTTTATTCTGTTATAGAATCTTTTCAATCACCTATAGAGGCTTTATTATTCTCCATTTTTTATTGTTGTTCAAGTACAGTTGTCTCCATTTAACCTCCACCACTATCCCCCACTCCACCCACCTCCACCTCCCACTCTCAATCACAACCCCCCTTTGTTTTGTCCATTTAAAAGTATATACTTTTTCTCCAGTTTTCTTTACCAGTTTTAATAAATCAGACCTTTTGATTAGGTTTTTCCAGTCTTCTTTATCTTTGCTTATTTTTCACTTCTCTGACTTAATAATTGAGAAAGATATGCTGAAATATGTCATTATGATAGTACAGTTCTATAGTTCTGTCAAATTACATTATTATCAATTTAGTCTGTTTCATTAATTGCATACAATTCTAGAATTATCATATCTTTCTGATGAATTACAGTGAATCCAGATGAAAAGAAGAAAACTGGTTAAATATATTCTTATGGAAGTATAAAGGATTACACATTTAAACTTCCCAAGGCCATTTACATTTTGAATCAAATGATTTAATAAATAAATACTTTTTCTATTTAATAACCTAAACTTTATATTTGTGAATGATTTTAAAAATTGAGGATAAAATATTTTTGTGTAAAGTAGTTCCCTGAACTGCCTGAATTACAGCAGGACTTCGATCTCAAAAAAAAATCTTGTTTCAGGGTCATATAACTTGCCTCCATCCAAATCAAGAGTTCCAAATTCTCCCCATTCTATCTCTCCACTGCCTCAAACACCTAGCTCTATACATGTTTTCTTTTTTTCCAATGGGCTCACATTTCTGCAAGATGGACAAACTTTGGTATAAATCTAATATTTGAAAGGCAGTTATGGGAACTAGCAAAGAATCTTACATGCCTATATTCTATAACTCACAGTTATTATGTCATTGAATTTTGTTAGACACAGATAACTAAAATTATGGCATATAACTGTCCTCTTTTATGGAAAAATTACTCTTTAGTATTCAGTTCTGTTTCTTCGAGCAAATTTGGAGCTTTTAATAAATCTAATGAAACACTGTTAAAATGTGTATTTAATTTTATACTGAGAATAAAAAGCTTTAAAAATTTAAAAGACCTAAGGTAAAATATTTAATTATGATTTTAATTAATATTGATATATTTTCTGCATACAGTGGTACATTTTATAGAACGATGTTGTTTCACCAAATACTTTAGCTCATCTCTAATCTCTAATGAGGAACATCTTAAGTGAACCAGTTATCAGTTGAAAGAAGCCAGGTTATTTCTGTAAGTAATGATTTCATTTTTAACAGAATTATAAAGTTGAATCTCAACTACAGTGATTTAACTGCTCTTCTTTGGCATTGTGAAAACACTCCCAGTTTCCCTTCTTCTTTTCAGAGATGAAATGTGATGTTAAGTGTTTAAATCACACTGGAAAGAGAGGAAGACATAAGAAAATTAAAACCAACATTCTAATATGTAGGCCTGGCCGAGTGGCTCAGTTGGTTGGAGCGTCATCCATACACAAAAAAGCTGCAGGTTCAATCCACATTTGGTGGTCATACAGCAGACAACCAGTTGATGTTTCTCTCTCATATTGATGTCACTCTGTCTATCTGTCTGTCTGTCTGTCTCTCTCAAAAATTCAATGAACATTTCTGGGGTGAGGCTTTAAACAACAAAAGAATCTATCATATAATTGTTCATCTACTTTTTCAGTGTATAATTTTATATTCTTTATCAACTCAAAGTGTGTAAAATATTCAACATATCTTGTTTATATAAAGCATATAAAATATTCCAATAAAATATTTTGTTTAACATAAGAAGCAAAAAGGAAATTTCACAATAATAAATTAATGTCTTTATAGTATACTATAATTAGCTATTTTTTACTAGATATATGGCATTTATTTATTGATACAATCATTCTCTGTGTGGTCAGATTAATAAATGACCTCAAAATTAACTAATACTCATTAGTCTTGAATAATTTTGTATCAGTAGCATTGAATGCCCTCTGATATTTAACTTAAGACATTAAGTGAAAATATTAGAAATGTTTAGCACATGAAATTATGAGTGCTAAACACTGGGGTAGGGATTTCACACAAATAGTTTGATTTATATACATTATTTGTTCTTTTATACACAAAGAATGAGTCTTAGAATGAGGGAAAGAATTAGTGGAGCTATGTGAGGAATATAAAGTTAAAGAGCTGGAGGAGACCATTTATCCACATGGAAAAGTGTCAAATAACATAAAATACATGTGAAATATACATGTGGTATGCAATGTGAGGCACTGTAATTTGTGACATTAGAATAAAAGATGAGAAAAATAATGACCTGTATAGCCATTACTATACTTCATCTGGCCCATAGACCACTATTTTTGAGAGATGCTCATTAGAAGTCAATTTGGGAAGTACTCCAGGATATAATGGTTATTATATATGGCACATGGCACATTAAACCTTAAGAAATCTTTGTAACATTGTCAACATAGTTTAGGAAATCTGTGTTTTAAGATGATTTTCTGTTAAGAAGTGTAAAAGGAGAGAATATGTAATGATGTACAAAATGTTAAATTTTGTGGGAACTTACTGCTAAGTTCATCTCTATGTGGAGAACTATCACCCCCTCCATCTGAACTTCTGGAGCTGCACTGCATGACAGAAACATAATGTAAACCACACAGTGGTTTAGTTGTGTTTTAGAATGACTCTAGATAACCCAAATCCTTACCTTTGTGAAAAGGAAAACAACAACAACAAAAAAGAATGAAAATCATTCTTTGGGGCAAATACATGGCTAGCACAATATTATTTTGGATTTCTTTAACATGAAAAAAAAGGAAAATAAAGATAAGCAATGGATAAAACAAACACACAAACAATTAAGTTATAGTAACAGGCTAAAATACTTTCAAGTAGATATTAACTTTCCTCTAAAATAATAATTATATTGTACTCACTTTTTGAAAAATCTAGTAGAGAATCATAGATCTTAAATGGTATTTTCTCAAATGTTATCATCAAAGTCCATTACATTAAAATTCCATAAAATATTAAAAATTAGAAAATAAACTTGTGTAACTTCTCTTTTAACTTAGAAAGCTAAACAGTGATAAATTTGAAATAACTGATTAATCTCAAATCTTTCTATAAAACAGGACAAAGTAAAAGAAAAGCAACACAGAAAACCTCCTTTAAAGACTACATCTTAGAGTGCACAGGTGAAAGTCTAACAGGTGCCAACCTTAATTTGGAAGCCTCTTGAATAAGTGATAAAACAGAATGGAAATTGATTTACCACCATGAGCTATAACACTGAGTGGGATGTGCTATTAAGCATTCTAAAGCAGAATCTTCATTTCCTCCAGGGCAAAGCATACTTAGAAAGGAAAGCTGCTTTACTGTAAATTAATCTATTTTGTAGACTTAGGAGGTTTTAGCTGGATGACATGTCTTAACCTTTCTGGAGTGTATAAATTACTGTAAAGCTCATAGCAAAACAGCAGAGTATGTTCCAATAATATTTCACATTGCTTTGCCTAATATAGAGGTAACGGAAAGTCATTTGTATGTTTATGGAGGCCTTCTTTCAGGTTAAATACAAGGGGAAATCGCCTTGAAGAGTATCTCTGTTTTGTAGAATGTTGGAGAAAATTACCCAGATTAAAAAATAGCTATAATGGTGTCCAACAACTAGTCTTCGGATTTAACACAAAACACTAACTGGATTGACTATTTTTCTTTAAAAGAATATATTTATCCACTCATCTACTGATGGACACTTAGGCTGTTTCCTAATCTTGGCTATTATAAATATTGCTGCTGTCAACATAGAAGTTCATAAACTCTTTTGAACTGGTATTTCAGGATTCTTAGGGTATATTTCCAGCATTTATGCAATGGAATACTATGTAGAAGAAAAAAAGAGAAGGAATCCCTACCTTTTTTAATAGCATGGATGGAAATGGAGACTATTATGCTATGTGAAATAAGCCAGTTAATGAAAAACAAATATCATTATATGATCTCATGTATAAGATGAATCTAATGAACAAAATAAACTAATGAGAAAAATACAACCAGAGACCTAGAATCATAAAAAAGACTGACAGCTGTAAGAGGGAATGGGGGAATTGGGGACTGACTGAAGGAAAGTGAAAGGATTAGTCAAAGAAAACATATGGCCCTGGCTGGCGTAGCTCAGTGGATTGAACGTGGGCTGCAAACCAAAGTATCACAGGTTCGATTCCCAGTCAGGGCACATGCCTGGGTTGCAGGCCACGGCCCCCAGCAACCACACATTGATGTTTCTCTCTCTCTCCCTCCTTTCCTTCCCTGTCTAAAAATAAAAAAATAAATAAAATCTAAAAAAAAACATATGAAGGACCCATGGGAAAGGACAACAATGGGAGGACTGACTATGGAAGTGGGGGATGGGCTGGGTGGAGAGGGGCAAAGTGGGAAAAAGTGGGACAACTGTAATAGCATAAATAATAAAATAAAAATAAAATAAAATGATTTAAAAATAACAAAAATAGATTTAGATTTAACAGTTACAAAGTTAGATCAACTTATAGATGCACAGTTTAGTAAGATAAAATAGGTAGAGTTGACCTTTGAACATGCTTGAGTTAGGAGTGCCAACTCCCCATGCAGCCAAAAATCTGTTTATAACTTCTGACTCCCCCAAAACTTAACTACAGCCCCTTGGAATCCTCAGAGGATTAGTTCCAGGATCTCCATGGGTACCATATCCAAGGGTGCACGAGTCCCTTATATAAAATGGCATAGGGTGATGCATACAGTCAGCCCTCTCCAATCACAGATTCCCAACCACAGACAAAAATACTGTTTTCAGTTGGTTGAATCCACAGATGTGAAACTTGGTTCTGTGGAGGGCCAACTGTATATGTATTGAAAAAAATCCACACATAAGTAGACCCACACAGTTCAAACCTGTGTTTTTCAAGCATCAACAGTAATTATTCTTTAAACAGACTTAATTATGTCTGATTTTTCTATGCTATATATCACCTGCTGAATGTTACTGAATGTATACAAATTCAAATCCTAGTAAGAAACCACATTGTAAAATAATTGTGATTCCAATGGTAAATCATGATGAGAAATATAATGCATAAATTTATAGATACTATGCTCTATAACTGGCTGCCTACCCAAAATAGGCTAAAAAAAAAGCCTAAACTTAATCAATGTGCTATTATTTACTATAAGCACACTATACATAAAAGGTCTGTAAGGAAAAAGACCAACCATTGTTAATGGTTTGCACCATCAAGGTAAACAGGCAGCAAAGGAGAATGGACTAGAATGTGCAAGTGTGAACAATGATGTCTCCACTGTACTAGCAGTAGGGGTGGTAGATGCCGGTAAGTGAGCACGTGTACTATATGGCCATTAAATTCAAAATGACTGAGTACAGCAACAAATCTGCATCAAATTTTGTGTTAAGGTTGAACATTCCTCCATGGAAACTATTTGGATGATTCAGAAGGCCACAACTATGGCCAACTGATGACTGGCAACTTCATCATGACAATGTGCCTGCTCATGCATCATGTCTCCTACAGAGTTTTTGGCAAAACATCAAATCACCCAGGTGATTCAGGCCCCCTACAGCCCAGATTAGGCGCCCTGTGACTTCTAGCTTTTTGAAAAACTAAAATCACCTTTGAGAGGGAAGAGATTTGACTGTCTACGAGATTCAGGAAAATACAATGGGACAGCTGATGGCAATCGGGAGAACTGTGTGAAGTCCTAAGGTGCCTACACTGAAGGGGACTGAAGCATCATTGTCCTATGTACAATGTTTCTTGTATCTTGTATCTTCTTCAATAAATGCCTCTATTTTCCATATTACATGGCTGGATACCTTATGGACAGACCTCATATAACACACACACACACACACATATATGTTGGCCATTTATAATTTAAATTAATATAAAATGAAATTCATGTAATCAAGGCACTTAAAAATTTTGCATATAATAAAATAAAAATTTTTAATTTTGCAAAGTATATTCACTTTTATTACTTTATCAATGTCAACTTTTTAGAAAACAGTAATATATGTAGAAAGATTCAATCATTGTTACTGAATTCACAATGAAACAAAAATTTTAAATGAGTTCAATTTAGTAATGAAAGGTGTGTCAAATGTTTTGACTATCTGTCCAATGCTATATCCACTACACAAATTACACAACACTATATATAATTCTTATCCTCTACAACAGGTTGCTGATCTATTAATATTCTAATTAACTTTTGCCATTGTATTAGCTACCATTTAGACTTTGGCCAAAGTATAAGTATTATGGTTTAATAAGATGAAGACAGATTTTTATGAGATTCACATTTTCTTTTTAAAGTCAATCAGTTTATGTTCCCAATCTCTACAAAGAGATTTCAGACTCAACAATTTGTTCATAGTCAACTCATCACCTTTTAAACAAAGTGAACTCAAGAAGAAAGTTGCTTTCTTCTGTGATGCTCCTTTTAGCCCTAGGTCTCTCTTTGGTAATCATCCTTTGCTTCAGATATTTGTCCTTTCTACCAAGGCCTTTGCTAGTATCTTGACATATTTCTAATGTCTTTGAGACATTACTTTTCTACGTTTTTATAGCCATTTTTCTTGGTTTTTACTGGCTTATATGCTCTTTCATTTATTTTGCAAAAGGCCCTCAATCCAGTCATATTGTCTGACATCATCAATGAATTTTAGCCCCTGGCCAAACACCTGACCCAAAATAAGTTGTTAAAGTTTTGGCAACAAAACAATAAATCTTATTTCTTGCTGTTTAAATTTAAAAAACATGACAAAAACAATGTAGTCATTTCTCAAAAATGCTGAACAGATGATAAAGAAATTCAAAGCTGTGTTTGCCAAAGCTTCAAAAATTCATACTTTTATGGTTAATTATCATCAACAAATGTGCCAATAACATACAATAAAGAAAAGACAGTCTCTTTAATAAGTGGTTTTCCACATTCAGAAGAATTAAATTGGACCCTTATCTCACTCCATATACAAAAATCAACTCAAAATGGATTAAAGATTCAAATGTAAAACCTGAATCAATAAAACTATTAAAAATGAGAAAATCTTGACATAAATCTGGGCAGTGACTTTTTGGAGGTGATTCTAAAAGCATAGGTAACAAAACAAAATAGACAAATGCTATTGTCTCAAACTAAAAAAACTTCTGCACAACAGCAACAAAAAAATCAACAGAGTGATGAGTTAACATTGTAAATCATACACTAGATTAATGTCTAGAATTTATAAGGAACTCAACTCAAATAACCCTATTAACATGGGCAAGGGACCTGAAAAGATATGTCTCAAAAGACATACAAATGGTCACTGAATATATGGAAAAACATTCAACATTAATAATTATCACGGAAATATAAACCAAAGCAACAATGAGATATCACCTCATACTTGTCAGGATGGCTGTCATGGAAAAGACAAAAGATAACAAATGCTGGAGAGGATGTAAACAAAAGGAACCCTCACACATATTGATGAGAATGTAACTACAGCAATTATGGGAAACAGTATGGAGATTCCTCAAAAATTAAAAATAGGACTACTATATGAGCAATATGTGTGTGTGTGTCTATATATATATATATATATATATAAAACAAAGGCTCCTATATATAGTGAGGAGCTGGGCCATGTGGTGGGGAAACTGGAAGATGTTAGTCAAGGGGTACAAATTTGCACTTATGTAGGATGAGTAAGTCTAGGTATCTAAAGCACAGGCATGACAACTATGCTTAATAATACTGTACTGAACACTGGAAATATGGTAAGAGAATAGATTTCAGGTATAGTCATCACACACCCAAAATGGTTATTGTGAGATATGTAAATTAGCTTGACTGTAGTAATCATCTCACTATACATATGTAAAATCATCATGTTGTATATATTAAATATATACAATTTCTATTTTAAAAACTCACTATAAAAATATTGAACAGATGATGAAATACAAAGCTATGTTTTCCAAAATTTCAACCTGGCAGGATTTTTTGAAAGGACATGAAAGTGATTCAACTTTTATTTATGTCAAGGCAAAAGAAATATGACATATTATTAATACACAGAATATATTACCTGAGGAGTTTCACATAATTTTCCTGCTCAATTTTTGACAGCCTGAAGACATGGAAAATAAACTTTATAGAGATACATCACCATTATTTTTAAGTTCTGAGCAGAATACAATACTGAGCCTAAACCAAAAATGTATATAGTTGAACAAAGATGAATACAAAGTGCTGTTTTTAGGTTCAAAAGTTAATTGCACAAGTAAATATGTGGAGTAAAAGGTCTGAGACAATACTCAGAATACAAGATCAGCAAGTAGAATGCTAATACTGATAAAAATGTCAACTGCACTGACACCTAGGGCATGATCTAATAGGAGAGGGCTGCATCTGAGAGTACTGTGTTCAATTCTGGTATAATATTTTTAAAACATATGTGGACAAAATAGAGATCATATAGAAGAATGCTTTCAAAGGCTGGTCTCTGCAGAGGCGGGCAAAGGAGGAAAATCAGGACAATTGTAACAGAATAGCAATAAATATTTAATAAAAAATTGTCTCTTGACCATATATAGATCTTCCCTAACCCAAGAAAAATAGGGACTATGTTGTGCATAGTATTGCTATATATGATAAAATTAAGTTGTTGTCAGGGGTCGTTTTATTCTGTGATTATTTTCCTTCCTAATTTTAAGTGAAATCTATATTTTTCTTTATGTAATAAAACTGAAATTAGATACATGATAGTAATAATTTTTAATGCAATTTTTGACAAATCTTTTATTTGATTTGAATTTACTGGTCCATTAGATTCAAAAGCCTGAGAACTAGTCCCCCCAAAAACAAGTACCCTGGAATACCAGGGTACTTAGAAATTTTATACACACACAGATACACACAGACATAGTATGTGTCTATCTCTGTCTGTATACATGTGTATATACACATAATTTATATCTAATATATATATAAAATATTATATATGGAACATTTATAGAATATGTGTTTAACTTAGAAAAATACCAAAGGTCTGAGTAGAAAGAAATTATGTGTTCCCAATTTCTTAATTTGGGATCAAGGATGGACAAACAAGTAGAATATTGAATGGTTTTCCTCTGATTTCCAGTCAACTCGAGAAAAAAAGAGCTTAACAAAAACCGTCTTGAAAATTTCAGTGAAGAGGCCCAACAGTAAATGAATTTAAACAAAACTTTAATGGAAACCAGAATGAGATAAAAAGGATTTCTCTCCTTTACATGAAAGATGGAGAAGATGGCTCTCAAATTATTTTCATTCTGAGACCAAATGATTTTCGTTACCTATTTTAAGAAGTGTCTTTTCAGTTATCTTCTAAATTCACCTGAGCATTTTTATCTACCAATATTATCAAGAATAATTCATTTATTGGGTTGACCAAAAAGGTCATTTAGTTTTTTTCTGTACGATGGCTCTAGTAGTACTTAGTTGTCTTTAACTTCATTTGAAACAATTTTGTTAAGATTGTATTGTGACAGCTGTCATATCAGCCTGCATTTAAAAAACTTATTTTTGTGCAGCCATTTTAATATTGAAGATGAAAGAAAATATTCAATATTTTATGCATATTATACCTTATCATTTCAAGAAAGATAAAAACAAAACTGGAATGCAAAAAAAAAGATTTGTGATAAAACATGTCAAAAGTGGTTTGTAAAGTTTCTTGGTATTATTGGCATTTTGACCAAATAATTCTTTGCTGTTGGTCTGTCTTATGCATTGGAAGATGTTTAGCAGAACCCTTGGCCTCTAACAACTAGAAGCCAATAGCGAGAGATAGCCAACATACTCAGTGTATCCTAATCCACAAAGTTATTGGTGAAAATGAAAAATGTCTTTTATTTTATGAAAAAAAAACCTAAATGGACATTTTGGTCAACCCAATATATACCCCAGTTATTAAAAAGTTGAGAAGATATACATATACAGAGTAGTATAGTTCTCTTTCTATAGTTCTCTTTATAGAACTCTGACAAGTAGAGTTCTCTTTCTTCAATTTTAGGTAATACTTTTAAGATTTTTAAAATTTTTTTCTAGGGCTTTTTTTCAATTTCTCTCCATACTTCATCATTTTTTGGATTCCTTGTTTTTGTTTGCACTGTGGCTTCCAGTTAAAATGCTCTTGCCTTTTCCTACCTGTGGATGCCATGTATCTTTCAAGATTCGATCAAATACCATCTCATCAAAAATGTCTTTTTGATAACCCCTTCCAAAAGTAATCAGGAGCTCTTTTGTTGCAATTCATACTAAAGTGATTTCTGTTCAACTTATTTCCCATACTAGATTATAAATGCCCAGATGGCAGAATTGTTCTCTACTTGTCTCTGTAACTACTACAGCTCCAATAATGAACTTAAGTTGATAGATAAAACTCCTAGGGCTGCTCCAACTTAATTTGAAATAGCTTGAGTGCATGTGGGTGTGTATACATGATGCATATACACCTAAGGGAAAGTTACAGTCTACTGCAGACTTAGAATGGACCCAAAGTTTTGGTTGATAGTATTTGTTTCAGAACACAAAACTTTGAGCAGTACGACCAGGAGCTCTGTTACTTAAGGAGCAAGCAACATCAGATTCCAGCAAATTCACTCAGCCGAGATTTTAATTTATATACAGGTCTGTGACAATCCTATAGGTTTCTACATGGAATATGCACGTGACAACTTATGGACAAATGGGTCACTAATGAGGAAGAACCTTCTTTCAGCGATATTTAGACCCGTCATACACAGAATATCTAATGAAATATTGTTTTTTAAGTTACTAACAACACTATGTTAATGCTTCCTTGTAATATTTCATTTGTGTGACTCCCAAATAAAATGTATATCTTCCTGGTAGGAGTTAGAAGACTTTATTATAAAAATATTAAATTATTTTTTCTAGGAGCCATAACTTTTCAAAAATAATGGCATGTTTCAAAACAGAATACTAGCTCAGTCTACAAATAAGGGACATTTCACAGAAATGTAGAACAGCACTCAAACTTCAATGTGCATGGAAAACATCAGGATGCAGATTCTTGTTAAAATTTGTTTCCCTTAGTAGTTTAGGATGACACCTGAGCTCTGCATTTTTAACAAGCTCCCCCAGGTGATGCCAATGTTGCTGGTCAATGTGCTGCGCTTTAAGAAGCAAAGATGTGGATTATAATCCAGTATTAGAAATAATCATAACTAAACATTAAATTCATTTAATATCAATGCATATAAACGGCAAACACAAAATCATGATGGAGCCTCCACACTATAACATAAAATTTTAGCCTAAGCAAGTCTGACACGGTTTTTGTATCCTTTTTATAATGACAACTGTCATTATAAAATTTTTATCCACCCTGGCTGGTGTGGCTCAGTGGATTGAGTACCAGCCTGTGAACCCCAGGATCGCCGGTTAGATTCCCAGTCAGGACACAGGCCTGGGTCGAGGGCCAGGTCCCCAGAAGGAGGCAGGCAAGAGGCAACCACACATTGATGTCTCTCTCCCTCTCTTTCTTCTTCCCTTCCCCTCTAAAAATAAATAAATAAATAAAATTAAAAATAAAATAAATAAAATTTTTATTCTTTATTCACATGTATGTTTAACTATATTGAACTCCTCCAGGGATTTGTTACCATTTAAATTATTCCTTGTAACTCACAAACCATGAATATCAATTTTCACAAGCACATCATGGGTTAGAAGCAATCCTAAAGGGATGCAGGGAAAGAGGAAATGTGAGCAGTGAAAGCAACAATTAACCTCAGAAAGAAGATCCACATTTCCTCTTTCACACAATAAACAAGGGCAGAAGACTCACTGCATTGCAAAATTAATTGTTCACATACAAAGGTTTAAGGATCCCATTTGATGTAATGAAATTAGATATTGTCACACAAATTTTCACAATTAGTCTGATAAATTCTTCAATGCATTATTGTCATGACTTTTAGTTAATAAGTTCAAATTAAAGGTTACAAATGGACACATACATCTTTACTTCCAGTTGTCTCTCACTAAAAATATTCACTCAAAGATACTTTGTAAAGGAAAAAATTATGTGTAGATGAGACTCTGGACTGAAGATCAAGTGCTGGAAGAAACCTAAGTGCTCATCAGTAAATAAGTGGATCAAAAACTGTGGTACATTTACACGATGGAATACTACGCAACAAAAGAAAAAAGGAGCTCCTACCCTTTGCAACAGCTTGGATGGATCTGGAGAGCATTATGCTAAATGAAACAAGCCAGGCAGTGAAAGACAGATACCATATGATCTCACCTGTAAGTAGAACCTAATCAACAAAACAAACAAACAAGCAAAATAGAACCAGAGATACTGAAATAAAGAACAAACTGACAGTAACCAGAGGGGAGATGGGAGGGGATAATGAGGAGAAAGTGGGGAAGGGTTGTCAAGGAACTTGTAAAAAGGACACATCAACAAAGGCAAAGAGGGGTAGGATTGAGGCTGGGAGGCGGGGATGGCTGGGATGGTGGGGAGTGGTGGGAGGAAAATGGAGACAACTGCACTTGAACAACAATAAGAAAAAGAATAAAAAGACATATTAACACAAAAGCCTTGCCTAACATAAGCTTTGAGGCAATTCAAGACATGACCCATGACATTAAATATGAACACAGCTGTTAAGAGGCAGTATGTACTAGTGTGGAGGAATGAAAGATAAGTACAGGAAAGTGTGAAACTTGAAGGATCCAGTTAATAACGTGAGAATGCTTCTGTATTAGCAGTAAGGGACACATTCCATATTGAGGAGATGGGTGGGAAATTTCTGGGGAGAATGGGTATTACTGAGGCTTCATTTGGGACTAATAGCAATTTGGGGGAGATAAAGAGGAATGTTAGGACAGCTTCACATTCCAGTTGACATTGGCTTTCATTTTTGTACATTCAACATATAATATTGAAAGCCTATCTGACTATAAAAAACTAGAGATCTCTAAAAGTGCAGGCCCTACTTCTGAAAAACTTTCAATTGTGTCTAATAGAGACTAAAGTCATTGCAGATAGAAGGAGTTGCGCATAGGTAACTATATGTTTATATACACATGCATATGTATTTCCCTTATGAAATTGATTACATCTTGGTTTTATTATTGAAAAACAGACAGGTTCTAAGACCTAAAGATAAATTTTTCAGTTTTATTTGTTGATCAGTAAAATCAAGCATCTGTCAAATGAATCAGTTGACTATGTTGAAGATTTGTCAAACTGGATGCTTAAATCATGTGAACAATTTGAAATTGTCCTGTAAAATTATCTTAAGTTTGTGATATCATTCTTAATGATAATAACTAACGAATAACCTCTTATTTTGAACATTATGAATAGCATTAATTATTTTCCACTATCATTTGTTTAGGGACTGATAAGACAGATATACTATTTCTCTTTATTTAGTTATTTTATTTATATATTCAATTGACAGTGGAGTTTCCCCATTATCACTCTAGAAAAAGAAAAAGAGGAAGTAACATCAAGATGCAGCTCCTCTTACTTGTGTTATTTAGGCAATGCAAGAGAGACATCTGACGAGAAATGGGTTAAAAAGATCTAAAGAACTCCAATAAGATTTTGATTTTAAGTAAACTTTTTATCTTATGTCATTCCTTCCTACGCTACCATAAATAAATTGGTGTGGGTTTTATACTGACAAAACTATAAATTTCCAGAATAAATAAGTTTCCACTGATGTATGGACATCATCCTCTTCATATATCTCAAACTATCAAAGCTATCAAACAACTCAGTCACTTTAAGTTTTATACAAAAGAACATTCATTTTCTTATTGTGACTCATTTGCTGAGCAAACATAAAGCAGGTAATCCTTGCCATTCTTTTTCTGCTTTCATGAAAATGCATGCTTAAAATATTTTTATTTTGTTTAGGCATAGAATTGGAAAAATGTTTAGGTACAAAATTGTTTTATTCAGGATCTCAGTACAGATTTCAAAAGAACCACAAAACCCAGAATTCTACATTCTAACTGCACAAATCTATGAAGCCACACCAAATTACCTAGTCTGAGAAAAAATGAGGATGACTCTTACCAATGATAGGTTCCCCATCGGTGTCCTGGTGGTGATCTGTACAGGTCTCAGAGTACTGGTGTGGAATGTGCTTATGGATTTTGTAACACAATGCCCTCTTGTGAAGGAGTCAATGGCTGAATAAGAAATGGTCAACTACAAGGTCAGGAAAATTACCTGCAATAGTGTAATTGGTACCTTGGTATAACTGTGTAAAGGAAATTGGTTCATGTGCCTCTGATTTCTTGCCCATGAATCTGTTCTCATAAGTCCAACTAGTCCAAGTTCCTGATTTAAATGCTTCCTGACAGATTGGTGCCCTTCAACTTTCATAGAATCCATTAGCCTGCATTCTATCTGTTTTTCCTGCTCTACCTGCTCACATCTCTACCCATCTTCTCTGTTTGGAAGCTGAATTAGCTATTGTCAAATGGTGTTTATTTCCCCTCTGTCTTTGGGACTTAATGGTTCGGAACTGCTGAGCTATTGTCAGAAGATCTGTCATCCTTACCAGAATATTTTTCAGCAATCCTATTGGCCCTTTCCTCCATCTGTGTTCTGTGGGGAATGAGGAGTCTATCCAGATACCATTATGCCATCTATTTTATGTGAAACCAGAGCAGGTTACAATAATAACTTCTTTGTCATATTCAACACACTGCAGTTGGAAGTGCCAATCTCATAATAATCTATTAATGTAATTATCCTCAAATACCAAATTATTTTCCATTCAAATTAACAACTATTCATGACTAATATAGAAATATATTGCAATAATATTAATACAATCAACATAAAACTATCAGTATAACACTAATATAATTCTGTAAACTTAAGAAGAAAAATAATTTTCATATCTTTTAAACCTGGCAAGTAGAGAAAATAAGCAAAATGTTAATTTTGTAGTATCTCTGTTTATAATTCCTATCTATAAAATTGAATCCCATCACCATCTTCCATCCAATGAAAAGGCAGTGTCACTATGAGGTTGGTTCTTCAGCAGACATAATTAATTCTTGTGCTTTCTTGCTTTACTGAAACAAAGTAACAACAAAAAAAGATAAATCGATACAGACTGTTTGACATTGGCAAATCCTTCTATAATGTGGCTGAGTTTGACTGTTGTTACTATTCATTATGAACTGTCACCATTTCCTCACTAAAATGGGTTTAATTTCTAATCCTGATTACCTCAGAATGTGAATTTATTTGGAAACAAGGCCATTGCAAATGTAATGTCGACATGAGCTCATACTGGAGTGGGATGAGTTTCTAATCCAATATGACTGTCCCAGATGGCCATGTAAAGAGGTAGACCCACAGAGAGAATGCCACAAGAAGGCAGAGGATTGGAGTGATATATCTGTCTACAAGGCAAGAAATTCATGGCACTAACTGAAGCTTAGAGAGATATTGATCCCTCAGAGCCCTGAGAAAGAATCAACACTACCCACAACATAATTTTGGACTTACAGCCTTTAGAATTGTGGGACCACACATTTCTATTGTTAAGCTATCCATGTTGTGATGCTTTGTTACAGCAGCATTAAGAGAAAAACATATGATTTAATACATTTAAAAAGAAGATCAGCATAGCAATGAATAGTTCAGGCCTTCAGCCTTTGTCTCAAATAGATATATAAAATATTATATATATATGTGTGTGTGTGTGTGTGTGTATGCACACATACATATATGAGCATGTATATATATAATCATTGCCTAAAGGTAAATTTCTCATTTTTTTCAAATGACATACACTTGATTTTCACATGCATGTGTGTGCATAGCAAATTGATGTATGGAAGCCATGAGGAGAAATAAATCATCTCCTGGAGATCAAGAAAGAGCAACATTTTAAGTCAGTGTGATGCTTATTGGACAAGAGAATAGAAAAAGTGAACAAATAGAAGGGCACCATACCTCTTGGTTCACCTTAGTTCCAGTTTTTGTCTGTTGTATTAACTTGTTAAATTTCCCCTTCCATTGACAAAAATGTCATGGTTTTATACTGGATTATATTCCCATACAAAAAATAATCTAAAAATACAATTTCTAGTACTTCTTTGTACCCTAACCACTCTTATTTGCAGAAAGTGACTGTAAAAATATGAAATGTGATATTCTATCCTTTCCCTCAAGGTCAGCTATGAAATAAAAATGACAAGAGAAATGTTAACATGCTTTCAAAGTTTTAAGTATGATTCAAATGCCAGACATTTTTATCACAATTGCAGCAAAGTATTGGCATTCCAGTTACTAGATATTGTTTTCTTCTTTAATCTATGCTATTCTTCTACAGCTTATAGCAATTGTAACTCGTATTCTTAGTGGCCATTGGAATATGCTCCTGACCTAATTCCTTTGCACTAGTAGTTGCCTCTGACTGGCTCTAATTAAGGAAGAAGAGAAGAAAGGAGTTAATATTTATTGAAAGCCTACATCATTATAAACACCAAGTAAGGTATTTGACATATATTAAACAGTAAGTGTCATTTACTGGATATTCACTACATAGCAGGCATTATGCTAAGGAGTTTGCACAGATTAGAACACCTAATGTTCATCACCCATATCTGAAATGGTTATTATAACCATTATTATAAATAAGGGAATTGGGCCCCAATACATCAAGTAATATATTTTGAACATGATTTTAGATGAAAATGCCTGATTCCAGGGACAGTTCTTTTCTTTTGAGCTGTGTGACCTTGGACAAATCACTTAACATCTCTATCCTATTTACTCATCTGCACAATAGGCATAATCATAAACTGACTACATAAAGTTATTATGAAGATTAAATTAATTAATATAAGAAAGGGCTAAAAAATTCCTAGTACATAGTAAGTGCTATGTAAAGGTCAGTGATAGCAGCTTGCTACAATTACTGTTGTAATTATAACAATATTATTATTAACATCATCATTACATATCCAAAGTCACACACAACCAGTAATTGAAAAAAAAAATAAGATTCCGAATTAGATATTTTGAGCACTAACCTATTTATTCAATCAACAAGTATTTAGTGTGTGCAGTGGTGCCAGTAATAAAATGAGGTCAGGATATATACAAAATCTATAAATATGTCTGTATCTATGTATCTATCTATATCATCTATCGATCATAAAAACAGAGAAAAAGAAACAGAAAGACCTAGAGACCATAATATCAATGTCTGGTAAGGTACTCTAGATGAAGGGATTTTGTCATATCTATGTGACAGTAATGTAAGGAAAATAAAGAGAACATCAAGTACATTTGACTTCTTAAAAACAGCACCTAAAAATTACTGTAATATGTCAAAATGGTCAGTCAGTATTGTCAAACCCTTTGGAGAGCTATGTTTGATTAGTAATTTCCCAGTCATTAGAATGAAAAGAACTAATACAGATTATAAAGTGATTTATCTTATAACTTGAAAGTAGTTTATTCATGGAAGACACTTAGTCCCTGCTTTTCAAAACTGATGCTCTTATTTATGTAGCTAGTGGTTTTAATTTCAAAGGACCACATTCTATCAGAAAAATAAATATTTAAAGCTAATCATTGTAATAGTTGGCAATCCCGGGCAGAGCAAAAATAGGTTTACGGTTCTGAGTATGCAAAACACAGAGTTTATTCTTTTATTATTATTTAGTTATTATTGTATTATTTTTTATACAAACCTACTTTTGCCCCACCCAGTATAAAGCACATGCAAGAGCACATAGTAGGTGTACATTTCCCACTCTAAGAGCCTTGTAAGTCTTATTTAAAAGGTGCATAAAGTTAACCATATAAGGTGTGGGGGACAAGCGTCCCAACCAATGGAAAGAACATGGAAGTCTCAAAATGAGAATATGAATGCAGAATGCAAAGACTTTTTGTGCCTCCATAGAGCAGGTTTTGAAATGGGTTAGAGAAAAATAAAACAGCATAAGAAGGAGCCAGATCCAGAAACTTTCACAGAATGGTGATTTTCAGAGGCTTGGGGAAGGGGAATAAGGGAAGTTGTCTAATGGGTATAGAGTTTTAATTTGCAAGGAATTTTTGAAAGAGGTCTGTAGATCTGTTGTACAAAATGTGAATACACTTGACACTACTGAACTGCATATTTAAAAATGGCTAAGAAGGTAAATTTTACTACAATTCAAAACAAAGTAATCATTTCTAAAAAGCCTTTCAAATTTTCTAAAAGATTCAATAATATGTGAGGGTCAATAAAAATAACATTGCAAGGTATTTTTATTGTATTTATTGGGGTGACATTCATTAATACAATTACATAGGTTTCAAGTGCAAAATTCTACAACACATCATCTGTATATTGTTGTGTGTTCACCACTCCAAGTCACAAGTCTCCTTCCAACACAAGGTTTTTAGAAAGGGAATTGCGGCAAGCAAAATATAGATTTCCAACCTCTGGGCATAAGCCTTTGTAGATACTGCAAGGAATAGCAGTGAGCACACCTGTTTTGATACTTTTTCTGACACCCAACACGTCTTTTGAAACCATTTTTACATATATTGTAAAGTCTTCTAAACATAATACAACAGAAATGAAAAACTATAAAAATCAATATCTACACAAATAAGAGATATCCCATTAAATTGTTCTTAAATCTCCTCCTCTTCCCCCAATAATTAAGCATCAATCAGACCACACTGGATAAAAGTAATAATGCCAGTAAATTAAGTATCACTAGATGTCATCCTCCATATAATATCCACTCACAGCCTTAAGTAGTTATTTAGTTGTCCTGTGATTATTTTCTCCACACTAAGTCACTGGTTCTCACATAATGTACTTTCAGAACATCTGGGATAAATACTGAAGCCTTCAAACTGAAATTAAAAAAAAAAAAAAAAAAAGCAAGCCTTCCCAGTTCACTGAGGAGAAAAATAGTAGACAGGACTGCTTCCATTTTATGTTTCCTTCAAAATATTTATTAAAGGTCTGGGTCCTGTTGCTTCTTGTCTGAAACAAACATTTTAAAAGAGCATCAAACAGGTATTACTAGGAAACAAAGAAAATCTTTTTTAAAAACTTAGAACTGATTTTGACACTGACACGCATAATTGTGGTTATAGTAATTATTTGCAGGAGTATAATGCACACATTCTGCTAGTAAAATATTTACTGCTTTGTATCACTGAATTAATATATCAATGTCATACAAACTTACATAAAGACAGGACTATGAGGTATCCAGCCATCTGAATGAGCTTTTCCTGCACAGCCCAAAAGGTTTGCCTCACTTGACCATAAGCTGCCCCACCATGCTGGCACGCTGGCATGCCATCCTAAGTGTGTCATCCACCATTTTCTTCCTCCTGTTTTTCACTGTATATTTAAATTGATATAATAATCTCAGCAATTTCATCTCCTCAGTTTGGTCTTCAAAACCTTTCTTTTTCCATGAGCTCTGGGAAAGCCTGCCAGACATCTTCCACTGAGATACCATAACATCAAGAAAATTTCCCCACTGTCATGACAGCTTAGTTTTATTTCCCACCTCTCTTAGCTGAGGTGGAATCTGGACATGTTAGGAGAGAAACTAGACAAAAATACTCCAATGAAGAGACTTTGTCTCAACTAGGTGACAGTTATATAAGAACAATAAAGAAAGAAAAAATCAAGTAGATTTGACTTCTTAAAACCAGCACCTAAAAGTCAGCATGATTATGTCACACTGGCCATTCTGTCTTGTCAAACATAAAGCATAACTACAGAGAAATCTCTCCTATCACAAAATATTCATCAGATCACCAAGATCCATAAAACCAATGGAAAGAGTGCAAATATCCAGTAACAGATCAGGACATACTTTGATGAAGGTTACAATTTCTCTAGCAAAGTATTTTCTGTGTTGAGACCAACTATATGCTCTCAAGTCAAGCCCTTTGGAGAGCTATGTTTGATTAGTAACTTCCCAGCCATTGGAATGAAAGAGTGAATACAGATTATAAACTGATTTATTTTACAACTTGGGAGTAGTTTACGCACAGAGGACATTTAGTCCCTGCTTTAAGTCAGTACAAATTACTCGGCCCTTAATAAGTACTCTCTAAAACAAGAGCTGTTATTCGCCCACTGAAAGGGATATCTAGTAGATATATTTGCCACTTTTCTGCATGAGAGTTACGACTAAATAGAAAGAAAATATGTTGCTAGGATTAGAATACTGCAGAAATCCCCACAACCACATGTGCCAGCAGATCAGCAGAAGAGATACTGAAATCTCACAACTTCATTTTCAGCTTTGTTGTGTTAATTGCAATTTACAGATTCTCCTTACTCCACAAATGTTCAACAAGCCATAAATATCATTTCCAAAGAGAGCTGGGTATCTCCAGGATCTGTTCTGAATGAATCCAGTTCAGTGGGGCTTCTAAATTTCTCCTTCAAAATATTTATCTAACAGCAAAATTCCAAAGCTCAGTATCAGGTTAATGTGGATGGGACAGTATAGCATTGTTACATAAATAACAGCACACTAAAATGTCATCTTATCTTGAGTAGTTGCTAGAGTTTAGCACGGAAACCTGTAACCTATTTACATAATACTCATTTAGTTGCAATTATGTGTGTATGTATATAAATGCACAAGTTTGTATGTGTATATATACACATTCACAATTACACTAAGGATAGATTTTTAAAATAAAAATAAGTTTGCTTCCAGCATTTTGCTATTGTAAATTGTCTTGCTACGAACATTGGGGTGCATAGATTCTTTTGAATTGGTGTTTCAGGATTCTTAGAGTATAAGAGAATTATGCTAAGTAAAATAAACCAAGCGGTGAAAGATCAATACATATGATCTCACCTGTAAGTGGAACCTAATCAACAAAACAAGCAAGCAAGCAAAATATAACCAGAGACATTGAAATAAAGAACAAACTGACAGTAATCAGAGGGGAGGAGGAGAGGGATATGGGGAAAGAAGGGGAAGGGCCATCAAAAAACACGTATAAGGGACACATGGACAAAGCCAAAGGGGGTAGGATCATGGCAGGAGGCAGGGATATGCGGGGCAGGGGTCATGGTGGGGGGAAAATGGAAACAACTGTACTTGAACAGAAATACTATAAAAAATAAAGTCTTAAATTATCACATCAAAAATAAATAAGTTTGACAATTAGGACAGACTTAAAACTTAAACTGAGTGTTCACCACTGCTTTTGGAGGGGAAACAACATTGATTAAGTAAAACTTAAGTTGAATGTTCTCTCATGAAACCATTTAGCAAATAGAATTCCTGCCCACTCACTCTTTATATTCATAATAAATGAAAATTGATGCCTTGATTGTATCATTTATAAAACCTAGTCTCACTGAATAGTCCTGAAATATCATTTAGTTTATTTAAGCTTGCTAATTTAATAAATATTTAAACTAACAAACATTACTTAGATTTAGGGATTTTAAAGAGAATGAAATATTTAGAGAATACATATTATTAAACCTTTATAAATATTTGAGGAATGTATCATGTCTGTGACAAATCACATCCTTTAGGAGTCTCATCAACTAGCTGTTTTTAATTCCTCTTTATGTAGGTTACATTACTGTCCTGTAAAACAAAAATCAGCTAAAATACAGATACATTTTTTTCTTTGCTCACTGTAAAAATAAAAAAGAGAAAGAAGAGAATGGTCACCTATAATAGTTCCATCAGATTTAATCACTGTTCATATCTGATGACTATCCTTCATGTTGAGTTAGAAGGTGGGTGTAATTGTAGATAGAATACAGATGCAACTATAAGGAGCCTTCCTGCAGTTTCTTTCTCATTTCGTTATGAGGGACTGTAGCTAATAGCCACCTGAGAACCTTAGTAAATCTCACTTAGGACAGTGCTAGGAAAATGAATCTGTATCATCCCCAAATATAAGTCAATGAAAGAGGGGTTTTTCATACTAAAGGAAACAATGTCTTAGCAAATGTGTTAGACATGCTGCTCTGAGCCCTGGCTGGTATGGCTCAGTGAACTGAGTACCAGTCTGCGGACTGAAAGGTTGCCAGTTCAATTCCCCATCAGGGCATGTGCCTGGCAACCAACCGATATATCTCTCATACTCTTTCTCCCCCTGTCTCTTTCTCCCTCCCTTCCCCTCTCTAAAAAAATAAATAATTTTTTTTTTAAAAAAGAAGTGCTGCTTTGCAAATGAGTAAGTAGTAGGTAATAATGTGCTCACCAAACATTTCCTTTTTAAATTAAGTGAAAATCAGACAAAGAAAATGCATGCTTGGGTCACTAAAATTAATTTTCTTTCAAGTGAAATATCACTACAAAGTAGATAAAAATGCACACCTACTAGCATTAATCATGATAGGAGAAATATGTATTGAAATCCGTAGTTAATTTGTTGTCTCAGATATTGTCTGCATTAATATGTCTAATCAATACAGAGTTTAAGCAGATAGGTTGGGTATCAAACAGGATATTTTATAATTGTTAAGCTATTAGAGGATATATATCTGCATATGTAAAACAACAGAAAAATCACTTCTCATATGAATATATGATACCTTTTTTGTTAAAGTAACATTCAAAGAGTGCTGATTTAATTTAAAGTATGACAAATTTTGCTACAATAATTAAATGTAACAAATTGAATTTCAAATCATCATACATTTATTTCATGTATTCACTTGTGAACACATCATGAAAAGGCAGAGAAAGTGGATTCATGCTCCACTCTTTGCTTTAATGGCATCTGGTCCCTAAACATAATCAACTGAAAGTCACAAAGGTATAAATGAATTAATTTTTATTTTCATATTACATAAAAAGCAAAAATGACTCAGCATTTTTTTTATTTTATGTTATGGCTAAAGGACACAGCTGACTGACAATGGAAAGAACTGCAAATGTGGGGGGAAGGGGACAAAAAAGTTAGAGAAGCAGAGGGAAAACGCAACAGAAAGGAGAAAAATACACATAAAGAGAGATTCACGTGGAAAAAAATTATGCAGAAATACTCCATGATGTTTCTCTCAGGAACAAAATTAATATCTTGTGTGCAGGAACAGATACAAAAGGTAACAAGATGGAAATGCATACCACATGACCTTCCGTGGCCAATGAAATGCAGTCACATGCCCAGGATTCCCTCTCCCTGCCACATATCCAAGTGCAACTGGGCAGCAGAGGTGGAGTCTAGCCTTCTATTAGTACTTTTTTCAGCAATAACTGGTTATTAAATATTACTCCAGTTTCCTACAATGGTCTATAATGTCTTAGAAGATTTAGTTTCATGGTCCCCATCAGAATATTCCAAAATGTGATATATCAATATAACAGCTAAGGTATAAGTACATTCCTTCTGAGAACTATCCTGGAATTACATTAGTACCTTCAAGTTATGGAGAATATCAACTGTTTTATGTGTTTTCATGTAATAGTTTGAGTCATATGGATGCTGCTAAAGGTCATGTCATGTTAATCATGTAAACACATACATGTGTGTATGTGTGTGCATGCATGTATAACCTTATACCACTTATAACAGAATTTTTCTGTTTACATATAGCATATCCTGCTCTAGTATATATTTTAAGGCATTGCTAAATCTTTACAGTGTTTTTCTCATTTCCATGCTTCTATATATGGATATACATTTCAAGAGGGGGGAGACATGCATAAGGAGAGAGACATCAAGAAATCAAGGAGCCCCAGGAATCACCATTGGGCAGTCATTCGGGCAAATATTCTAAGGGACATAATCCACAGAGAGGGCAAAACATGGAGGGAGATGGGGCAGATTCATCCCGATACGAATTTCATCTCTGTCATTTAAGAGGTCAGTAACGCTGAACAAGTTATTTCATTTATTTGAACCTTAGTTTCCATATCCAAAGATGGGGTCTATGCAACATGCCTCATAAGATTCACATGAGTATAAAATTCTTTCAACAGTACCTAACTCAATAATGGATGATAGTTTATGGATGATTGTATAAGATTATGGCTCCGACAGGCTAAATACTGTGTAATTGTGACAAGTTATTTTACCACTGTGATTCTTTGCTTTTCTTCTACAAAATCAAAATAAACACACCTACCTAAAACTAGGACTGCTTTTCAGGATTAAGTCTAATCTATGGAAATACCCTAATAGGAAGGAGCACAATAAATTAATATTACATAATACTTTAAAAAATATTTAGGATTTAAACAAAATTATTGACACATTTTTCCCTACTAATTAAAATCTCACAAAAATATTTGTTAAGAACAGGGATGAGCAACTTGAGTCATTCTCTGTATAACATTTCCCTCCATCTCTAACATCTGATTTAAAAGGTAGAAGAAAATAAAACCTTTTTTGAAAGTAGGATAAATTCTTAAAATCCAAACTACTAATAAAATTAACAGAAAAAACAGCAAAAGATTAGTAGATATAGCAAATTCTTCTGAGTTTAGAAATAAATATAGTGCTTAACCTTAAGAACTGCTTCATTAACATTAATTAAACAAACCAGTCTCCCATTAGCTCAGTGGTTACTTCAGCTGGACACAGCTCCTGCTCCTGAGCCTAAACTGTAGTAGACTATGGTCACTACTTGGAAAATTCCAGCAATGTAGACCTTTCAGATATCTCAAATTTCAATATCTACTTTAGTTTTTTTTAATAATTATGATAATCTCCAACAATAACCAGAACCACCTAAGACATTCTTTGGATTATTTATATTGTTTGGAGCTTCTAAAATTCAGAAGAATTTATTTTATTCTTATAAACCATTTAGTTTTGCATAACAAGTGTTGATGAAAAAGCCCTGGCTGATGTGACCCAGTGGAGTGTGTGCTGGCCTGCAAACCAAAGGGTCACTGCTTCGATTCCCAGTCAGGGCACATGTCTGGGTTCCAGGCCAGATCCCCAGTTGGGGGTGCGCAAGAGGCAACCACACATTGATGTTTCTCTCTCTCTCTTTCTCTCTCCCTTCCCCTCTCTCTAAAAGTAAATGGGAAAATATTTTTTTAAAAGTGTTGATGAAGGACAGAGGTCAGCTTCACATACGATACAGCTTTTACAATGCTTTAAACCTTAAATATGAGTTATTTAATATTTATACATAGTAAATTGTCCATAGATATATAGAATAGTAACTCCACTTCATTATTCAGCAAAAGATCTATATCGTTAAGTACATTTTTCATAAATATGTATAACTGGGCTTTAACTTCTGATACAGGCTTCAAAGTACCATGGTTTCACAATACAGACTCTTTTACACAATGATTCTTCCCTCCATTTCCAGAGATTATCCAATCATGTTTCTTAAAAGTTAAGGATTTACCAACAGCCTGTCTGAAAGTTGCCTTGTGTAATTAGGAAAACATGTTAATAACCTGGGTGAATTTTCTCTGGAAATATTGTAAAATTTCTTTTGATTGCTTTGTTCTGACTCTGACTAGTCAATTAAATAATTACCTAAACTTTGATTTTCTTCTTCCCTTTTTTAAAGGACTTGCTAATTTCCCTTTTCACTGTGTCTTCTTTGCAACTGGCAATTCTTTTGCTGCATTCTTGGCTTTGGCCTAAACTTCCTTTGCTCTGTAGCAGCCCTTGCAGTTATTTGTCTTCGTTCCTCTGAGGACTAAAGGAGTTTGGGTTCGCACCTTAATGAACATCTCTTGATGTGTATGCTTTCCTTACACAGAGACATAAAACAAATTTATTTGACAATGTACTTATAATACATGTAATATTTCATCTTGCAGTATAGATTTCCTTTACATTAATGATTAAAGTTCAAAAAATCTAACCAAAATATAAAATTAACAACAATCAATTTCACTTTCTGTATGTTTCCAAATCCCAGATTTCTACATTAGTTTGAAATGACATTTTTAATTAAACTTTTTTAGTATATGATAAATACTCGGATTTTGACCAAACATATAAATAGATTTCAGAAGGCCTATAATTTTGATTATAATGAATATATAACATACATAATTGCTGTCAAGTACATGGAGTCCTTACACACACACACAGAAATGGCAGGCCCTAAATGCAATCTAGTGATAAGCTCACCAAAACTTAATACATAACCTAATTGCAGTTGTAACACTGGTTAGTCTGGGATTTTCTGGTCAGTACCAGTGAGATAATCTACTATATAGGACTTTCCTTCCCCAAAGGAAGATGAGGTAATCCTCTTAATTGACCTTTTTCTCCTCTAAAGGGAGGTGACTTTGGCTGAAATAATCCTTTTTTTATTTGTTTGTTTATGACTTCCTTGTCCTACCTTTGAAATTTTTTCTCTTACTGTAGTTTTTTGGAGCTCCTTTCTGCTTGTTAGGCAGAATGCTGCCTAATTCATTAATTGTTCAATAAAGCCAATTAAATCTTTAAAATGTACTTGGTAAAATTTTTGTTATTTAACAATATATATAACACGTTCCTATAGATTAGTAATGACTGTGAAAGAATATTGTGGTAGGTGGACCATTTGACTGATCTAGTTATGTATTCTGGAGATTTTCCATACCTCATGTGGAAAAAAAGTTTCTCCTAGCATAAATAATACATTCAGTATGCCTCAATTTTTTGAGATAAATTCAACCTGAAATATAAGTTCAGTGAAGCCTTGGAGGTGTTACATGAAATGTTATGTGAAAAAATTCCTTATTAACAATATCAGAAATTCATCAACAAAGGACAAATTAATCTGAAATGTGTAGTATCATTCACACCAGCCTTTGCTAAAGCAAATTTAATGACAAAAAACATTCTGTGGCGAAATAATAATAGAAAACAGTTAATTATATCTCTTCTTGGGTCATGATCTTGCATATTGGCCTATTATGATAAAATCTCTGGACCCAATATGAGAGAAAAACCTATTAACAACCTCTGAAAGCACAGTTTTATGAAACATACTTTTTAACAATGTGATATTGAAATTTATATAACAAATCTCTACCATTTGAGATTGTTTCTCGTTAAAATTTGTTTAAATTTTATAGAATAAAAACTTTAGGATAGACCTTTATTACATATTTCATTAAAAACAGCTTCTTACATCTTATATTTACTTTATTTAATGAACATCATAAGATTATCTAGAATGTACTTTGCTAATAGGTCCAAGAAATTTAGAATAAATAATTCACAGTTACTAACTTTCAAAAAGCTCAATTGCATCAAAGGATAATACAAAAGTACTAGTTCTCAAATTAAAGTAAACTATATATTGGCCATATGTCTGAAAAACTATTTAACTCGTGATACATATTTTATTCAAAGCTTTGATATATTCCAGCTTGTTCATATTCTACCTGGATAAATTATTTTCAATTTTCTCATTAGAAACATGAGCTGGAACAAAGATAGCACTAGAAAATGTAAACCTATCTTGATATACATCATAAATCATAGTTCAGCATTATGAATCATATTCATACAATAAACTACCTTAAAATGTTGAATATAGATTAATATTTTTGTTGAAGGCTACTATATGGCTATATCTTGAAGTTATTAACAAAATAATCTTGTGATTACTTTGCTATGGAATGGAAAAACTAAGAATTTTGTTTTAAAATCTGAGCCTTGATATTTTATTCTTGCACTAATACCACCCCTCCATTTCTCATTAAATTTTCTAAAACAAAGCAAAAATTATCCTATAAGAAATTTGTTTTATTTAATAAAATCATGTTTGCATTTCAAGCTCTGATTTCCTTTTCTTTAAATATATGTTATCGCCCTGGCAGGTATAGCTCAGTGGATTGAGCTCGGGCTGCAAAGCAGGCATCGCAGGTTCGATTCCCAGTCAGGGCACATGCCTAGGTTGCAGGCCATGTCCCCCAGCAACTGCACATTGATGTCTCTCTCTCTCTCTCTTTCTCTCTCTCTCCCTTCCCTCTCTAAAAAAAATAAATAAATAAAATCTTAAAATATATATATATATATATATATATATGTTATCGACTATGCTATTACAGTTGTCCCATTCCCCCCCTTTATTCCCGTCTGCCCTGCACACCCCCTCCCACACACATTCCCCACCTTTAATTCATGTCCATGGGTCATATATATAAGTTTTTTGGCTTCTGCATTTCCTATACTATTCTTAATCTCCCCCAGTCTATTTTTTACCTACCATTTATGCTAGTTATTCTCTGTACCCTTTCCCCCTCTCTTCCCCTCCCACTCCCACTCCCCCACTGATAACCCTCCATGAGATCTCTGTTTCTGTGATTCTGTTCCTGATCTAGTTGTTTGTTTATTTTTTTTTAGGTTTGGTTTCTAATAGCTGTGAGTTTGTTGTCATTTTACTGTTCGTAGTTTTGATCTTTTTCTTAGAGAAGTCCCTTTAACATTTCATATAATAAGGGCTTGGTGATGATGAACTCCTCTAACTTGACCTTAACTGGGAAGCACTTTATCTACCTTTTTATTCCAAATGATAGCTTTGCTGGACAGAGTAATCTTGGATGTAGGTTCTTGCCTTTCATGACTTGGAATACTTCTTTCCAGCCCCTTCTTGCCTGCAAGGTTTCTTTTGAGAAATCAGCTGATAGTCCTCTGGGAACTCCTTTGTAGATAACTCTCTCCTTTCCTCTTGCTGCTTTTAAGATTCTCTCCTTATCTTTACTCCTGGGTAATGAAATTATGATGTGTCTTGGTGTTCCTCCTTGGCTTCAACTTCTTCGAGACTCCGTGAGCATCCTAGACTTCCTGAAAGTCCATTTTCTTTGCCAGATTGGGGAAATTCTCCTTTATTATTTGTTCAAATAAGTTTTCAATTTCTTGGTCTTCTTCTTCTCCTTCTGGCACCCCTATGATTCAGATGTTGGATCCTAAGTCTCTCCTCATATTTTTGAATTCTTATTTCTTCATTCTGTTCTGCTTGAATGTTTCTTTCTTCCCTCTGCTCCAAACCGTTGATTTGAGTCCTGATTTCCTTGACAATACTGTTGGTTCCCTGTAGATTTTTCTTTATTTCACATAATGCAACCCTTATTGCTGCCTGGGTCTTTTTTATGCTGTTGAAGTACCCAGTGAGTTTCTGGAGCATTTTGATAACCACTGTTTAGAACTGTGTATCTGATAGATTGGCTATCTCTTCATTGCTTAGTTATATCTTTTCTGGAGCTTTGAACTATTCTTTCATTTGGGTCATTTTCATTTTTTGTCTCAGCATGCTTGTTATGTAGTGAGGGGTGGAGCCTTAGGTGTTCACCAGGCAGGGGTAACCTAGGAGCCTATGTTGTGGTGCTGTATGTGGGAGAGGGGTCCGAGAGGGAACAATGCTGCTTGCTGTGCTCTCTGCCAGTTTTCAGTCACTTCCCCCACTTCCCATAATCAAATTGGGCCCTTCTGGTGCTGATTCCCAGTGAGTGGGCTTGTGTATGTTCTAGGACCCTGTGGGTCTCTCCAACAAACTCTCCTGTGAGGCTGGGAGTTTCTCCCACTGCCTCAGCCCTCACAGATATTCTGAGTCAGAGATTTGAGGCTTTATTCCCCCAAGCTGGAGTCCTGGGTTTTGAGGTCTATCTCACTCTCTAGTTGTTCCTCCTGGTTTACCTGCCCATGAATGTGGGACTGTTCTGTCTGTAAGCCACCACTTCGCTCAGTCTGCCAGCTGCCACCTTGCCCACTAGCCGCTGCCTTGCTGCTAGTTTTCTCCATCTGGTTGCGCATCTCCGCCCCTCCTACCCATCTGGATGAATGTGTCTTCTTTAACTTCTTGGTTGTCGGACTACCATACAGTTCAATTTTCTAACAGTTCTGGTTGTTTTTGTTTTTAAATTTGTTGTTGTCCTTCTTTTGGTTGTGTGAGGAGGCACAGTGTGTCTACCTATGCCTCCATCTTGGCCAGAAGTTCAATTTTGTTTATTAATTAATTTACTCATTCAAAAGTATCTGAATGTCTTCTGAATATAAGAGACTCATCCTAGGCCTTTTTTTATAATTGCTGATAATTATGATTTGATCAGCACCCTGCTCAACTGGACAGAGTTTAGTTGACTACAGCAGGATTCAAGCACGAGGTACTAGCAGTGCAGAGGCCCCACCCACCTTCTGATTTTCTTTTCTTTATTAGTTAAAAATAATGTTACTATTTTGTACTAGTTTAAAATTGATTCTGTTCTACAGATCATTGTGTGTTTTCAGTCCAGCTAAAAACATTTTTCCACTTAAATAATCAATCAAGTACTTTAAATAGTTCATTATTAAGTAATTATTTAATTAGTGAAGCCATCCTCTTATGCTCCTATCCATCCACTATTAATCGCTTCAAGGAGTGAGGTAGAATATTTTCCCCTTATCGAATGCTAAACAACAGTCACTTTAGTCATTTATTTCTGTTGACATTTCCAACGTGTTTAAGAAGGCGCAGACTTGTAGCAGTAATTATGAGTCAATTTAAATGCATATATTTATGTTTATGTGTATACATGTGTTACAGAGCTCCAATTTTATATGTCACGTCATGTCATTCATTTAGCTAAATGGCTTGCAAATATTAGTGGAAGATCTTGTTTTCATTAGAAACTCTCAACAGATTCAATATTCTTTAAAATCAGGTAGGAAAATGAGGTCCACATGCAATCATTACTGGATCCCAAAAGAAACTTGAACACTTGATTTGACTTCCCTAGGAAACTACAGTCACTGATTTCACTGTCAGAAATTCTATGCTCCTTGAGAAACCCAGCAGAGTAGGAGGCAATGTAGTAAAGTAATAATTCTCAGTTCTAAAGGGAGACAGCTTAGGTTTTGAACCCATCTCCATAAATCACCAACTGAATGACCTTGCATAAGAGTCTTATCCTCTCTGTTCCTCAGTCTCCTCATTCATAAAAAGAGGCTAGTGATTGAGCCTATATCACAGGGATGTAGTAAGGATGAAATGAGAAACTGTACATAAACAGTTCAGACCTATGGTAATCTTTCAGTAACATAGTCATTAACACGGGAAGAACAGGTGATGGGTATACACTTGCATTATGTCATAATGAGCACTATCACTAAACATTAGTGAAGCTTGACTAATGAGCTCTTAGACTGCATAATATCTTAATTTATTAATCAATTTACTTCATTAGTTTTTATATCCAAGCATTTATTGAGTACCTACTGTGTGCCAGAAACCATGACAGGGTGTATAAATACAAAATTGAGTTGAAAATAGGCAGTTCCCATAAGAACATGACAGATTTTAGAGCAAACAAAAAATGTAAACACATACTTGAAATATGCTTGAAATGTGCTTTGATGTAAGTCCTGAAATATAAAAAATTTCCAGATTCAGTGAACACCTAATAAAAATAGCTAATATTTACTGATGCCTTTCTATGTCTGGCAATTTGTCCAAAACTTCAGATACAGTATCTCATATGATTGTCACAGCATTCTTATGAAGACATTATTATTGACCCATTTTAAAGGTGAGGAAACTAAGTTTAAGAGAAAATTTAATATTTGCCCTAGACAAATTAGGAACTGAAGCAGCTGTAAGTTTGCCTCATGAGTTCTATCACTCTCTGAAGAGCTGCAATGGAAGGAAGACGCACCCGACCAATGCCTCTCCACAACAGAAATCCAATTTTATGTAAATAGAAAAGGAAGCAAAAGAGAGAGATTTTAAAATTTGAATAAAATAACCTTTAAAGGGCTGTTAACATATCATCTAGATTTTATGTAATGCATGTTTACTAAATTTGATAAACATTTTTTAGAAAATATTCCCAGAAATGCTCTCCCTATGACTCTGTGACATGACGTTGTGCTTACTGTTTGTCTTGTTCAAATTTTCTGCTGGTTTATTTGCTCATACATTATAGTACAACTGAATAAAAACAGATTTAAATGGCATATTTTAAGTCTTAAAGAATTGACTCCAAATTTCAAGAAGAAGGAGACCCAAACAAATGAAAGCTTGTTAAAAATACCCAGGGCTTTTGTAGGGTGGATGCATATTTAACAGGAGTGAACACAGAGACTTGGCTAAAAAAAATACCCCTGTAACTTGGTTTGAATGAATAGAAACATAGGATTTGGAACAAAAAAAAAAAAACATCTGTCTCATTTTATTCCTTGGTGTATGGAATGTATTTGGAACATCATGTTTAAATCTAGGCACCACATTTTAAGAAGGAACTTAATTAGAGTATGCCCAGAGGAGGAAAGTCAGAAAAGTGGAAAGTTAAAGTGATACCATGTGAGGAGTGATTAAAGGAACTGAGCATATTGGACCCGTCGCACTGAATATTTAAAGAGGGGTACCACTACTATTTTCATGTTAAAGATCTGGATGCAGAAGAGGAATTGAAACTGGCATGACTTTTGATGGCTGATCAGAATCAAATATTGGATGTTTGGTGATGGCAGATTTCAGGATGGAGTTAAGATAGGAATGTGATATTTTAGTGGTAGAGCAAATTACCTGTTTCTAAAAGGACCTAACCATATATTTTCTATATGAAGAGGAGATGGAGGCCACGAACCCTAAAATCCCTTCCAACTTGCTGAATCCTCTTCCTTCTTTTCCCTCTCATTCTCTAGGATCAACAAGGGTTCTGTCCAGCATCCTGTTTCTCAGGAATGTATGTATGTATGTATTTACTTACTCATTTATCTATTTACTTAGGTTGGCCAAAAACGTCCATATGGGGTTTTTTTTTTTTGTAAAATAAAATACACATTTTTCATTTTTACCAAAACTTTGGTACTTTTTGGATATTTTTGTATTCTATCTTCTGTGTGGTATAGTATTGATTGCTCTCAATTAATGTCTCGATTTGATCACTATCAACTTCAACTGGTCTACTCAACTGTGGAGCATTGACCCTCGAGAAATCTCCAGCAAAAACCACTTTTGGCACATTCACTCAGTCACCACACCTTCTCCATACACAGCACAAACCTTCCGCCCTTCAGTTGTGTTACATATCTTGAAATAATAAAGCATAATATGCCAAATATATTGTGTATTTTCTTTCATCTTCAATATTAAAATGACTAAAAAAATTCGCCAATTTTGATAAATTTTTTAAGTGCACACTCATATGACAGCTGTCACAATACAATCTAAGAAAATTGTTCCAAATGGAATTAAAGATAACTAAGTGCTACTAGAGCCATCTTATGGGAAAAAAACAAATGAACGTTTTTGCCCAAACCAATATTTATTTAATTATTGAATTTATTGGGGCGACATTGGTTAATAATATAGGTTTCAGGTGTGCAATTCTAGAATACAACTTCTGTACATTATACTGTGTCCCCTACCCAAAGTCAAGTCTCCTCCCATAACCATTTATCTACTATTTATCCTCTTCTACCCACCCCCGCCCCACTCCCCTTTCCCTCTGGTAATCACCGTACTGTTGTCTGTGTCTGTGAGCTCTTTTTTTCTTAATTCCTTCACTGGTTTCACCCAGCCCCTAACCCCCTCTCTTCTAACATCTGTCAGTTTGTTGTCTGTATCTATGAGTCTGTTTTGATTTTGTCTGTTAGTTTATTTTGTTAAACAGCCAATGGCCCTCTCAACAGCTTCAGTTCTCACAGTCCAAATATCATCTGTTAAATCTATGTATCTTTAGCCACAAACTTGTACATTTTTCTACTAGCAATTTTTAATTAAAAAGTATTATAATTTATCTGTTCCTAATCTTACATACTTTGTAGCTAATATGTCATCAAATTCTGCTGCTTCTTTCTTTTGCTTAGGTCAATAAGATTTATAAGAACATTATATCATGTTTAAAATGTTTTGGCTGAATTATTGTCAAGAAGTGCAATATTTTCAAAGCTTCATGCTTTTTCATACATAAATCTCAGTGGCCTTCTTTGATTTTTCTGCTGTATATTCCATTATCTTATCATATTGATCTAACTAAGAATGAACATCTTAACACATACATTGTTATAGAATTCATTCAAATACCTCAGTTCATGTTTCCTCTTAGGCTATTTCAAACTTGCCAATGTTTAAAAGTTAATCTCTAATACCACCTTCATTACTACGTGCATCATATTTCAAGTAATTTTTTTGCTGTATTTCATTAAGGGAATATGGAGTAACAGAATCAGATATTTCATGATCTCTGATTCTCACATAAGATTTCCAAATCAAACCTAGTGACTCTCAAACAGGAATATCTTTCTATATGCCTCTCTGCTTATAATGACACTAATACTTCACTTGAATCACTTCTCATATCCCCTCTTAGCCAAAAATTCATAGCTAGAAAAAAATACACTGATTCCTAGCATGCCAAGAACTAGGTATTTCTTATTTTGCCTTTTGTACTAGGTTTTATTCTGATATTTTCATACACTAAGCTGATATTTCTCCAAACCTGGGTCATTTAGTTAATCCTTTCAAGCTGCCTTTTAAATGCCTTCTCTTATTCCTCCTTCCACCTGGTCCTAAAACCTCAGGTAAGTTCCTTTTACTTATGAAGCAAATATTAGGAATTCTTTTTTTCCATTTTATGCTGGGATGCTCAAGTTGAACATCCTCTGTTATAAAATTTAAAGCATTATTCATGGGGTTAAGCCCTTTGGAAAACAAAATTATACTCATAAAAGCTAATACAGAATTATTTTATTTTTATATAAAATGTGCCATTATTACTTTGTTCTCTATATCCAAAGCATACTTTAACCCTGAATTATAATTATTGTTGTTCTTGTTGTTGTTGCTGCTGCTGCTGCTACTGGAGAAAAATTTTGTTCTAGGAGCAACATTTTGATTCTCTACACAAATTTCTGCTCTGCAATTTGAAAGCTCGTGGCATTCAGCTAACCTTGACCTCTGCTTACTACTTTTATTTATAATCTTCAGCTATTTTTACTTTGCTTTTTTTCATTTTTCTCTTAATTCATATCTTGTACTCCCCACCCATTTATATATTTTAACTTTTATTCAAGTTTCTTCTATTATTCAAAGGTTTTTCTTATGTCCAACATCTAACACAAATTTTCCCTGTCTTAGAAAAAAGTTATGATGCCATTCAGTTTCAACTTCCTTATCCATAATGATAGTAATAAAAAATCATAGTTATTTCTCAGAGATATTGAAAGTATCAAATAAACTAATGTATTTAATTTTTTTCCTGCAACGTACTTTGCTATAATAGCTATTACTACGTAACCATTTTAAGGGGGTCCCAAGCTGACAGGAAAACCCTTTTGCAGAAAGATATAATGTGTACTAGATTGGAAGACCTAATATTATTAAAATGTCCTTACTACCCCAAGCTATCTCTAGATTCAATGCACTCCCTAACAAAATTACAATGCCATTTCTTCACAGAAATAAAATGAACACAATCCTACATTTGTATAGACCACAAATGACTTCAAATAGCCAAAGCATGCTTGAAGAACATCAAGTTTGAGTTATCGCCCTTCCTGGGTTCAAACTATCTTACAAGGTTATAATAGTCAAAACAGTATGGCACCAGCATAAAAAGAGACACACAGATCAGTCTAACAGAATTAAAAGTGCAGAAACAAACTCATGCATATACATTCAACCAACATTTTACAAGGAAACCAAGAATAATCAATGTAGAGAGAATAATCCCTTTGATAAATGGTGCTGGGAAAAACAGATGGTCACATGAAAAATAATGAAACTGAACCGCTATCTTAAACCACTTACAATATTAACTCAAAGTGAAATAGAGATTTATTTATACATAAGATGTTAAATCATAAAACTCTTAGAAAGAAACATAATTAAAACTAGTTGACATTTGTCTTGGCAATAATTTTTTGGATACGAGAGCAAAAGCACATGCAACGAGGATGAAAACAGCTATTGGCACTAAATCAAATTAAAAAGTTTTTACACAGCATAAGAAACAACAAACAGAATGAAAAGGCAATCTATGGAATGAGAGAAATTATTTGCAAACCATATGAGGGGGACCACAAAAATACTGAAATTATTTTCTGGAGGGTGAGCACCTTGTAGTACAGGCTTCCCCCGCTAGGTGGTTGTTCTAGGAACCCATCTGTATCAGTGCACCAGCTGCCATTGTTGTTAGAGTCTGTGTTCAGCTTCAGTGATTTTTTCAAAGATTCTTTCAATGTGTTTGCCCATTACATGATGGGTGATTTAAGAGCACACCTACTCACAATGTGCTGAGTGTTCAGCAATTTTTGACCAAAAATGGTGTGACCCCATGCCCCATCCTACCTGTTCACCTGATCTCTCCCTGAGTGATGTTTCTTTTGTTTCCTCAGCTGAGAAAAGCCCTCAAAAGGAAAAGTTATGCTGATATGGAATGGGTGAAACAAGCAAACAAAAAACCAGCAGAAGCACAAAAAGACATTAAAGTCAATGAGTTCAAAAAGTGTTTTGAGCATTGGAAAAAACATCTCAATTGGTGCATTGCATCAAATGGAGAGTACTTTGAAGGCAATTAAAGTTTAAACATGTACAATAAACACTATTTTTAATAAATAAATTCCATTTTGGGACATCCCCTTTGTATATCTGATGAGGTGTTAACACCCAAAATATATAAAGAGTTCACAGAACTCAACAGCAAAAATTAATTAAGTAATCCAATTTTTTTTTAATTTTTAAATTTTATTTTAATTGTTGTTCAAGTACAGTTTTCTTTTACTCACATCCCAGCCCACCCACCCAGTCCTCCCCACCTCCCTCCCATTTACACTCCCCCTAGTATTTGTCCATGTGTCCTTTATACTTGTTCTTATAAACCCTTCCCCTTTTCCCCTGTAATTCCCTCCCTCCTCCCCTCTGGTCACTGTCAGCCTGTTCTCTATTTCAGTGTCTTTAGTTATATTTTGCTTGTTTGTTTGTTTTGTTGTTTAGGTTCCTGTTAAAGGTGAGATCATATGGTATTTATTTGCCTTTCACTGCCTGGCTTATTTTGTTTAGCATAATGCTTTCCGGTTCCATCCAAGATGTTGCAAAGGGTAGGAGCTCCTTCTTTCTTCTGCATAGAATTCCATTGTGTAAATGTACTACAGTTTTTGATCCATTCATGTACTGATGGGCACCTGGGTTGCTTCCAACACTTGGCTATTGTATATGGTGCTGCTATGAACATTGGGGTACATAGGTTTTTTTGGACTGGAGTTTCAGGGTTCTTAGGATATAATCCTAGCAATGGAATTGCTGGGTGAAAAGGCAGATCCATTTTTAATTTTCTGAGAAAATTCCATGCTGTTTCCCATAGTGGTTGTAGTAATCCAATTTTAAAATGGGCAAAGGACATGAATAGATATTTTCCAAAAGAAGACATACAAATGGCCAAAAAGTGTATCAAAAGGTGCTCAACATAATTAATTATTAAGAAATGCAAATCAAAATCATGATGAGATGCATCTGTTAGGATGACTATTATAAAAAAGACAAGAGATAACAAATGTAGGCAAAAATGTAGAGTAAAGGGAAGTTTTTGGCACTATTGGTAAATATGTAAATTATATAGCCATTATGGAAAAGAGTATCTAGCAATCCCACTTCTGTGTATTTATCCAAAAGAAATTAAATGACTATTTCATAAGACATATATGCACCACATGTTCAATGCATCATTATTCATAATCTTCAAGATGTAGAAACAACCTCTGTCCACCGACATATAAATGGATAAAGAAAATGTAGTATATACACAATGGAATATTGTTCATCCATAAGAAAAAAAGAAATCCTACCATATTTATCATCAGTGAACCTTGAGGACATTGTGTTAAATGAAAGGTGTCAGACAAAAAAGGGTAAATACTATATGACCTCACTTACATGTGGCATCTAAAAAGCCAAACTCAAAGAAACAGAAATTAGATCAGTGATTTCCCAAGGGTAGAAGAAAACAGGAGATGCTGATCAATGGATACACATTTTCTGTTACAAAATAAATAAGTTCTGGAGATCTAATGTACAGCATGGTGACTATAGTTAACAATACTTTATTGTACACTTAAAAATTACTGAGAGAGTATATCTTAAATTTTCTCACTATAACAACAACAAAAATGGCAATTATATGAGGTTAAAGATGTTACCTAACCTTATCACAGTAACCATTTTACACTATATACCTGTATCAAGTCATCACACTGTATACCCTGAACTTATACAATGTTATATGTCAATTATACCTCAAAGCTGGATAAAAAACCTTTTGCAATGCCTTCAATAATAGGAAACTAGCTTTTGGAGAATGGAGTCAAAGGTTTTAGTAATTTTTACATTTCTAACATTTAGTACACTGTCCATCACAATTTAGATACTGATTTATTCAATTAGTTAATAAATACATGCTAAGTATTTTATTCAGGTGCATAAACTAGACCATAGCACAAATGTCAAATATTTATCAAATTTATGGTGGTTTGTAGCGCACTTTTTACTTGTAATGATACTGCAAATATGCTCAGGCAATGGGAAAAAGAACCAATATTGTCTATATTAATAGTACTATACAAAAGATCTAATCAATTTGTATATTTTTGGAACCAGAGATGTCTCTACAAAAAAAAAAAAAGAAAGAAAAGAAAAGTTTGCTTTTTATTCAGTGAGTTTTTTCCATATTAATCATTCTAAGGCAAAACAAGGTGCTATATGAAAGCACTGTATATCTGCCTGGGGCGGAGGCTGTATTACAGAAGCCTTAAGGGATTTGAAAGTCAACATCCGAGTGAAGAAACAGCCTGGGTAATTTGTTGACTGTTTAGAGTCTGATCTATTTTGGATCTGTACAAAACCTTCAATCAGCTTGCCCATAAGCCCTCCCTGGTAAACTCTGTTGCTTGTCTAACTCCAGTCGACACTCGAGTCTATCCATGTCTGTTCCACCCTCACTAATAATGTTACATGTTTAAATTGTTTTTTAAGAGTGTGATGTTTTTGTTCTGATCACTTAATATGTATCAGCAACTCCCATTAATTGATAGAGGCGCACATTTTCCAGTTGACTAGACCATGTCAGAAGCAAAACCCATCCTTCAATTCTTCTTTACAGCACTTCATCTGAAAGTCTAATTTTGAGATAGAGGCCTCTCTAAATTATATTCTTTCATTTTAATTACTTATTTAATTGAATGTTTCCTGCATTTACTATAATCATCATACAGACAGTGAGTATATATGTTTTAATCATTATAATACCCTCACTGCCTAGCTCAGTAAAATTTGTTGAATAATAGGTGAACCAAATGACTGACTATTTTATAGTTATATTTGGGATTATTTTCTGCACAAAGATGACTTATTATGAGCTAAACATTGTTTTTTTACTCCCCAGTAGATAATAAACATAGTAAAGAAGGGCAAGTTACATTTCTGTAGACTAATTTTATAAGAAAATCATATGAAAACTCTTTCACTGTTAGAGGTGAGCTCACTCCCTATTCTATGCAGCACACCAACCAAACTGAGCTCCTACAAGGCCAGCAAGTCTTGTCTGAGTTACATAAAACCAAGTCCATGCTACTGTTCCCTTCAGCCAGGTTGAGCAACAGAGAGAATTCTCTTCCCAAGAGTCATGAACAGGTGACAGCAGCCACAGATGGTGTATGAGATGACAAGCAAGCTACATGGGCTATCAGGACTACTTACATACAAGGCAGGTCCAGATGTATCTAGATAACAATCTAATATGAAAAACAGACATTTAGTGAAGAAGATACAAGATACAGCAACATTGTATGTAAGACAATGACACCTCAGTCCCATTCAAAGTAGACACTTTGGGACCTCACACAGTTCTCCCTGTTGCCATCAGCTGCTACACCCTATTTTTTCTGAATCTCATTGATGGTCTGAAATCTCTTCCCTTTCAAAGGTGATTTTAGTTTGGGGAAAAGTCAGAAGTGTCAGGGCACCAAATCTGGGCTGTAGGGGAGCTGAGTTACCTGGGTGATTTGATGTTTTGTCAAAACCCTCTGCACGAGACATGATGCATGAGTGGGTGTGTTGTCCTCATGAAGCTCCCAATCACCAGTTGCCCATAGCCTTCTGAATCATCCAAATAGTGTCCGCAGAGGAATGTTCAAGCTTAATGCAAACTGTGATGCAGATTCATTGCTCTACTCACTCACTCATTTTGAATGTGATGGTCACACAGTACACATGTTTACTCAATAGCATCTACCACCCCCATTGACTAGTACAGTGAAGTCATCATTGTTCATGAATGTGCATTCTATTTCACTCTCCTTGGCTACCAGATTACATTGATGTCACACAAACTGTTCCCATAATATTAATAGTCACTGGACTTTTTCCAGACAGACCTTGGACATTAGGGTCTACATATATTTGTTTGTTCTAGAAACACAGATTACCATGAAGAGGTAGCCTAAATAACTATTGCCCTAAATGATGAATCTCAAATAGAAATTGTGAGTTTTGAACACTAAAACAGGAGGTGAATATATGGAAATTGCATGCTGCTAGTGACCACTGAAACAGCAACTTTCCTGTGCTGTTGTGCAAAAGCATGTGCAATACCCGAATAGTTGTTCCTATGTGTCAGTTCAGGAAGAGTTTTTCTAGTTGTCAGTAATTCTTTATTCCCCCACTATATAGAATTGAAAACTTCTCAGATTGTCTAAAAGTGTCACAGGCAAACCAGTTTAAAGCCTGCTTTAATTAACATTTAAAATGAAATGGACAAGGCATGCTGTACCACTGAGATACAAAGAAGCACTTACATGCAAATGGTTTTATTCTCATGACAGTGGTTTTCAAAACAAACAGAAACAAATAATATTTTTCCTGATTGTAAGTCTAGAGACTACTATATCTCAGGATCTGACAAAATACAGATGGTACTCAAACTGGAATAATGTGAGGAAGCTTTGTTTACAAAGGGACAATTGTGGGTAGGATGTAAAAATACCATAAGGGGTAGAGTAAAAGTCAGGGACTGGCTCGCTTTTTCCACAACCAATACCCAAAAAGATAAGGGGACAGAGGGAGAAAGAAAAGGAGGTTCCATAGGGGTCTTCTTTGGAAATTCAAGGTCTCTTCAGGATCCAGCCAGGACAAGGCAACATCATAGGAAGGGAACAAAGGAATAAATGTCCTAAGCATTGTCTCCTCCTTTTCTCTCATCATTTCCAGAGGGAATCACTTACCTTACCCAAATGGTCAAGAGCCTCACTGAGATAAAGCTTAGAGTAGATATCATGGGTCCACCTCTGCTGTACCAGACATCTTTATTTTACAGATAAGAACACAGGACTCCAGAGAGATTAACAAGCCTGTGTGGTAAAGAAATACCCTAGAACCTTAATATAATAATTGTATATAATTATTCTGTCTCTCATCCTATGCTTACTATATCAAATTATCCAACTTGATCATAATGGTTTCCCATTTTTAATCCTTCTATTTAGGCCATTCATGGCCATTCTGTTTTTCTTCCACTGGTGACTATAGTATGAGTTTTATAAAACAGTGCTTTTCTCTGAATGCCTATAATCATTATCTTTCTTCTTGAAATACCCTCCCATTTTTTCTACGGATGGCAATCCCTTCCACATTCATTCTAGTCCTCTTCTCTCCCAGTAAGCCTTCTGCATCTGCTCAGGATATCCATTGTTCCATCCATGTGACTCCACAGTACTTGGAGTACAGTTCTACATGGTAACAGTTATTACTCAGCTCTGGTCCACTACAAGGAAAGCTCCAGAGAACAGGGACTTATCTACTTATCTTGGGGACACCAGCTCTGAATTTAGTAACTGGAACATATCTACATTTCTGCCAATCAAGGAATACAGTTTCTTTTTTTTTTTCCTCCAGGAGGGGCACTTTGTCAAACTGATAAAGGAGAGGACTAGTCAGAATTTTCTTGTAAATAAAATTGCAAAAATATATGATTATTAAAAATGCTGGCTTGGACTTTGTTCAAGATGGAGGCATAGGTAGATATGCTTCTCCTCCTCACACAACCACACACAAAAAAAGAACTACAACTAAATCTCAAAACAAGTAACACCGAGAATTGTCAGAAAATCGAAATGTATGGAAGTCCAACAACCAAGGATTTAAAGAAGCCAAAATCATCCAGACAGGTAGGAGGGGCAGAGACACAGAGAGGGGATGGAGAGGCAAGCAGATTTGGTGTGATATGGAGAGTTGAGGGCAGCAGCGGAAGAGGCACAGGTGATCCATATTCACATGTGGTGGATAAAATTTGGGAGGGATACCTTGGGAGTGAGGGATCTCAGCCCCAGGTGACCACATAACCCAGAGTTCCATCACTGGGAAGATAAATCCCCAAAACTTCTGGCTGTAAAAACCAGTGGGGTTTGGGGTAGCAGGATTTTCAAGAAAATTTTCCTAAAGGGCCCACATGGTCTTAAAACATAGGCAAATCTACCCACTCTGGGATTCAACACAAGGGCAACAGCTTGAAGGGCACTGATCCCATACAGGGTATGGGTGAAGTGACTGGAAACAGGGCAAGTGGCAGGAAAACCCACAAAAGCCAAGCAGTGGCACAGTCTCCTCTCCAAGCCCTCCTCCCAAACAAAGCCACAAAGCTATGAAGTGGGTTGCCCCATCCTGACTATTTCCTAGGGCTCTGCCCCACACAATTTAGACGTGTCTTTTACAGGGAGTCTAAGCAGCTCTACCTAATACACAGAAACAAACACAAAGAGGCTGCCAAATTGAGGTGACAAAGAAAAATGGCCCAAATGAAAGAACAGAACAAAAAAACCCAGGAGAAGAACTAAACGAAATGGAGATAGCCAACCAATTAGATGCAGAGTTCAAAACACTGGTGTTCAGGATGCTCAGAGAACTCATTGAGTACGGCAACAACATAAAGGAGAAAATGAAGGTTACACTAAGTGAAATAAAGAAAAATCTACAGGGAACCAACAGTGAAGGGAAAGAAGCTGGGTTTCAAATCAATGATTTGGATCATAAGGAAGAAATAAATGTTCAACCAGAACAGAAAGAAGAAACAAAAATTCAAAAAATGAGGACAGTATAAGAAGACTAGGAGACATCTCCAAACATGCCAACATCTGAATCATAGGGATACCAGAAGCAGAAGAGGAAGAACAAAAAATTGAAATCTTATTTGGAAATATAATGAAAGAAAACTTCCCTAATTTTGTGAAGGAAATAGAGGTACAAGTCCAGGAAGCAAAGAGTGCCCAAAACAAGTTGGACCCAAAGGAGACCACATCAGGACACATCATAATTAAAATGCCAAAGATTAAAGGTAAAGAGAGAATCTAAAAACAGAAAGAAAAAAGTGGTTTCTTATCTACAAGGGAGTTCACATAAAACTGTCAGCTGATTTCTTGAAAGAAACTTTGCAGGCTAGAAGGGACAGGCAAGAAGTATTCAAAGTGATGAAAAGCAAGGACCTACAACCCAGATTATTTTATTCATTCATTCATTTAGAACGGAAGGGAAGATAAAATGCTTCCCAGACAAGGTAAAGCTAAAGGAGTTCATCATTGCCAAACCTTTATTATATGAAATGTTTAGGGAACTTATTTAAGAAAAAAAGGCTCAAAACTATGAACATTTAAAAAAGGCAGTGAACACAACTATCAACAACTGAATAAAAAAAAAAAGCAAAACCCTAAGCAAACAACAAGAACAGGAACAGAATCATAGGTATGGAGATCATTTGGAGGATTGTCAGCTGGGTGGTGGAAGGGGGAAAATAAGAGAAAAGATGCATGGATTACAAGCATAATTGACAGGTACAAAATAGGGGCATGTTAAGAATAGTATAGGAAATGCAGAAGCCAAAGAACTTACATGCATAACCCATAGACATAAACTAAGGGGGGATTGCTAGAGGGAAGGGGGATATCAGGAAGAGGGGGGCAAAGGGAGAAAAATTGGGACAACTGTAATAACATAATCAATAAAATATACTTTAAAAATCCTGGCCTGGGATAAAAAAAAACAAGCATGTGCAGCCTAGTTAGGTTAATGGAACCTTACTTAAAGAGAAATCAATGTCCACCACAAATGGTATTCAGACTGGAAGTAGGAAACTTTCAGGGGTGACAGAGCAAGCTCAGGGTCCAACTGAACTGCTCCCTTGGGTTGTCAATAAAGTAGATCAAAGCCTCATCTGAACTGGTTCAAAAGTAGAAATACAAGTTAGGAAATAGTGAAATAAAATGAAGAAAGTGTGTGTGGGCGTTGCACAATGTCAGTGGAATTTGCACTGTCAACACTAGAACTGATTATGATGTAAGAACTGTTCTAACTTATGAGTAGTGTGAATTTAAGGTTAGCTAATACCATCTCAATGTATCTATCAAGTAAAATACCTGTATCCAATATCATGCAATATGTTATCCTGAATGTTTTACCTATTGCATTTCTAAAATTTTCCCAAACTACATTGACACATAACAGTTAATACCCAATCTACTTCTATTAAGAAGCAGAATTTTAGTATTAGTATTTCAAAATCTCACTTTCAAAGTTTCTGCCTTTAATGAGTCATACTTTTGAATCAGGTTTAGTTATTCTGAATTAATTTCTACTATAATTTTAGGTAATAGAGTCTCTGCCCACCTACATAGCCTATAATGAATTCTGGTATCCAGACACAAATAAACCCACTTCAGCTTAACTACTTTCTTTAGACTTTAAATTGACAATGAATCATTACAGACTTTTTCTTAACCTAAGTCTTTAAAAGTTGCTGGAAATTGTCTGAAAAAAAAAAAAAAAAGATGAGCCTGAATCTGAAATTCATTAACTCATCTTAGTCACTCTTAATTTTAAGCATGGTAACTAATACTTAAGTCATTCCCAACAGGTGAGAAACTTTTCATTGTTTTTAAGTATATCCAAGAAGAGTTAAATATCTTCTTTAAGTAAATTATTCCCAAAGTAATTTTATATTTAACCAACAGCCAATTTATTTTTTAACCTAAATACATTGTACCCCTTATTAGTTTGTCTATGCTCTTGGTAATGAAGAACAAGCCTGTCACCCTTTCATTAAATCTGAAAGCCTTTGGTTACATCACTCTTTGGGCTTTTTTCTCCTAAATCTAAACTGTGGTTGTTTTCCTGTGAGCTCCTGACCTCTTCCCAACTGATTAATTTCTGTGTCCATCTTTTCCCAGTTCCATTTTAACTGTCAGACTCCTGAACTAGATAGAGATGCAGAGGATGTAATAATCCTGATTATGATGGGAAAAGTCCTTTTTTCTCTATTCATAGTAGCATGTAGTTCTTTTTTATTGCCAATGTTAAATACTTAAAATGTGCCAATACATTATAAGACCATTTTTTTTCAAAACTTTCTTCATCCAGCAACAAAAAATCCCTACTAGAATCTGACATGTGTTGCCAGTCTCCAAGCATTCTTTTAATCTACATAATGGGAAAAAGAATCCCTCATTATCCCTATTTTCTACCTATGGGACATTAGGAATAACTGGGACTCCATTACAGTATAATTGTAAGAATTTAAAATACTGTAAGGCAAACCTGTCACAAAGGAAGAACTGACAAATTATTTTACTTAAACTCTGAGTTTTATTTTGAATGTATGTACAATATATTCAAGCTATGTTTAAACTGAACCAAACAATTGGCGTAACTCCTTAAACAATAGGGAAAAATCCGTCTGAACTGGTTCTTTTAGCATTGAAGAGACAAACAAATCTATGGAGAAACATATTCACAGTAGCCTTATTGACTGAGAGTGTAACAATGAGAACGGAAAAAGCAACAACAACAAAATAAAAGACAAGGTGAACATGTACATCAATTTTACAAGGTGTTTACTGGCATATACACATAATTGTGAAAAAATAATACAATCAGGCAAAAATTAGCTAAGGTAATGTTAGAGTTGTGCATTTGTAATTTTTATTCACAACTCAAGGGTTCTGAAAATTACAAACCCTGCCTGTGTTTCTGGATAAAATAAACTGCAGTCAAGTAATATTTAGGTCAATCTAATTTGTTCATTCTCAGGCAAAACAAACAAACAAAAAAAACAGTAACTCTGTACACATTTTGTGAAAGAAGGAAAAAATCCTCACTAATCTAGAGAACAGAAAGGCTTTAACAAAGCTCATAATTCACATTCAAATTATCTGCCTAGTTATGCATCCTTTCGTAGAAGCCATGGATCAACAAATGAAGTTACACTGAAAAAAAACAGTCCATCCCTCTCTAGTCTTTTTTCCTCTGATGCCACATATCTCTACCTTTCAACAATTTGAGGTTTAAAATGCTAGAAGAAAGAGCCTTTATGTTTCTCTGTATGAAGCTACTCTCTTCAAATACACTCCATGTTCATTAAGGTAGAAGGCTCTCCTATTTTATGAATTCAACACATCACTTTATGTTAGCATAATACTGTGTATGTAATAATTATCATGGCTAATGTTTACAATAATACTATGTTCATATAGCAGTTTGTATTTTGCAGTTAGCAAACCCAAATGATCATAATTAATAATAAAAAAATACTCAGTGAGAGTTTAGGATGCATTTTCAATATTCCATTGACTATAATATCCTCAGACATTTTTCTTCTATAACTCTCATCTGAGTACTCTTGTGCTGTGGTGAGAAAGAAATTCTCCAAATCCAATTATCCTACATTGTAGTTTCCTTTTCTTTCTTTCCTCCTCCTCCCCTTCCTTCTCCTTTCTTCTCCTCATTCTCTCTACCTTCTATAGTCTTAAAAGCATCTTATTTCTTACCTGTTAGATTTCATACCAGACTGATTACTGCTAAACTTAAAATATATCAGCATCAATATTGGTGTCTTATTGTGTTCCTATGCCACCTTTTTAAAAAACATCAAATATTGATAGTTAATCTTTTTTATTTTTTACATCAAATCATATTTTAATGCTAATATAAGATATCTTCCTGGTGGTAATTATACAGATGAATAATTCTCACAAATAATATTTCCTTCTTAAAATTTAGTCATGATATTGGATTTCCTTTTATTTATCTTATTTATTTCTTTTAACCATTTGAGCACTATAATAAATTCATCGTAGTTTTTAGTCACAACAAATTGTATCCAATTTGTCAACATTCATCTTTCCCTGTTCTGGGGATTACAAAGTTACATTTGTTAAATTGAATTTGTTCAAGCTTATTAAAAAATTTTAGTATTTTGCATGTATTTAATTTAAGGAATTCTCTTTCACATTACTCTTTTCCAAATATTTTTTTTCCTGATATAAGCAAATCCTTGAGATATGTTTACTGTATTTTGCTATGTATAATGTGCACTTTTTGCCCAAATGTTTGAGGGGAAAATAAGGATGTGCATTACACATGGGTAGTACCTGAAATACCTTGTATCTGTTCTTGCATTTTCTAATTATCTGTTACGTAAAATGTCTTGTACCATAATATGTTAAAAATGAATGCTAAAATTCCTTTTAATACAAAAAATAAGTAACTAAATATAAATAAATAAACAAATGAATTAAAAATTAAAATGAAAGATTTTTTTTCTGAAAGTTTAGGCCAAAAATGTGGGTGCATGCACAATAAACACAGCAAAATATGGTAATCTCAATTGTCACTGGCCAAGAGATGTTGCTATTCCAATTCTATCTAAATTTTCTATGAAATGTATATTTATTCCAATAATTATACATAATCTCTGAATATATTAATCTCAGTAATTTTCATTGATCTTTGTTGTTCTTTGACCTTTCTATGAGTTAGTCTTAGTTTTCTATGTTTGTAGTTCAGTACCCCGTTCCAACAATTATAAAATATTCTCCCTGTGTCTGTCTAATGGTCCTAATCTCAACTTATTTTCCAAGATGCTGTCAAAGTTATTGTTCTAAGATACCATGCGACTTAACATTTAGACTTGCTTGATTATTACTTTTCAATGACACCTCTCTGATTACAGAATAAAGAAAAATTCCTCAGCAGGAAATATAAACCACTGACATATGCATTCTCTTCCATCATTACAGTTCGTCATACTTCCTATTCTGCACCTAAAAGTATTTCAACAGACAAATTGAAATGCATTTTAATAAAAATGGCCCAAGATAGCTATTTTTTTCTCTATTTAATCAGTTTGTGAGCAATTTGCAGCAATTTAAATAGCATACCCATTTTCCTCAGCCTAGATTTCAGCAGATTCTGTGAAAGTCCTTCTAAAACAAGGCATATCACTGTGCTTCGAAAAACAACATTCTTGGCCACAGAGACATGTGAATGTGTAAGGAAGGATACTCAGTTTTCCCCTGTTGATTTCTGCTTCCTGCTTTTACCGTTATGAATATAAGATGCAGTGCCATCTGTCCATTCACTATTAGTGAAGATCATCAGTTGCTGACAACAATCAGTTCAGCTTTGTATATTTGCTTGTCCTTTCTGTACATTATATTTCAGAGGACACAATCAACACAATAAAACCCACATTAAATATATGTTGCAAGTTGAATATGCTAATTTCTTGTCTCTAGATATTTAAGATATTTTTATTCAGAATTCAGACACTACTATTATTTATATTAATAACACACTTTTTCTAATAGATAAACAAAAATTCCTGAACTATAGTTGGAAAATTCTGCAATAGTCTTTTGAGAAGAGAGTGTCATTATCAATTTCTTCCTTCCTTCTCTTACTAACATATTTTCCTTCCTACCTTCATTTCTTTCATTTGTATCCTTCCTGTCTTTTCTTTGAATTTTAAAATACATTCAAGAGGCAGATAAGCCAAGTGAAAGTGTAGTTTAAATTATTAGTACCAGTATAGCCCAAAAAGAAGTTCTTTTACTTTGGAATGGTTTGATGGTTCCATTTTAAGTACTTCTAAAAAGAGTTTGACCACATGAGGTAAAACAATATCTCTTTTCCAACATAAATCTTTCTAGCAAGTCTGACTTTGAATGTAGCCAATAGTTTTTAAGGTCCTGGCAATAAAGACAAGCAATCTGCCCCCAAAATACTGTGGAACAAAATATATTTTCCAAATTAGTAATAATAATAAAAACATAAATTATGGCCTTTTGAGTGCTTATCTGTGCCAGGAACTTTATGTTTTTGCCTTTAAGCTCTGAATGAGCCTTCCATAACTAACTTAATTTTACAGAAAAAGTCAGCCCTCTGAAAATCATATGCAAAGTCCCACAACCAGAAAATGGCAAAATTTAGTAGCCCAGTTCTTTATCCCTAAAGCCTATGTCCCTTGTCATAGTATCCACATCTTCTACTTAGTGCATAATCCACGTACACCACATCAGGGGAAATCTTGTAAATATGTCTATGGCCTTAGATGTTTATTTACTACGATGATTGAAACACCTTCTGTTGGGGTATGAAAGCATGCACTGCAAAATCATTAGCAAATTAGAGTAAGCCACCACCAGCCTCCCGTCACTTTGTGCTATTTACAGCCTCTTTTGTGGGTTGGCTCAGCAGAGGATCCCAGTTGGTACTGATGTGAACAGGGCATGCCTCTAAATGAGGTAATGTAGGTACAATGCTCTACACAGTGCCAAGGTCAGTGTATACACTTTGTAAAAACTGGTTTTCCTGAACATCCCTGTGATCTTTCTTTCCCTGACATATGCAAAAATGGGAATGATGAAAACAGTGTAACAGTTTTATGCTCAACAGTTTTTCTACAACCCAACCACTACCAGAGTTAAAGGCTAGAAGTTTGGACTCATTATTTACTCTGATAATTAACAAGGTGTATTTTGCTAATAATAACAAATCTTAGAGTAGAAGGACCTATAGACAGACAATTTTTAGGTGTTTTAAAAATCAGAATTAACACACATTAACATGTTTTATGCAAAAGAGCCTCAAAAGAATGTTGAAAATGTGAAAACCATGTTATGATTAGGTCAACAGAGGGAAGCAAAACAGCAAGGGTGAAAGTCCAAATGTTGCTGAAATTCCCTTTACTTCATAAAGCAAGGTGAAACAACTTAGGGAACTTATATGTATTTTTGAGTAATCATTACAGATATGAGAAAGCAAGGTAAATTGAAATAATCCAGAAAAATTAAAATATATGATTTGTATAATTTATCCTGTTAAAGGTTCTATAAATGTATTTATCAGTTAAACTATTTAAATATTCTTTAATAATACATACTTTCATTTGCTTTGACTAGTCCTGCAGTCTTTTCTATACAGTAATACAAAAATTAAAGGTATACTACATGGCATAGTAAGGAATTTGTTTAAAAAAGCATTTATAACTATAAAAGTGTAAACTGCTCTCACAGAAATCTAGTCATTCTACATAACTAAATGTAATTATATCAGTAAACTGTTCCCACTATTTCCACACTTAATTTTCTTTCCTAGGTACCCATGCATACAAAACACAGCAATAAGGCACTTCCCAGATATTTTGGAAGTGTAGAGTAATGTAGAATAACTGGTGTAATAGAATGATGTCAGTTTGTTTTAAATATTTACAAAAAAGGATTTATATAGATGAGCAGTTACTAAGGCAGGTGGAGCAGATGCAATATAATGCCATCATAGTAAATGCTCCAGTACTGTTCTTCTCTTATGTATAAGGAATTCCAAGGAAATCCAGTAAAAATTAATAATAATAAGACAAATGGTTTTGGCAGGACCTTGGCAGCTGTCAATAGAAAACATAGATCATCAGTAAATGAATGGATTAAAAAACTATGGCACATTTACATGATGGAATACTACACAGCAGAAAGAAAGAAGGAGCTCCTGCCCATTGCGACAGAATGGATGGAGCTGGAGAGCATTATGCTAAGTGAAATAAGCCAGGTGGTGAAAGACAAATACATATGATCTCACCTTTAAGTGAAACCTAATCAACAAAACAAACAAGCATGCAAAATATAACCAGAGACATTGAAATTAAGAACAAACTGACAATAACCACAGGGGAGAAGAAAGGGGATAATGGCGGGAAAGGGCGAACGGTTTTCAGGAACATCTATTAGGAACACATGGATAAAACCAAGCAGGGGTGGAGTCTCTGGAGAGAGATGAAGATGGCTGGGGTAGGGGGAAGAGTTTGGGGGTGGTGAAAGGCAGACAACTGTACTTGAACAACAATAAAATTTTTAAAAATGAAAAAAATAAACAAATAAATAAAAGAATACATAGATCAGTGCATTCCATTCCTTATGAGGTTTTCAAGAAACTAACTGAAGAAAAATGAAATTCTCTCAGGGGCCAACTGACTATGTGCCTTATATTGCTGATATAATATTCAGTGAATATGAACAGATTTTAATTTCACATTTTAATTAACACTGACAGAGAGCAACCTCAAAAATGTTTTACAAGGATGAACCAAGTCTACCCAGTCAGCTTTCTAAAATTGGCCATGAATATATGCATAAATTTAGCCCTCCTACTTGCCTACTTGTTTTCCTCTTCCTTCATCCCACACCCTACACTGTGTTGGCTGAATGGAACGGTTGTGAATTACCCTCTGCCTTTTGCACATTTCATTGGCTGAAGTTGCACCAGTGGATTGAGGAACCATTTTGTTTGCCGATGTTTTAGGTAGATTGTGATTTTTTAAAAATTTAATGAAAATTTGCATGAAATCTGTTTTATGAAAACACCTCAATACTACAAACTCTTCACTGGAAATATCTTTAACTCCATTATCAAGGAATTAGTTGCTAGATGTCTCCTTCCACAGATAAAGACAAGATTTGTATAAAAAAATCAATATAGGTCACCAGTTAAAGTTATAAGTTTTTATAATTGTTTTATTTCTATTTGTAAGACCCTGTTTTTTTCCACTTGGGAAAATTTATTATTAACTTAACATATTGTAAATTAGTATGCTGTGTAGCTATCCCTACAAAAATATTATATTACCACAAATCTAAATAACAAAATTAGTCCTCCCAAAACATGTGTTTGGAGTATTTTTATTTATTCTTTTACAGCCTACATTTTATATATCTATATATATATGTGTGTGTGTATATATATCTATAAATATATACACACGTGCATGTGTGCACACACATACATACACAATGCATATATACACATTTGTGTATATATACACATACACATATTATATATAATGTGTATATACAGAAATGTATATATAAATGTATACATCTATATTTTTCTTTCACAGCCTATATTATATAGCATATACATATATTATATAATAGTATTATATACTATATTATTAATATATGTGTTTAATACCTATAATATAATATAGTATATGTACATGTGTATATGTACATAATATACACATATATGGCACATATTATATATTATATAAATTTGATATATAATTTATTTATATATAGTATACTACAGATCATTGAAATAAAAGTTTTACAAACAATACCAAAATCCTACTTTTTATAAAACATATCCTCATAAATATCTTGTACATGTTTTGTAATCATAATTCATGAATGATTCTATAAATCTTAGAACATGTAAAATATCAAATATTTTATATTTTTTCTCTAACCTTTTCTTCTTTTTTCTACAGTCATCTAATATACAACATATATGTGTTACTCAAACACATAGCATATAGATATGCATTTCCCAGAATGGAAAATAGATGAACAAAACAAAGTTTCCTCGAGGCATGATTTTATGTTTCCACTCAAGTACCTAACAAATGCTTAGCAGAAAGTATATATTTAATAAATTTTAGGGTGTGCATGAAAGCATGAATAAAAGGAAGATTATTAAATGTGCTAGACAAAATAAAAAGGGAAAAGTCATTTTTATACCACCCCTCTCTGTTAGTAATTTAAGTTCAAGTGCTTGGCTTTAAGATTGAGGGTGATCATTTGCCTGATAGAGCAAAACTAAAAAAAATTTTAGTGGAAGGTTGGGTTCAAATGAACTCACTGACCAATCAACTCAGTTGCACTAGAAACAAAAGCCTCCATCAGCACCTTTCATGTAGAAATGAACAGATCTCTTACATGGAGTAAGAGGAAAAAACTGCCTGGTAAATAACCAATTTGGTATCATTCAATCATGCATACATATCTTCAAAAATATTTACTAAGTCTTTGCTGAGTGCTAGCAATGTGCTGTGGGATAACCCTCACAGACATGAAAGAAATGGGCCTCAGATTAGAAGAAGGTATAAGGATTGTGCCCATTATTAGAAACAAGCAAATGAACAGTGCAGAAAACCAGAGAAGTCAGGATTTAATTTGTAAATTATGTTGATATGAATTCAAGGAGAAAATGTCAATAACTTAATGACATCAAATACCTAAATTTAACATTTTTAAATTGACACAATTTGGTCAATATTTATTTCTCTCAGAATCCTAGTTATTTCTAGGGAATAATAATGAGATCTTGTTCAAAAGTAACAACTTTATGAAGTCAGTTTATTATGTTATAGCCTAATCTGGATTAAGACCTTTAAAAATAGCTTTCTACTATTCAGGATAAAAAACATCAAGAAATTTTTGATGAAAACTTTGCATTATGTCAATGTTTATTTTCAAAATACTACACTTGGACTTTATTGTCCTTTTTCTGCACATATTTTTGTAATGATTTCTAGCACAGAGAAACACATTCTCCCAGAGAATGAAATCTTCACTCCCAAGTGAAGAAATCTTTGTATTAAAAGTTCCCCCTTTGAAAAGATATCTCAGAAATATGGGGTTTTATTTTTGTTTATAGTTTTGATTTGTTCAACAAACAAAAAATAAAACTACCTCAAAATAACAAATTTAGTAAGCTTTTAATGAGCACCATTATATATGAGGCACTTTCATCGGCATTACTTTAACCCTCGAATAGCACCTGATGGAGGTAACAGGGCAGCAGCTGCCCAAGTACATGCAGGTGAAAATGGTGGAGCTGGGTCCAAATAACGCTTCCCTGTTGTCAGCCAGGCAGCCCTTTCCATGCAGCACAGTGCTGATTCTGTAACTCAGGTCAACTAATGCTCCCTGGGATATACTACCAATTTATCAAATCTAAAGCACAATGTGTTCACCCCAAATTCAGCATGCTTTGACTATTCCTCTATGATCTTTGACTTCAGAAAGGCCTTTATGAAAGTTTATAATTTTGGCTTAATAGCTGAAGTTTTCTAATGCTTGGTTGAGTGAGGGATGTCAGGATTTCTTGTATATTCTCTAAAGCAACAAATAGTGCTAGAGATAATTTAGGATGGAATCTATCATTTTAGACTTGTGTGCTATGTGATACAATAAAGATTTGAATTAAAGTGAGGCAGTTTGAAAAACAGAAGACAACTGGATTGTAATGGCCAAGGAAAAGGAGAGAAGTCGTTTGAAGTTTTAAGCTTTGTTGTCTCAGGGAATAATGGTGAAGGATGGTGCTCAGTTGTATCAATTAAATGTAAAAAAGTCCCCAGATAAAAACATTTCAAATAAATCATAGCTATATCTCAAATTCAGAATGTGTCTCAAGGTGTTTATTTTTGGTACTAGCAGAGAGGGAGAGAGATCCTGGGGTGGGGGGAGGGACCAGACAGAGCTACCTTGAATATGATGATCTGTGCAAATAATTCACACTAAGGAGTTTGGCTACTGTTAGCTTAGATTTCTCCTCATCAATCCTAATTGTTTTATTACCTTTGTCATTCATCCTGTGACTCCTACAAGCGAACATCTTTTCTTTGCTTCCTCTAGTGCATGCCATCACAAAACGACTCATGAATGCATTGCCATTAGGATCAGCAAGACAGGTCTTGTAACCTTGTTTCTGTTTTCTGAATAAGGATGGGGACACATGTGCTATATGTAGGTGGAAGTATCTGGGCAGGAAATTAATTTCCTTTAAGGAGGGGTTCACCTACCCATTTATTTCAATCTGTTGGGAAGTGTGCACCAGAGCTTATGAATACTGAGTAATGATCTCTCATGGTTTGGGTAGCTCATTTTAGAGGTGGTTTAGCTTTTCTAGACTAAGAATGGCACTAAGGTTTCCGAAATTGATTGGATTTTGTTACCCAGGCCATAGTCTTTTGACTCTTACAGAAGTTACATCAGGTGTATGGCTAGGACTACAGACACCGATGAAAACCTCAAGGTAAACAAAGTTCAGGAGCCACTTGCCTGAGCAAAAACAAATGGGCAAGTTGCCTACACCAACAAAAGGAATATGTTTTAGTTTTTCTGTACTTGCTTTTCTGTAAAATGCACTTTGCACACCCCACCCCCAAAATAAACATCTCCCTCCTGATTTCACTGATACAGATACAAGATAAATTCCCACATTTTCCTTCTCTTCTATTATTTTCAAAGTGAACTGGATTGTTTTCTGTGCCTCCAATCTCAGTGAATTGTCTGAGATGGAAAAGGTGGTTTCATGGACTTTCCCTCACCACAACACATGCATGACAAAGAAGCACCTAGTCCTGCCCATTCTCCCACCCCAGTGCGTCACAGTTGTGTCCTCTCCTCGACTTTCCCAGGATTGTCTTTCCTAAACACAAATGCAATTGCACAAACCCCCTCCTATCAACCCCTGCTCTGATGTTAAACACAGCACAGACTAAAATACAACCTGTGTTTCTGTCCCCCAAATCATGGCTCTTCTCCCATCTTCACATCTTGGTACCAGTAAGTGCCTCTCTGGAAGCTTTCAGGGCCCTCTCTAGCTCCACAACCTTGCGCACTCCCATCTCCAGTCTGGCACATCTTTCGTCACTCATTTAAAAATGTCTTCAGTTTTGATTAGGCCCAACACATTGCTCTAGTGCTGGGAGGCAGGAATAAAAGGATCAACAGGTTCTATTCTCATTCCTTTCCACTTCCCTGTCCTTCAGGTAGAGCTTAAAGGCCATTTCCTTTCTCTGAGAAGCCTTCCCCCATCCGTGCCTCAGTATAAACCCATGTCATATTCTCAGCATCTGTCATGGAGTGGCTCTGCCGGCAAGCGAGCTCCCCAAGAGGAAGGGACCATCCACCTCAGCCCCTCACAAAGCCCTCCATGCTGGGGTCACTCAGTATGTATGTGTTGAACTGAATAGATTCTTTTCTCACCACAGAAGAAAACTGCTACACAGTTACTTGTCTAAAACAGTATGTGCCCCCAGGATTTACTGCCTCAAAAATAAATAGAAATTAAAATATCTACTTGTCAAAATAAACAAAATAATATGTGTGTGCCTTATATATTTAATCATAATTCTTTTGCTCCAAATTACATTTTAAGGACTTAAGGAACGAAGGACAATAACATGCAAGAGCAAATGTCATACCCTGATTTATGTACCATCAACATACCATAACTTAAAAATCACCAAATATATCACTGATTAGGCAGGTGACCCCAGACAACTGCCATCAAATCACCCTAGAGTCAGGCAGCTAAAAACAGTAATTGGAATATGTTTAAAGAAGTGTAATTATTCTTGGTTTATATTTTTATGCATTCAATTGTATAACACTGGAGACAGCATTAACTACCTCAGACTGTAAGTAAACTCTATAGATTGTTGAGGCTATTTTTAAAGATTTCTAACAGCCTACTCTTAAATATTATATGCAGTCCTCTTACGTGTGCTTATGCCACCATCAATTTCCCCTCAAGTGCATCATACAGACCAGTGTCATCAGCACTGGCATTTTCAACATGTTTCTCTTTGCAGTTTTTCACTTGTATGTCCTCGGCCTTAGGTATGGATAATATTTTAAAATGTGCAACATATCTGTCTACTCCTTGAAGAATATAAAAAACTCATTTATTCTCTACCCCCATAGGGGTTTTTTTATTCTTACATAGGGAAGGGAGAAGGGGGAAGCGCTAATAAACTACAGAGTCTATCCACTTTCTGACCCTTTCTTTATTCCCATGCAGGAAAAAAAAATTTCCATGGATGTAAAATTTCTAAATTATACTCCATGAGTAAAGACACATTTACTGGTAAAATGGTATACTTTAATCCTATGTCAATTAACCCTTAAGATTAGTGACACAAGAGTAAATTTATATACAAGTAAAGCATTTTTATAGTCTTAGAAGTCTTGGATAAGCATTTTTCAGGTATATTCTTAATGAATTGGAAACAATTCTAACTCCTGTCAGTGTTGGACTTTCAGATTAACTAATGACTGCAGCTTCTTCTGGCCCATATCCTTGAAGTGGATAGGGCTGTTGATCTTAAAATGACAAGAAACCAATACAAATACCTACAGATTTTAAGAAATAAAGTGAAAACACATTGATTGTTTCTACAGATATTCAATGTTATAAATAGATTTTGTAGAATTATATAAAAAACAAGGAGAAACATTCAGAAACCTGATTCATTTTGTGACAATTTCAGACTGCAAGTATTTTGAACCAAGCATATAACCCTCAAAGTGACCTGGAGAGAAAGGGAGAGTGCATGCACTTGCACAGGGTGACCTAGTTTTTAGTCCTAAATATTCCACTGCGCTCCCGGTTCTGTTACTAACAGCTTTAAAATTCTTTATGCCTCTAGGTGTTTCCTTAATACAGTCACTGAATATATGGCTTCACACTGACCTTCTTATTTGGGGGAAAATGAAATAGAATATATTGTATTTATCACTTGTGAAAATGCGAAAACACTGAAATGTTAAGACATTCTAGATCAAATAAAGTAGAGAAGTTAGAGATATTTCACTAGAGATACCTTCTCTATAAAAATGAATTAACCTTGAGGCACACAAATTATTTTTAAAGTTAGTTATATATTGTGTTCTCTTAAAATCATTTCATAAAATTTTAAATGGTAACAATAGATAATTTTATGAGTTTTATAAAGCAATGGATTGTTCATTTAGCATTAAATATGGTGTTAAAACGTGACATATTGTCAGAAAAATGAAAAAGGCATTATACCAAGTACAGATGAGAAAGTATGAAGTAAAATTTGAGAATATTTCCTACAAAAGTCACTTTGTAATCTTTGGCCTACCATTATGATCATTTCCAATGAAACTAAAAAATCTGCATTTTATCTTCAGTATGTCTCCAAACAACAAGTAATTAAAAACAAGGACTTTTGTAGTGACTGGTGTGGCACAGTGGATTGAATGCCGGCCTGCAAACCAAAGGGTCACCATTTCAACACCCTCAATGCCCAGATAGGACACATGCCTGGGTTGCGGGCCAGGACCCTGGTGGGGGCATATCAGAGGCAAACACATTTATGTTTCTCTCCCTCTCTTTCTTCCTCCTTTCCTCTATGTCTAAAAATAAAAAAATAAAATCTTTTAAAAATTTTTAGAAATTATTTTTAAAAAAACAAGGACTTTTTTTAGTAGTTCCCTTTTTTCCAATCTGGAGAGTATATGTGTAAGAATTTAATAATACATACTTAAAAATTCCTTACTTATAAGTGTTACATTTCATTTCTTTTATTTCAGATTCATTTTTACAAATTATATTACTTTGCTAGTAGATATTCTATCATTGCTTTTCAAAATTAAAACAATTTTTGCTAAGTTCCTCTTATTTACCATTTTATTGAATTCAAATACGTGTTTAAAACTCTAATTATCAAGCCAGTAGGATACCTAATACTGACATGTACTCACAAAAGGACATAGCAATGTATTTAGTTTCTTTTATTAATAATCCCCTCATGACTTCTTCTTTGTAAATTGAGTAATAAAATATTCAACATCTAAGTAGGATATTATTGATATGAGGGTCTGTTTATTCAGCTTCATGAAACACTTGGCATTATGGTAAAATATTATTATCAACATCTATTATATACTATGGGCATTCAGAAAAAAACTATCACCAGGTATAAAAATACATTATGACAAATTATTAAATAGTAGTATTGTAGCATCTGGCTGATTCTGCAAAAGCTGATAAAATCAAATAAGTAAAAACAAAGAAGTTTAACACTTCAAATAAATAATATATGAGCATCTAAAATGCCACACAAATATAGGAAAATTTTCAAAACTGATCAGCATTCATTTTCACCAAAACAAAAAATCATTCAGAGCCAGTCCACTGTTCCCACCAAAGCAACACTTGTAGATTTTATGTTATTCTTTCCACATTTCACTGCCTACATATTTTGATAAAACAATAAATGTATCAGTGATAAGTTAACTCACAAGATTTTAATGTGGTTCCTTCTACAAACTGTATTTTATGCAGAAAGCATTTTTTTTCTAGAGAGTTCTAGGCCTCCTTCATTAGCAGGCTAGCTGATTTAAGAAAATTACTTTTTTCCTCTTTAGGCTTAGTTTATTTACTAAAGGGGACCATAATGATCACCTATTTGACAAAGGAATTATGTGACCCAAGTGCTTTTGCAGCCTAGATATATACCCCACAGGGAACACCTTATAAGGACTATCATACAAATTAGTGTACCAAACAATATTTATAGTGAAATGTTTATGATACTAATTTAGATGTTTCCATATTAAAGGAACCCTTCCCCACCCATTTATTTTTTTTTCCTGGAAAACATAAATTTCACTTTGTTTTCGGAAATTTATTCCAAGATTGTTCCTACTATTAGTGTAAGTCCGTCTTTCCCCTTCTCCTGACTTCCTGTACGATAGCATTGCTTTAACCTGAACAGATCCCGCAGCTACGAACGAGCTATGAACAAAGACTCTTAGAGAGACACAGATGGCTCATGAGAAAAAAGCAGGTTAGCTGACAGAGAAAGTGGACTTTCCTATTTCTATTTTCACTTCTAGTTGTGACACAATTCCCATTACGCAAATAAAAATACTCCTTAGATCACTGAGAACAATGTAGAAAAAAACATGTAGTAAAAGAAAAAACTTGGAATAAAATTTCCTGAAATCCCTCAACCTTTATTTCCTTGATTCTGCTCACAATATAAAGTGTAACTGGAAATAAGGTCAAGAAATCTCATAAGACATGATAAAGATGTTATTTAAAAAAGGTTTTTATTAACAACAAATCATATGTGATTGTCTATACAACAAGGTTTATTGACCTATTTAGTGTTAAATAAAAATGGTTTAAATTTAATGAACAACTGAATTATGTTAAAGCATACTTTTATGCAGAGTGTGTCCACATATTTCATAGAATTAACTTTCTATCTATCCGGTAGAGAAGCAGCCAGAACCATTTAAAAGCAAAAATGTGAGATAATACAGTAGTGTTATCACCAATCTGATTGTATTATTTTATCTTTTCTTCCTTCTCTTATACATATGAAGTTCTCTTTGGGGACCTTAATACAAATGTTTTTGTAATTTTGTAATTTTTTTGGTACTTTTCTTGGGTTGGAGGGAGAGAGATAAAAAGAGAGCTTTATATGAATACCACTATCAATAAATGAAAAGGTAAATACATTGCTAAAATATACACAAATAGGTACATAAACAATAATGTGTGTATACAAGATCATTTCAAATAATTCTCACAACTAAAAATTAAAACCTTATCATTCAATGTATTGCTATGGAATTCATTATGATTTGTGTAAAATGACACAGATATAGGGAAACTACAATGTATAACAGCTATGGAATCTTTGTAAACGTCATTTGCAATGATGTTTCTAAAACTATAGACTTAAACAAAAATCTGTGATATTAAGTACAAACAGGTTAATGACACCCAACCATAACTATGTAAAAAACATACTATGATATCTTCAGAAATGTTCTTATCTTTAAAACATTCATCGTGGGGATTATAAGAATTTTTATCCCTTTGAATTTCTTCTGTCTACTTTCCCAATACTTTCCCATTAAAGAAACTTTCTTTATATGGTAATTCACCCATCTGTACCATTTTTCTCATTTTTAAGTTTGTTTTCAATATATCACCAATCATACAGGACATCCCATCGGTCTACAGTCACTCTCAAGTCTCTTGAATTCTAAAGGGCTCCTCTCAGTCCTTTCACTCCATCGTGCTTCTATTGCACACTGCCCCTCTCCACATGGATGACAAACTTCTTGGAAGGGCTCTATCTTTGTGAATCTTAAGTGTTAGATTCACATACATACTCCTTGTGATTTAGTTTTCATCTGCTTTGCTTGTACTATAGTAGCACACCCAAAGACTTTGAGATTTCTCAAAGTCCACTCAACCATCCATTTATCCATCCACCCAACAAATATTTGTTGATTGTTGTAAGTATGCTCTGTTAAGTCTTATGAAAATAAAGATATATAAATCAAAATCTTAGCTCTCAGAGAGCTGTTTGGTGATAGAGACAGACAAGCAATATTGGGACAATTGTAACAGAATAACAAAAAATCTTTAAAAAAGATCGATTACTATACTCCTTAAATTCTCCCTACAAGTCACATGGTGATCAGTGTCATCTTTTATAAAGCTGTCTTCTCTCGTATATGGTCTCTGAGAAACATCAGTAAGTATTCCCTGGCCAGAGTTAGGGGGTACAGTTCCTGGGGGAATTCTTGGAAGAAATAAACTTTCTTTTATTCAACTGGACACACTGAGAACTAGTGATCCAGAAGGACTTAAGCCACATGTTGCTCTCTCTTTTTAGGGAATGGGAGCATGATAATGGAGAGAGAAAGCAAGTACTTTGAGCTTGCATGTCAAGTAACCTTATCCTGGATTACCTGTTCACAGAGGTTGCTGGAAACAGCAAGTGCTCAGTACATTTTGGCTGTGTGAATGAGGGTCCTGGCAACACTGGAGTAAATACAGAGCAGACATAGCTCTTCCGGCTAGAAGAGGGGGTGAGGAGGATGAGTCCCAGTCCCAGAGAGCCCCTTATCAGGACACATGGATTAGTGTTGAGTTGGAAACTGTGGAGTTGAGTTGCCATGCCTTCCTCTTGAGATCAGAAATGGTCCTAGAAATTTACAAACTAGCAAGTTTGAGACTTCTAGTGTAAGGATAAAAATATCCAGCTATGTTCTTGCAGGAAAAGAATGCTGAGGAATCATAAAGAATGATAGCTTGCCTCCTGGAAGTGACAATTATTTCCCATCTGTTTTCTTTAGACAAAGCACACTAGCACTGATGCATATTCTCCATTACTTTCGTAACACTGATCATGATTGCATGGTTTATTGTTCTGTCTCCTGAGCAGTGTCTCCTTAGCAGAGTGTCTTACAGATAGGATGTTCTCAATCAATATATATTGAATAAATGGATAAATGATTTGTAATCACTGAATTGATGAAGTCTCTTTTTCCCATTAGAGTGTAAGTATATGTGGTAAGGGTCCATATTTACCTTGTTCACCCTGAATTTCCAGTGTTTACGTAGTGAATGGCACAAAGAGAATAGGCACTCAGTATACACCTTTAAACATGAATGAGTCTATAAATAGTTATCATTTGTCAGATTCTGTCTTATTAGTGTTTATTCTATTACCTCATTTGTGTGTTCTTTTCTCCAAGCTTAACACATCACCATCTTTTGCACAGACTACTTAGATAGTACACCCATGCTTTACACACCTAAAGTTTTTTTTATAAACAATGGTCAAATCAATCTTCTTAAAGAACAAGTCAGTTTATGTTCCTTTACCACTTATAAACATTAATCATTTCCCACTGACCACCGAGATTTGGAACTAAATCATTTTAAGAGACACCCTGACTGGTGTGGCTCAGTGGATTGAGTGCTGGCCTGCAAACCAAAGGGTTGTTGGATCAATTTCCAGTCAAGGGCATATGCCTGGTTTGTGGGCCAGGTCCCCAGTACGGCACCACACATCAATGTTTCCCGTTCTCCCTCCCTTCCCCTCTGTCTAAAAATAAATAAATAACATCTTTTAAAAATAACATAAAATTATTTTAGGAGTTCTTCTAAATTATTGTTCTCCAATACTACATTTTCATGAAATGAATCCAGTTTCCACCTGGAAATTCTCTCTCTCTAATCTCTCTCTCTCTCTCTTCCCCCCTTTTTCTTCCTCCTCTCAAACACATTTCATAATCTGTATCTTTCTGTGGCCCTTGCCACTTTCTATTTTGTAGGGTTTCTGATTTGCAGTTATTTCTTATATAGTAGTTTAAACTGGTTTTATCTCGCTATCCATTTCTTTAGCAATGTACATTCATTCACAGAAAATCTAGTACTCTTCTAAATCCTTGAAACATGGCTACAGAATTCCTGCTCAGAGTTCAAAGTCAGTGCTTTCTATTTCATTATCTAGCCCTGTTTATGGAAACTAGACTAGTAACACCCTATGCCCCCTTCTTGGTTCAAAAAGACATTCAGACAACTATGCTCTTACTCATACACTTTTTAGGGGCTAGATTCCTTATCTCAGATACCACTACATGGTGCTACCCAGTGTTTTGCACCAGCACTCAATACATACATAATTAATAAAAGATATATTGAGTGATGTTTTATAAATGCAAGAATTTTCTACACTATCAAAAATATTTTATAGTCAACTGGGCTCAATGTTAACCATATATTTTCATGAGCATGAATGACTCTAATGGCCTGAATCACACTCATATTTTTAAAATTGAATGCACATACAGGTCTGGCATTTGCTTTGGATGGATTATTCCAGACTCTTCATAGTGCATCACATAAACAAACTAAAATGCCTTCAGCCTTGTTACCAGCAGCTTCCTATCTACCTTGTCAAGGTACTGACACAAGCATATGTTTTTTCAAAACCTGTTAGGCAGAAGCTTGTGGTATTTAGGAAGTCCTAAAGCCTAAATGACAATTTCCAAATGAATATTGGGAAAGTTAATCTATTTCCCCTTATCTACCACATAAATCTTTCTCTTCATGCTCAAGGACTTCATATTTTAATAGAAAATACATGTTTCCCATTACTAACTGCATTGATATTTCTGTCACAGTGCCTGCTGCTTATAGGGATTTTCTAGTTCTAGTCTGTAGCTTAATAACCACAGAAGACTTTGATTTGGCAAAGTATGATATTTAATGATGTAGTTCATAATCAATTTTAGTAACCTGGCAGCAAAAAAACACTTGCCATATATTTATCCAAGGTATTGGTAAAAATCATCCTGTGTTACTTGAACTTTCACATACTTAGATAAAATACATACTCTTTATTTTGTACACTCCTTTCCCTTAGCCTTTCTGAAAAAAATAGGGCTATTAAGTACAAACTACAATAATTATATGTATGTATACATCACTGCCTATGTTCTTTAATGTAAAGTATGTCTGTAGAACTGGAAACAAATGTTTTTTAAGGACTGAAATATTTATGTGCCTAGTATAATTTTTTACTCATTTGTTTGTTGACAAAATTTATAAAATTTTACTTTGTTATAGCAATATTTATATGAAAATTTCCTACCTAATATGCAGCTGATGGATTATACCTTCCTATTCAACTACTGATTGGATTAAACACTTATTTACATTTATTAGATTAAATACTTATTTACATTTATTAACATAATTAGTGAAATGACTTTACTTCGAATTCACCAGTTACCCAATCAGTGTCCTCTTTGTGTTCCAAGATTAAATCTAATACAACCTGTTACATTGCACTTAGTTCTCATATCTCCCCAGTCTCCCCTGGTCTGTGACAGTTTCTCAATATTTCTTTACTTCTCATGACCTTGACAGTTTGAAGAGCACTGGTCAGTATCCTAAAGAATGTCCCTAAGCCAGATTTGTCTGTATTTTTTCAAGATTAGACTGGGGTTATGAGCTTTCGAAAAGAATACCACAGAGAATAAGTGCACTCACCACATCATATCAGAGAATGCATGGTATCAACATAACATCACAATATCATCTATATTATATGTATGCCTGTGTTCTATAACTACAGGGATAATAACTGATGCTCAGTTTAATAAATGCATAATCATGAACAATCAAGCAAAAGTTAACCCTTCAGAAAAGCCCTCCATGACATTCTAGATGTCAGTGCTCTTCCTCCAATGTAAATTTATTTATGTTTTTGTTATACGTACATAGATTTTGGAGTGATAAAACATGACTTTGAATGTTGGTTATGCTCCTTAATAGCTGTGTGATACTGGGCAACTTATTTAACCTCCTTGTTCTCAGTTGTCTATAAACTAGAAATAATAGTGTTGCTTATTTTATAAGATTTTTGTGAGGAATCAGTGAATTAATACATGTAAAGTCTTTCTTGTACTGCTGGAATCTACAGAATAGTCAATATTATTAGTGTGATTATTGCTCTTGTTATTATCCCCCATCTGACTACATACTCCTGAAAGGCAAGAACAGCTTCTGTTTTCTCTCCTTGAGTAACATGTTAATAGTACAAGGCTGGCTTTCAATAAATATTTGTTGAATAAACAAATGGCTACTCCTATTATTATATTTAGTTGACATTAAAATAATTCAACATAATTCTGTTTTTCCAGTGTATTGTCTGGCTGATAATAGTAGGGAACACATCGAGGTCATCTGCTTTGACTCCAGTGCCTAACAGTGCCAGGCATATAGTAAAGATTATTGAATGAGTAACCAAATTAGGAAATGAAGGAAAGTAATGTGTGAATAGATTGCCTTACAAGCATTTTATTTTTTACCAGAGTTTCATTAACTACTTGCCTTTAGGTGACTCCACTGGATTGAAAAGTCTGTAATGGAATTCATTCTCCATTAATACAAAGCCTGGGAAAACATCCCTGAAATTTGAGGACACAAGCAGGAAAAAAGGAAGAATAGAAACCCACAAATCTGATATTCTAGACAGGAAACTCTGACCTAAACTAATCCAGATTAAAAAAATTAAAATAACTGATTCAAATAGAAAGTTGCCTGACTCTCAGCTCCATTCTGCGTGTGTCAAGCCCTCTATTCTTTATACATAACTGTAGGTAAATCACAGAGTTCAAGGAAAAGACACCACAACCATAAGCGTACTTCATTGCCAGTGAGAACCCAGGTAAGTATGTGAGTGGACCTGTGTTCCATCATGTGTATATCTGGCTTTCCCATCGTCATGTAATCATGAATCCTGCTTGCTTGCCACCACTGCCCTAGTGGATTTTGGTTTATCCCTTCAATGGGTAGGGTCAGAAATGTGAAAGTAGAAGATAAAGTAATAAACTGTTTCCACCTCTCCTGAATATAGTAGGACATAATCCCAAAAAACAAATCTAGCAGTTACAATGCAGCTGTTACTTATTTTCTTGTTTGCTTCAATTCCAATAGTATTTTGGACATTTACAAAGGAAAGGCAATATTGAGAATAATAAACTCATCATTCTCAGAAGTAAAAATATAACTGTTAGTTCCTAGGGTATAACAGATATATTCCTGGGCAGGGAAGTCAGGATTTCCGACCTGTGCATCTAACTAGCTCTGTTGTTTTGTGATAAGTAGCCTGCAAATCTAACTTCTTGATATTCTCTCAGGAGTAAAATGATGATATTGGTTTATGTTGGATGATATTCAATGATTAACAGGCTTTATAACTGGCCCTGGCTGGCGTAGCTCAGTGGACTGAGCGCAGGCTGCGAACCAAAGCATTGCAGGTTCGATTCCCAGTCAGGGCACATGCCTGGGTTGCAGACTAGGTCCCCAGTGTGGGCCACATAAGAGGCAACCACACATTGATGTCTCTCTCTCTCTCTCTTTCTCCCTCCCTTACTGTCTCTAAAAAATAAATAAATAAAATATTTTAAAAAACAGGCTTTATAACTATAATTTCTTATCTCTGTCTACACATAATTTCTCATCTCTAACCTAACCTAAAAGAAGCATATTATGTAGTTGGTGAAATGCTATTTTCAGTATCAAATGCCATGGCCTTTAAAACAATATTGATGTTCCTTAATTTAAAAAAATTGAGATATATAATCTTTCATCAGAACCCTCTGTCCTTTATCTGAATTCTTACCTCAACCCATACTTAGGCCTTAATCCTTATGTAATATGTTAAAAAAAAACTCACAAAAAGCATTAGGTAAGTAACTCCTGAAAATATTTAATAATTAAGCAAAGGGATAATTAAAAGTCAATAAAGTCACATGCTTGTAGAAAATAACTGACCTCACATTTTCCTCATGTAGGAAACTATGCAAAACTATGAAAACAAGAGAAACCATAACCTTTGTAAATAAGCAGTTACCATTTCATCAAAGTGCAATAATGAATCTGTATTTTGACTGTAAGTAGTAAGCCTGTTAAAGAGTAAAAGGACTGAGCTGGTAGTCTTTTAAACACAGTTCCTTTTCTGGAGCCTGGAGTAGAAAATTTCAGATTGAGAAAATGAAAGAGAGAACAAGATTTGGCTCATTTGAAATCCTTGAAAAGTGGTCTTTCTGAACTAGTCCATTCCTATACAGGTGCCAGATTTCTCCTGTGTACATGTGTTATGCATGCACATGTGTGTGCACATGTATATGTGGCATATTTCAAAGTCACTCAACCAACAACACCAACTGAGAGGGTATGCCTCAGGGAATGCCAGCAGATGAAATGCTGTCAAACACAGCATGAAGACCATGCACAACAGAGAAAGCAGGAACAATATTTGCATACTTGAAACAGAAGAGCATGCCCTAGAAAGAGCAGGGAAAAAAGCATCAGCTGTAATGATCCAGTGTGAACAGAAAGATGACAGGGGTTTCTAGGCTGAAAGTGTAAAGTAGAAAATTTTTTTTTTCATAAAAATAGAAGGCAGCTTATAAACTTTTCAGCAAGGGTAGGAAAGTCCTTTTAGAATTACAACTGGTAAAGATCCTAGTGGAGAGTACCATAATCAACTCAGAGAGGAGGATATTTCCCTCTAGACAGGAAAAGCCTTTAAGTTCAGAAACACTTCAATTAAAATTCTGCTCCATCTTATTATTTATGTGACCTTGGAAAAACACTCTTTACTCTCCCAGCCTCAGCTGCAAGCACCAGATAATATTTGTTAGAATCAGAGACTTTGCTGCAGAATCATTGAGAACATACCTATTCTAGGAAATAAACCCGGTGTCTTCCCACAATGATTCCTGATCATCAGGAAGCATGAGAATGTAACAGCCAAAACCCACTTTCACAGGCCAGCAAACATTACGCCACTCCTAGGACAATTTATTCCATTTACTTTTAATTAACTACTGTCCAACTTTTTCGTGTGTTTTTATGTTTGTTTGCTGATATCATCTTTGCCTTGTTGTAGTCCATTCAGGCTGCTATAATAAACTACCATAGATTAAGTATTTTATAAAACAACAGAAATGTATTTCTCACAGTTCTGAAGGCTGCGCAGTTCAAGATCAAGGTGCCCTCAGATATGGTATCTGGTAAGAGCCTGCTTTCTGGCTCACATGGCAGAAGGATCAAGAGAGCTTTTGAGCTATCTTTTATAAAGGCACTAATCCTATTCATGAGGGCTCTGTGCTCATGACCAAATAACTTCGCAAAGATCCCACCTCACATACAATCACTTTGGGGAGTAGGTTTCAACATATGAATTATGGAGAAACAAAAACATTCAGTCTATGACACCCTGCAAATCAATAGTCTGATCTTATTCAGCAAGAAAATATTCTATTCACAAACACTCTGCTTTATTTTCCACAGACACAAAAAATGAAATAAATCAAATGTTTCTTTCTTTGTCTGTATAGTAGTTAATTGAAAATATACTGTAATTAATGGTTACAGTTTTTAAAATTAAACTTGAGGAAGAAGAACAAAGTTGGATGTACCATGCTACCTGATTTCAAACTATACTACAAATCCATTGTAATCAAAACAAGTTCAAAACAGACATATAGACCAATAGCACAGAATAAAGAGCCCAGAAATAAGTCTATGGTTATTGGACAATTAAACTATGACAATAGAGGCAAGAATATACAATGGGTTTTAAACAGTCTTTCAAATACATGGTGTTGGGAAAACTGGACACATATATGCAAAAAAAATAATGGAACTAGCTCACTTTCTTACACCACATACAAAAAAAAAAAAACCTCAAAATGGATTAAAGACATAAAAGTAAGAAGTGAAACCAAAAACCTCCTAGAAGAAAACAGATGTAATGAATTCTTTAACATTAGTCTTAGCAATGTATTTCAGATGTTGACTCCTAGGGCAAAGATGACAACAAAAAAAAATGGGGCTATGTCAAACTCAAAAGCACAACAAAGGAAACAAAGAAAACATACAATCTACTGTCTGGGAGAAAATATTTGCAGATGATATATTTGATTAAGGGTTAATATCCAAAATATATAAATAACTCATATAACTCAAACATCAAAAAATAAATAATCTGATTTTAAAATATGCAAAGGGCCTAAATAGACATTTCTCCAAGACATAGAAATGGCAAATACATGCATGAAAAGATAGGTGATCAATATCAGCACTGATCAGGAAAATGTAGATCAAACCACATGAGATAACACCCCATACCTGTCAAAATGGCTATTAACAAAACAACAACAATAACAACAAAAAGAATATGTGTTGACAATACACAGAGAAAAAGGAGCCCGAATGCACTGTTGTAAGATTGTAAACTGGTGCAGCCACTATAAAATTAACATAATTCTTAGCAATCCCTCCTCTGTGTATTTGTAAAAATTGAAAACAGTAATTTGAAAAGATACATGCACTGATATATTCATTGCAGCATTGTTACAACATCCAAGATATCTAAGCAACCTAAGCGCTCATCCATATACAGACAAAGAGAATGTGGTATGTATAGAAAATGGAATATTACCCAGCCATAAAAGGAATGAAATCTTGCCATTTGCAACATCACGGATAGACCTAGAAGGTATTACACTAAGTGAAATAAGTCAGACAGAGAAAGACAAATAATCTGATTTTACTTATATGTGGACTCTAAAACATAAAGTAAGGAACAAAACAGAAACAAACTCACAGTTACAAAGAACAAACTGATGGTTACCAGCCGTGAGGAGGTGAGGCGATGGATGAAAGAGGTGAAAGGGATGAGGAAATACAAACCTCCAGCCCTGGCCAGTGTGGCTCTGTTGGCTGGAGAGTCTTCTTGTAAATCAAAATGTGCAGGTTCAACTCCCCCATTAGTGCACATGCCTAGGCTAGTGGTTCTGCTCGATGTGGGGGCATACAACAGTGTGAGAGAGACCAATGTTTCTCTTTCACGTTTGTTTCTCTCCCTCACTCTCCACCTCCCTTTCTCTCTTAAAAAAAAAAAAAAGCAACTCAAGCTTCCAGTTATAAAATCAGTCAAGGGGATGTAAAGTGCAGCACAGGGAATACAGTCAATAATATATAATAACTATGTATGTTGCCAGATGGGTATTAGACATCATGGTAATCACTTTGTAAAGTATATAAATGTCTAATCACTATGATGTACACCTGGAACTAATATAATATTGTACATCAAATACAATTAAAATATATTAAAAAATAAAATTGGCAGTTAAAAATGCGTGTTTTATCCAAGAAAAGATAAATTCTTCTAGGAATAACCATGAAGATATATATATACTTGAACAAAACTGCAGCAAACAAGAAGAAAACAGCTTTGTTTCTCAGTGAGAATCTCCTTGCTGCCACTTAACGCACCATGACAATGTGTATTCATAGTGCTAGGTACTAAGTGGACAATAGAGATTTTACAGTATCCGAGCAAACTGAAGGTATGTGTGATTTGATTTCACAGCACTTCTCATTTGGGCAATTTTCAGCTTACTCTTAATGTGCTGATAGCACTTTTATTAAACTACACAATCTTATATTTCTTTTTGAGAAGATTTTTTGTGAGTAATTAGAATGAGGCTTCCCCTTAAGGACTGCATGCATTCCAATTTTGTTATTAATGTATGGCCCATGTTCATGTCATTTTGTGTAGTCCTAATCTTCAGTCACTGCGGTGAGCACAAGAAGTGAAAAGGCCTGTGGTCACACTCTGTGTAGCAACTGCACCCACGTATATTAGTGTGGGCCAAATGTTTTTCTCTAACCCATTGCATTTGATTTGATGCAATCAAATCACCCAGTAAGTAAAGTGGTTTTTGACAGCTGAAAAACAGAAATCTTTTTTCTCCCAAAGAGAAGAATGCTGTGAGGAAGTTCAGAATACATAGTGATTCACATTAAACTCACTAAACAGCACACACACACGTGAGCATATACAATTGACTCTAACAACAAATATGATTTCCATTTCTGGTGTATTCCATTCCAATATTCTTTTCACAGAAGATTTATTTCTTCTTAGAGAGGCAGATAAAAAAATACTGATTTAACAATTGGTCACCTACTCAAACCTAAGACAAATGTAAATTCGTACTTCACTTCATGACTAGCAACTTAATTTTCTGATTAAGAACACGGTTTCTTATCAGCTTTGAGGGACAGTACCAATTTTACCATTTTCATTATGTGTGTATCATTACCTGGACAAAGACATTTCTCTAAGCAGTTAGATTTCGTGCAGTTTTTTGTTTTCTTTTTTCCTGGTCCAAGGTTCAACACAATCTGTAACCACTGAGTTTTCAAAGACAGCTGGAGCATGAAGATACCCACTCTCTTTTCTGCAGGCAAAACTAGCTGGCCACATGAACAGAAGTGTAGAGGCAAATCTGAGAATGTAAAGATATGTATACAATAGAGATCTTCTATTATTATGTATTCAAAGCAAAGACAAGAAAGATCTTTTGGAGATCTCAGAATGACATGGAAGTGAAATAAAATACCCCAACATCCAGCTTCCATACTTGCTCCACACTCTAGCTAGGAAACAATCTACATTAAGGCACTTCCAGATACAATCACTGACATTTAGGGGTCAAGTTATCAACAGAACCTCCTTTTTGAATTTTCACAATATGATAATTATAATACAATTTAAGACAACTCTATTTTTAGTGTCATTGTGTTGACAAGGACATGAAGCCATAGGAAGTTAGCGAGGAGTAACATTACAGTTTGACTACTTATGCCACCCCTAACACAACTCCCTTTTCATGCTCCCAAGAATGCCATCACTACCCATGGGAACCTTCATCTAATAACCAAGAAAATGATTCAATGCACTGACACCACTTTGATCCACTTGTCCATGGCCTATTTCCCTTGCTACTTCCTCCTGTATGTTAAAAGCAATATGATGTCTAAAAATTGCTAAGATGAATAGCTTAGACTGTGCAAACCAAAATATGTCTTCCCAAACTAAACCTTCATACCCATCAAATAAAAAGTCCCCATTCCACCCTCCTCCTCACCACGAGCAAACACCATAATTTCTGTATCTATGAATTTGACAGTTTTGTCCTTAAAAAGACATGTTTTCTAAACAAATGTCAATATTTTATATATATATATTTTATATCAGGTTCAAAATAAATTCTCTGCTGTATACTGTGCATTGGTTGAATGAAGAATTACCTCCTGTTCCTGTATTTCTCCTATAGATTGTTTTTGGTAAAATTATTCTCACTCATACTCTTATTATACTGTTTACTTCTATATATTAAAACTAATCTTCTACATTCCAATTTCCCAATCATGACTAACCATCAAATGTATTTAGCTTTTCTGTGTACCATATTAACTTTCTTTTTTCCTCATGTTTGATAGTCACAGCTCACAATTGTATCACATAGAAAACAGTTAAAAATAAGATACCTTGTAGCAAGCAATGGAGGATCAAAAGATTAAATAATGGGTCAAAACTTGTCAATTAGCAAGTGTCAAAATAAGCACCCAGATTTCTGTTACCTAGATGTCCACTAAAAGATAAATAGGTAAAGAAAATGTGATTTTATATATATAAAGATATATGTCTATATCTATGTCTATACAAAGGAATATTATTCAGTCTTTAAAAAAAGGAAATCATTCCATATGCAACAATATGGATGAGCCTGGAGAAATTCTGCTAAGTGAAATAAGCCAGTCATAGAAGGACAAACAATGGAAGATTCCACTTAATAAAGCATCTGAAATAGTCAAACTCATACCAGCTGAGTAAAATGGCAGTTACTAGGGACCGGTGGGAGGAGAAAACTGATAGTTGCTATCCAACAGATACAAAGTCTCAGTTACACAAGATGAATACATTCTGGAGATATGCTGTACAACACAGTGCTACAGTTAACTATACTGCATTGTGCACTTAAAACTTTAAGAGGGTATATACCACGTTAAGTGTTCTCACTACAATTAAAAAAAATTTCTGACCCCCTTATTCTCTAATGCCATCATAATGCTTCCCATGAAAAGATAATGTTCCATGACACCATTTTACTTTCTTTTCATAATATTGAAATTTTTATTATTTTGCATAGTTAAGATAAGTTGTCTCTTCTTTTTTTTATTCTTTATTTTATTGATTATGCTATTGCAGTTGGCCCATTTTCCCCCTTCACTCCCCTCCACCCTGCCCATCCCCTCCCACCCACATTCCCCCCTTTAGTTCATGTCCATGTGTCATAAGTTCTTTAGTGTCTACATGTCCCATACTATTCTTACCCTCCCCCTATTTTCTACCTACAGTCTATGCTACTTATTCTCTATATCTTTTCCCCCTCCCTCCTCCTCCTACTTTCCTGTTGCTAACCCTCCATTTGATGACTTTTTTTTTACTGTTCATATTTTTAATCTTCTTTTTCTTAGGTAAGTCCCTTTAACATTTCATATAATAAGGGCTTGGTGATGATGAACTCCTTTAACTTGGCCTTGTCTGGGAAGCACTTTATCTGCCCTTCTATTCTAAATGAAAGCTTTGCTGGGTAGAACAATCTGGGATGTAGGTCCTTGCTTTTCATGACTTGGAATACTTCTTGCCAGCCCCTTCTTGCCTGTAAGGTCTCTTTTGAGAAATCAGCTGACAGTCTGATGGGAAATCCTTTGGAGGTTGCTGTCTCCTTGTCTCTTGCTGCTTCTAGGATTCTCTCCTTCATTTTTACCCTGGCTAATGCAATTATGATGTGCCTTGGCGTGTTCCTCCTTGGGTCCAACCTCTTTGGGACTCTCTGAGCTTCCTGGACCTCCTGAAAGTCTATTTCCCTTGCCAGATTGGGGAAGTTTTCCTTTAATATCTGTTTAAATAATTTCTCATTTTGTTGCTCTTCCTCTTCCCCTTCTGGTACCCCTATAATTCGGATGTTGGAACGTTTAAAGGTGTCCTGGAGGTCCCTAAGCCTCTCATTTTTTTGAATTCTTGTTTCTTCATTCTTCTCTGTTTGGTTGTTCCTTTCTTCCTTCTGGTCCTCTCCATTGATTTGAGTCCCAGAGTTCTTCCCCTCCTTATTGTTTCCCTGTGCATTTTCCTTCATTTCTCTTATCGTAGCCTGCATTTGTTCATCTAATTTATGTCCAAAGTCAACCAATTCTGTGAGCTTCCTGATCACCAGTGCTTTGAACTGTGCATCTGATAGTTCGGCTATCTCTTGTTCACTTAAAAAAATTGGTTCTGGGGCCCTGGCTGGTGTAGCTCAGTGGATTGAGCGTGGGCTGTGAACCAGGCATTGCAGGTTCGATTCCCAGTCAGGGCACATGCCTACGTTGCAGGCCATGTCCCCTAGCAACCACACACTGATGTTTCTCTCTCTCTCCCACCCTTCCCTCTCTAAAACTAAATAAATAAAATCTTTAAAAAAATAAAAATAAATTGGTTCTGGGGCTTTCAAATATGTTTGAGCCATCTTTTTTATTTTCCTTTGGTTTGGTTGCGGCTGTTTCGTAAGGGTGGTGGAGCCTTAGGTGTTCACCAGGGTGGGGAACCCTAGTCCCTGAGTTGTGATGTTGTATGTGGGGGCGGGGTCTGAGAGGGAACAATGGTGCCTGTTCCGCTCTCTCTAGGACTTCTGTCCCCTCCACTGCCTCCCACAAGCAAATTGGGCCCTTCCGGTGCTGGCTCCAGGGCGCGTGGGCTTGTGCACTTTCTCGGACTCTGTGGGCTTCCCCGAGAAGTCTCCCGTGAGGCTGAGAGAGTCTCCCGGCCTCAGCTCCCAGACGGGGCTCTTAAGCTTTGAAACACGGCGGCGCTGCCCGTTTTCACTGCCTGTTTTCACTTAGTTTGCTCGCAAATGTGTGGCTGTGGACAGCCCGCTGCCTTGTGCCCCTCACTGGGTCTGTCAGTCGCCTCCCGCGCCCAGGGTCCGCCACTGCCCGTCCGCTGCCGTCTGCGCCCTGCGCGCCCACGCCTGCCAGCCAGCGTTTCTTCCCCCCGGGACCCCTCAACCCCTCTCCGCAGGCCTCCGACTCCCCCGCTCCTTACCGGTCTGGAGGTACTGGAGTCCGACTTCCGTTCAGTTCATTTCCTTCTGTTCTGGTTGTTTTCTTGTTTCTCAATTTTTGTTGTCCTTAGTTTTGGTTGTGGGAGGAGGCACAATGTGACTGCCTATGCCTCCATCTTGGCCGGAACTCTCGTCTTTTATTTTTAATAATGCCATTCATTAACACATGTGTTAACTCTGGCAACTTCGAGGAAGACATTTCAAAGATAATACTAAATTAGACTGCCTTTGTTTTATATATGAGTCAGAGAACATGAGAGAATTTTTTATACTTTTTAATAACAGTAAAGCTCTTACAATTGATGTCAAGAGAGTGGTGGTGGTTGGGAGTGGGGAGACTGCAATGAATCATTCCCTACTTATCAGCCAAGCTGTAAGATAGTCGTCATGAGGATGCTGGCCCCACAAAGGTGGCAATTAATGAGGCACTAACTAGGTAAACAATTAAGGGGAATAATTAAAGAGATTCTGAATCTCATGTCTAAATGTTACCCCAGACAGCTGGATCGTTTGCCTGGAGAAAAGCTTACTCTCCAATTTTTGTTAAGAAAAAAGGAATCATTTCTCGTTTTGTATCCCCTATTTGGATGATAAAGATAACTCTCTCAGGAACATATACATTAAGATATTTCAACTCTGGTAAGGTATGGTATGCAATTTAATTTTGAAAATTGTCAAAACATTATTCATCTGTAACATTATTTCCCTTACTGTGGAATGATAATTTCCTGTATAACAAATCACTCAGAAAGGTTTCTAAGGAAACGAGACAAGAATGCCAAACTAATTCCAGGTTTAATATGACAGCAAATAGCACCCAAGAAGAAAGGGAATAGAATTTCTAGGAGACATGCTAGAAATGATAGCCCTTAAGGATTCTGAAATAACACAGTGGTGATATATACCAGTACTTTGCTTTTTTTTCTGTTGTTTCTTTCATGGAGACATATTATCATATATCATCCATAAAGTCTAATATTGGGTTAATTACTAGTTAATTACTTATCTTTTCCTCTGATGTAGCAAGGTGTTACAAGATGGTTGTCCAGAGACAATGTCAAGTTAAAAAGGAAGATCATAGAAACATGTAAGAGTACAAGTTCACATACAAAATGGAAGCTAGAGTTATTTTTCCATTCTCAGGTACACAAAAACCTAAAAGCCTTAAAATGTCTATATGCGTGTCATCAGTGTTTTCTCCCTCAACACTAGAAAGACAGATCGACCTCACCTTTCTCCTCCTAATTCCCTGCACTGTGAAAGCTGATACAAGTGAGCTGAGCTGACCTTAAAGAAAAGGGCCACCTTCTCCACCCATTCATTCCCCCCAAAACAGGAACAACACACTCTGAATTTGGTATTGTCCCTTCTCCTCCACTGAATCTGCTTTGAGGATGAAGGAATCAGGGACTTTTGTCACAGTCTTTTGTGATACTGATTTTAAAGCAATGGAAAGCATAAAACTAAGAAGCTTGTTCAAGCAAACATAAAAAAGCAGGAGCAAATGCAATAGGCCAACCAGTGACTGAGAATTTAGTTTGCTATTAATGACATTTTTGAAGTATATAAATAATATGTGACATAGCATATGTAAAATGACCACATGTAATCTCTACCAGGCTGTGTACTGCACACTCATTTTAATCATCACAACAAAAATTTGAATACAGGGAGTGACACAGAGAGACTTCCTGACTTTAAGCACAACACAGAAGCAATTTTATGCAAATTTTACCCAACACTGTGCTTGCAACACTGTCTTGAATTATTTGGGTTTGATACAATCACTTAGAAGAATATTCTATACATTGAAATACAGTTGAACATTAATATTTATATAGTATTGTCTTCTTGTTAAATATAACAACGAAGACACCATGGACAACAGTGTGGCGATTGCTCGGGAAGGAGGTATATAAGGGGATTAATGGTAATAGAAAAAAATACAATAAAGGTTAAACAAAAAAAGAATGAAAAATTTCTAAGAAACAGATTAGCCCATTGGCTCATGAGATGGAATCTTTTTAAATTTCAAGATATCATGGTTTTAATTACAAAAATAGTAGCAACATATCATTAAAAAAACATGAAAATCAAAATTCCATAATATTCTGTGTTATATATTACTCTATACTCAAAGGGTATTTAACTGCATTTTTCCAGCAATGAAAGTTCTGACCTGGCTTCAGAACCCTTTAAATCCCCACTAGCCAAGTGACCTCCTCAGGCGAGTTGTCCTACTTTTGTTGTTGAGACAATTTATGTGAAAAGCTTTGTAAATATTACTAACATTGGGAGATGCTATTCATAACCCTTTTTATAAACTCATCACTGTCAAAGAGCATCTACCAGGGGCAAACACAGGGGTCTGGTAGGGCTGGTACTGAGAGAGCGTAAAAGGAAGGACAGCAGACACACTCTCAAAATTCCCAATTCTGATCTACTGAATGAAGTATGTCAGTGCCATGATAATTGTTTGTGGCAATAAAGGGCCTTCCCCTCCTCCCACTGTCAAATGGACCTCCACAAGTTTCTTCAGGTACCTACCTTTCTGAGGGGTTTGCAGTGAGTTCTGTAAGCACAGAGGATGTCACATAGAATGGGTACTGAAATTAGTGTGAAGATGCTGAGAACACAGAGAGATACCAAAGCCTGAGTGACACATATGACCTGAAATAGTCTGGGGAGGATTCCAGGCCCCAAATGCCTCACCAGCTTCACAGACTCTCCCAGGAGTCAGAACAATACATGCTTTCACTTACCAGGTACAATGCCATCCTGGTATCAGAAAAGGTTGATACATGTAAATAAATCTTTCCCAGTTCTTTCTGCAACAAAAAAAAAAAGCCTGAAAACCTCAAAGATCATTTCACGGAGATTCCTCTGTGAATAAAGGAGTCTTAAGTAACTTACAAGGGAGCCACCATCATTTGATTATCCAGATTATTTTAAAACACAGGTCTGAAACTCATGTTAGACACACAATTCTAACATGAGTTTGGCATTCATATGAGGTTTGGCGTTTATATTAGGTGGTCAGAATGTGAGTGGGAGTGGCTATGACTTATGTTTAAATTGAACTTTCAAATGCCAGAAGCTGAGCATGAGAACCACTCATAAAAGAGTGGGTTTCTGAAGAGCCTGTCTTTGACCATTTCTCACATCTACTAATGAGTCATGCCACCAAGCCATAGACCTTACCATCAGCATCCATCAACACGACCTGGGACCTTCTGAGAGGTGTGATCTCAGACTCTACCCCATCAACAAATCAAAATCTGAACTTTAACAAAGTATGTTTTTTAAAGCAATAAAGTAAAAGGTCAATGAATGCTTTTGTTCTTCCTTTTCAACTCTCAACTCCAGTATGTGTTTTGTTTTTGTATTTGTTTTGTTTTGTAATTGCTTACACCTTACATAGCATCCTACATTTGAGAGGTCATTTTGGTTCTATTCAAAAGGGACTCAGGGACACATTTCTTACAGACATTTCAAATTACACTGCACATAAAAGCTAACTGATGGGAAGCATGCTTGCATGAATATGCATCTAGTCTATATCATAGATTAAAAAGATCTTAGCAAAAACAATGAAGACAGCAAGAGTGTAAAAAGTGTTTCAGAGATCATTTTTATTCAGGATAGCATTTAAGATCTTGCCAAAAACACCTCCATCCTTGTGATCTCAGTTAGCTTAAAAAAATACATGCTGTCAGAAGTTTCAGTTATTCTTGAGCAGGTAGGAGGGTAAGACAAAGCTCTTCAATCACTCATCTACAAGGAGTTTGGGGATGTTTTATAACATGAAAGGCATAATATGGAAGTCATATATGAAAATAAATTCTCTTCTATCTCATTTTATTAGTAACTAATTATTATGTTCTAGAAAGTGAAGAATTAACCTTATAAAAAGAAAGAAAGAGAGCACATCATCCTTGTCTTGTCTCAGTTGGTTGTAGCACCATCTGATACACCAAAAGGTTGCATGTGGGCCCCAACCCCAGTCAGGGCACATACCTAGGTTGTTGGTCTGATCCCTAGTCTGGGAGCGTATGGGAGGCAACTGATTGATATTTGCCTCTCACATCAGTGTTTATCTCTCTCTCCCCTTTCCTCACTCTCTAAAATCAATGAACATATTTTTAAAAAGTAAAAGAAAAAAGAGAAAGAGAGAGAGAATACAGCAGTTCCATAAACAAACCTGCAGGTCCCTTACCTTTGGGTGCAGAATTCAGATTCCAATTCTGTGCTTGATTCTGGGTCTTGCCCTTCCAAAGAGCAAGTATTCATAAATACCTCCTCCACCCACCCCCAAAATAAGTTAATAACCACCACCTTCATGGTCTAAAAATACCTGATTTGTAATAAGCCTATGAGTAAAACAATGACATTAGTTGGCCTAAGTAGTTTAGTGGCTTGAACAATCCTTATGCCATGACAAGGAAAGCAGTCTTACTGTTCTTATTCTAGTTACCTTATGTAAGAGTTTAGCTGTTATTTAAATGGTGATCTAGCATCTCTACTTTATCTGTATTTCAATCCATCTTCCAGACTCCAATCTCTTTAACCTATCTAAAATCTCAGTATCCTTATCTAATATGTCCCTACTTCCAATTTAACTTTTTTTGCCATTTTATAAATGAATACAATCTAAATTCTATAGCTTATCATTAAAGAACCATCACTAAAATGCTGCTGATTATTTGATGTTTATTAGTGCCAACTATCATACAAACAACTTCCAAATATTAATTTGATTCACTCTCTAAGGTAAGTTCAACTATTCCCAATATTACCAGTGAGAAAACTAAAGGAATGTTAAGAAATTCTCCTCAGGTCACTCAACTAGAAAGCAGAGTTGGGAATTGGAAACTCAACTTTGGGTCCATAGGGTAAACATATGTGCATGTTTAAGACAAAACTATCTCTTAAACATTAGTTATATTTTAGATGAAGAATCTTCATGTCCCATAAACAATTTGAAAGACAGGGAATAAGTGCAGAAAATAAAGATGATTAAAAGCTACAGCTTTTAATGTCTTATATGTAACTCTAAGACTATTCAGTGCACAATTTATAGTGCTAAAGTGCTGTTTTATACAGTATTCAATGTACTTTACTTGTATTCCCCTCACTTTAATATAGAAAGACACAAACACAAATGCTCTATAAATACACATATACTATGAATATCCTATATTCCTACATAGCTAAAATGAGATCTAGAAATCGATTCTATAAATATCCTAAGTTCTAAATTTAAAGAAACAGAAAGAAATTAGCACAGATGACAAAGCTCATTAGCAAAGTCACTATTTTTTCAGTCACTTACTCACACATGCTAATCGTAACAGTAAAATCCCAAATAATAGTCATTTCAAGCTGGTATTATTTTTCTCACTTTGAAAAGGAAAAAGTTTGGCACGACGTAGTCCACGTTAGTTTAGTGGCTCCAAATACTCATCAGGTCCCCTAGTAAAACTGCTCTCTCCTTAGGATAACAGTCTTTCCTCATCGAGATTCAAGATGCCTGCTGGAGCTAGGGAACATCACACTTGCATTCCCGGTAGCAAATAGAGAGATGCAAGGTAAAGGACTACCTTTTACCTTTAACATCATCCCACTGAAGGGCAACAGTGAAAGTCTGTATACATTTTATTGGCTAATACTTTGTCACGTGGTCCCATATAACTACAACTGAGTTCAGGATATCAGGGTTTTATTAGAAAACAATAAAGAAAGAATGAGTGCTTCTGGTCAAGATGGAAGCATAAGTAAACACACCCTGCCTCCTCAAGCAGCCACAGGAAGAATTACAACTAGACCTCAAAACAAATAACACCCAGAACCATTAGAAAAGAGAAGTCCAACAACCAAGGATTTAAAGAAGCCACACTTATCCAGATGGGTTGGAGGGGAGGACTCATGGAGACTGACAGAGAGGTGTGGAGATGTGGTGCAGTGCAGAGAGGCAGCAGCGGCGGAATGGGTGGTCCCATATTCACATGTAGTGGATAAAAATCAGGAGAGATAGATTGGGAGTAAGTAATCCCAGCCCCAGGCAAGACCACACAGTAGGGTTCCAGCACCAGGAAGATAAACCCCCATAACTTCTGGCTATAAAAAACAGTGGGTTTGCGGCAGTAGAAGAAACTGAGAGAGTTTCAAAAAACTCAACATAAAGGGCCTGTGCTGAATTAAAACATATGCAGATCCACGCCCTCTAGGATTCTACACCAGGGCAACAACTGGAATGGTGCCAGTCACACAGGGTGAATGCGGGGCAAACCCCCAAAGGGCAGGAAGCAGCACTGAACCCTCTTAGTCACCTCACCCCACACAGAGACACAAAGCAGTGAAGCAGTTTGCACCACCCTGCTGCAAACTGGGTGATCACCTAAGGATATCTGGGTTTTATTAGAAAACAATAAAGGGAGAATGAGTACTCATTACTGTATTAGAAAACTATTAAGAAAATTAGAAATAATGAGAATTCTCTCTAATGAGATCATTTAAAGACACCTGTAAATTACACCCAACAGAAATGACAGGTGCCTTTTGTAGAACAGGTCATGTTACTAAGAGAGGGAATCAAAGTAGCTCTATTTAATACATACAAACAAACACAGAAAGGCTACCAAATTGAAGAGACAAAGAAATATGACCCAAATGAAAGAACAGAACAAAACCCCAGAAAAATAACTAAATGAAATGGAGAGAGTCAACCTATCAGATGCAAAGTTCAAAACATTCATGATCAGAATGCTCAGAGAACTCACCGAGTATGGTCAAAAATGAAAAAGACCTAGGAAGAAATGAAGGTTACACTAAGTGAAATAAAAAAAAATCTACAGGGAACCAACAGTGGAGGGGATGAAGACAGGACTCAAATCAATGATTTGGAACATAAGGAAGATACAAAAATTCAACCAGAACAGAAAAAAGAAACAAAAATTCAAAATAATGATGATAGTATAAGAAGATTCTGGGACATTTCCAAACATACCAACATCTGGATCATAGGGATGCCAGAAGGAGAAGAGGAAAAGCAAGAAACTGGAAACTTATATGAAAAAAATAATGAAAGAAAACTTCCTTAATTTGGTGAAGGAAATAGACATGCAAATTCAGGAAGTACAGAGAGTCCCAAACAAGTTGGATTCAAAGAGAACCACACCAAGATACATCACAATTAAAATGCTGAATGTTAAAGATAAAGAGAGAATCTTAAAAGCAGCAAGAGAATAGTGGAAAGTTACCTACAAAGGAATTCACCTAAGATTGTCAGCTGATTTATCAAAAGCAACTTTTCAGGCAAGAAGGGACTGGCAAGAAGTATTCAAAGTGATGAAAAGCAAGGACCTACAACCTAGATTACTCTACCCAGCAAAGCTATCATTTAGAATGCAAGGGAAAAATAAAGTGATTCCCAGATAAGGTAAAGTTAAAGAAGTTCATCATCACCGAGCTATTATTACATGAAATGTTAACAGGATTTATTTAGGAAAAAGAAGATCAAAACTATGAACAGTAAAATGGAAAAAAATTCACAACTATCAACAGCTGAATCTAAAAAAAAAAAAAACAACCCAAAAAACAAGCAAACAACCCGAACAGGAATAGAATCATAGATATGGAGATCCTTTGGAGGTTTATCGGTTGGGAGAGGGAAGGGGAAGAATAAGGGAAAAGCTGAAGTAATTAAGAAGCATAACTGGTAGGAACAAAACAAACAGGCAGTTGTTAAGAATAGTATAGGAAATGGAGAATCCAAAGAACTTATATGCAGGACACAAAGGCATGAACTTTGGGGGAGCTGCTGGAGGGAATTGGGGTACTGGGTGGATGGGGATAAAGGGGAAATTTGGGACAACTATAATGACATAATCAATAGAATTTATTTCAAAAATAAAAAAAATGACTATTTTTCTGAAATTCAAGATCCTACTCAAACTTATGTTTCCATTAAAAGAATATATTTCCTAAATAAAATCTTTCCTAACCCTCCTGGTTGAACTTGACCTTTTGCTAGTAATTCACAACATCCTGGTTTGGAATGCAAACAGTTTTAAGTAATTATGTTTTTCCCATTAAATTATATATTCTCTTTGGTGGTAGGGGGTCATCAGTGCATTTATTCATCCATGGATTCAACAAACATAAATGAAATAAATTCTCCCTATATTTTCATATAGAAGATGTTCAATAAATATCTATTAAATTATGCAACTATACTTAAGCAGGTTTCAAATAATAAAATATTAACAGTACTTAAGGCTTTACAGTCCTGTTAGGGATTGAGGCAATCTGGGAATGTCTGTGCCTCCATCTGTTTTGCCGAAACTACTGTCTAAGGAGCTTACCATGGAGCAAAAGTCCTGGCTCTGTCAGCCTTCAGGGAACCATCTCAAAAGGGAAAGAGATGATCAAAGACCACCATTTAGCACTGTTGATGCCATTAGAATGCACTGTTCAGAAGTGTTTTTATTAAGTGGAAAAAAATAATAAACTGCTTGAGGGGAAAATAATGGGAAATCACCAGCACTCAAATGATGTATAAAAGAATTAAAGGTCATAGATACTCCCTTCTTTACTAGTTCTTGGTTGTTCTCTATGAAAATGACTTGGGGCTTTTATTGTCCATACAAACCAGAAATGAAAAAGATAAGTTGCATTTTTGTTAAAAATTTCTAAAGCCCAAACTAGAAAATATAAAAATGTTTTTATTTTTTTAACGTTTTTCTTTGCTTGTTTTTACACACCACATTTCACAAAGACTGCTTTTACACTTCCATGGGGAAAGCATACTGTGTGAATAAATTCTAGGGAAAAAAAGTCGATTGCATGCTTGTTTTACTTTGTATAATATTTTCAGCATGCTGAAATTTCAAATGTTCTTGCAAAAGAATGCTTTTCATAAAACATATGTATAAATGTGCATCTATACTTATATTCCTATCATTTTAGAACAAAACATGTATATAAAACATGTAGATGAAATAGTAATGAATAGCCATGTCCAGTGTGGCTCAGTTGGTTGGGCATCATCCCTCAAAGAGAAAGGTCTCTGGTTCAGTTCCCAGTCTGGGCACATGACCGGGTTGCAGCTCTATCCCTAGCTGGGGCATGTATGAGAGGTAACTGATCAATGTTTCTCTCTCACACAGATGTTTCTCTCCCTCTAGTTCCCTCTTACACAGATGTTTCTTTCCCTCTATTTCTCCCTCCTTTCCCCTCTCTCTAAAAATAAATAAATGAAATTTTAAAAAATATTAACAAATTTTTATATTAAGAATGCAAATACATTCCTTTCTACTTATATTTACAAAATCTTTCTTATCCATAACTTGGTGAAATATATTCTTTTCATACACACATAATAATTTTGAAAAGTTTTGATCCCATTTTGAAATATTTTAGCTAATTTGACTATATATAGTACTATATATAAATATGGTAAGACAAAGGATAAACATTTTTCTTTACAATACCCAATATATGATATGTGATCCAAAATTTATATACTCATAGATATCAGACTGAAAATAATATAAAAATGATCTACTTTATCATTTACTTGTGTGTAAATGAAGGAAGCCTAATTTAAGATAAAATCAAAACCAAGAGAGATCAAATTACTTGTGTAGGGTCACAAAGAAACAGCATGTCTATTATAGATATTTGTATATTGCCTTTTTAAAATTCATTCTGAGTACATATATCTGAAGAAACTCAAACCATTAGTTCAAAAAAATATATGCACCCCTATGCTCACTGCAACATTTCTTATAACTGCTAAAATTTGGAAGCAGTCCAAATGTCCATCAGTAGATGAATGAATAAAAATGCTGTGGTACATTTATACAACAGAATACTACTCAGCCCTAAAAAAGAAAGAAATCTTATCATTTGAGACAGCATGGATGGATATGGAAAGCATTATGCTAAGTGAAATAACCTAGCTAGAGAAACATAAGTACCATCTGGTTTCACTTATATGTGGAATCTAATGAACAAAATGAACTAACAAGCAAAACAGTGACAGATCCATAGATAGAGAGCAGGCTGATAGCTGGGGACACTGGGGACCAGTGGTGGAAATATTAAGGAAAAAAAGACAGAAAAAACTCATGGACACAAACATCAGTGAGGTGATTGTGGGGGTAAGGAGAAAGGAAGGGGAAGTGGAGGAGGCTATACAGGGATAAATAGTGATGGACAGAAACTTGACTTGTGGTAGTAAACACACGATACAGTGTACAGATGATGTGTTATAGAATTATGCACCTGCAACATGTATAATTTTGTTAACCAGTATCACCTCAATAAATTCAATAAAAATTTCAATTCAAAAAAGAAAAGAAAATGTATTTAGTGGTGACAATTTTCTGATGCAAAGATTATAATTTTTTTTCAAAATTAAATGTAGATTAAAAGTATATTATATATAAAGATTAAAGGTAGATATCTGTACATTTACCAACAAAAATTAGTATTTTTTAAAATTCTCTTCAGTGTTGTTTGAATTATTTTACAGTGTATCAAATTATACTGAACATAAGTCCCCCACAATATCTCTTAAAAAAAGAGTTTCATAATTAAACAAGTTTGGAGGTTCACTAAGCAAAGTGATATATGAAAAACTCTGAGTAGGCCTGCCACAAAATATAATTAACATTTTTTTAAAGCTAGCAATTCTCAGACATATTTCAGCACAAAATCCTTTATCTTTCAACATTTCTTAACCTCCTATGTAATTAGTCACTCCCCAGAACACTCTTTGGGAAAATTTGATGGTGATTTAATATAATTTTGGCAAGTCTCTGGAAAAAAGACATCTGCAAGTGTGATATTTCTGCCCAGCTTTTAACTTAAGTTATCACTATGATGCCTCTCAGCATCCCCCCATGAGCTTTTCTGTGTTCTCTTCAATAAAAGCACTATCCAGATATTCTTGGACAGGCAAAGGAAAGGCCATGTGCATTTTGCACACACTGCTGATACCTAGGTAGTAGAAATACATTTAACTAGTGACATTTATCAGACAGTCAATGATAATTCTCTAAGCATTGATATTTTCTAACTTCTACTTGACATTTTTTAATCATTTTTTATTGTTATTCTATTATAGTTGTCCCAATTTTCCCTCTGCTCCCACAAATAATTCCCACACTGTTGTCCATGTCTGTGGGTCATTCATACATATTCTTTCTCTAGTCCTTTCCCCTTCCTTACTTGATATTGTTTAAATGACTGAATAACTGCCCATATGCTTTTAATTTTCTAATTTTGCAACTGTTATTCTGAGCCTCACTTGATGTATTTCATTCTCCTTTTCTCCTATTATCACTTTGAGTATTAGAAATTCCTTCAATACATGAAATTCAAACTATACTAGCAGTAAGTGGGGCCTAGGCCTGCTCATGTAAAGTTTGAAGTGGGTGGAAACAGAAACTGCCTAGGCCAAAACACAGAGTAGGTAAGGAGAGTGGCTATATTTCTTGTAGAAGTCACACTTTAAGTCCCATATTATCTCACTTATCTAGAAGTTAGGGAGTGTAAATTATTTCTGTGCCGATGTGCCTAAAGGTGAAGAAGGTAGCTAGTCCACAGGTGAGTGGATGTGCCTGCATATATTTAACACAAAGCATACAAGAAATCAACTGTCTTGACAACCTGTTTGTATTTTCACATGGCTTGTCTTTTACTACTAGCAGTAAGAGATACCTTGATGCAAGTCCAAGTCAAAAGGTCTTACCAGACATCATGGTCTGGCCCAATATTTTGTCAGGCCCATGATCGGACCCATGATTCACTATCTATCAGATTTCTACATTGGAAATTAAGCACATTATGTTCAATGAGCCTAAAGTACTCCAAACCATTGCAGGAAGCCCTCAGTTATAAATGGAAAAATGTCAGGTACATTATGGTCTTCTAAATTATTGTCAGGACAAATGAGCAATCTCTCAGAATCATTTTGACCACTGGGGAGATTCCTCATCTAAAATGTGGACTTTTATCCAAACAACTCAATAGAGCCTGAAAATTTTTATAAATTAAACAATTATTTAATCAGATGAGGCTTCTGACATTGAGATATTCCAAAATTATGATAATAAATATTTAAAACAATGAAAAGTCATACATCAAAGTGAAGTAACATATACTTCTTAAATAACATCATGCCAAAAAAAAAAAAAAAAAGATTTACTGTCCCATAGGCTAAATGAACAAAATAGACGAACAAATAAAACAGAAGCACAGGGATGGAAACATGAAACAGACTGACAGTGAGCAGAGGGGAAGGAGAAGGGGGGTAATGTAGAAAGAAGGGGAAAGAACTAGCTAAAGAACATTTTTGAATGAACCATGAACCTGGAGAACAGTGGGAGAATTGACTATGGGAGTCGGGGTGGGATGGGTGGAAGAGGGTCAAGGGGGATAAAATTGGGACAACTGTAATAGAATAACAATTTTAAAAATCTTTTAAAAAGTATAGAATAATTTTTTATAATTTTATTTATTTATTTTAGAGATGGGGAAGGGAGGGAGAGAGAGAGGGAGTGAAACATCAATGTGTGGTTGCCTCTAGCACACCCCATACTGGGAATACGGCCTGCAACCCAGGCATGTGCCCTGACTGGGAATCAAACCGGTGATGCTGTGGTTCACAGGCCTGCACTCAATCCACTGAGCTACACCAGCCAGGGCCAGAAAAAAAAGTGTAGAATATTTTTAATTAATTAAACACCCAGGAGGCTGCAGTGGAGAAGTGAAACTCAGTAAATTTTAAAACAGATCCTGAACTATGGATCTTACAGCATATTAAATTAACTTTCTTCATTATTATGGGCCTGTTTCTCTCTGCTCACTTTATTCACTTTCGATATGAGATAAATGCAAACTGTCTAATGAGTCTGATAAAGAATAATATCCTTGAATATGTGACTTAAAACTCAAAAGGTACTGGATGAATTTGTGAAATGTAAACTGGTTGTATGAAAGGTAACTTTTCAGAAAAGTAAACTGGATGGATTTATGAAAGTTATAGTATATGTAACTTCAAGCAAATAGGTATCTTTGCAATAGACAATCAATATGCACAGCAGAATTTAAGAAGACAGTAAGTATTGACAAATTCAGGAAGAGTATATACGCTTTGTGCTTTTACTTGCTGACTCTTATATTCCTGATATACCAGTCTCTTTTGTTTGACATTTAAAATTAGATGTTAGTATTTTGAATGGAAATAAGTACAAGGTGTTAAGTATCAAGTTATAACTTGCCACAAATAAATTATAGATTTAAAGAAAATCTGGTAAATCCAAATCTATATGAGAGAATCTTGTGAAATGGCCAGAAGAAAACTGAGTAAGAAGCACGAAAGCCAAGTCATTGTGCCATTTTTTTCATAATGTTACTGAGAATTTGAAAATTCATTACTATGTAGGTCATTCTTAAAATATACTTCAATGGGGTTTTAAGGAACAAAATGTTTTGTCTCTAGATTCAATCTTATTAAAAAAAATTCAACAATAACTCTAACTGTATTCAATATTCAGCACTTCTCACTGCAGACTAGTTCTTCATGCTTCTTTTCATTCATTATAACCCATTAAAATACCTTCAGATCTTTAATAAAGTTAATCATAACACAGTAATTAAATGAATCATGCTTTGAATTGAAAAAATCCAAAAACTACTGATAGTTTGACAATGGAATGAATATAGTTTGAAATGAAGAGATGACTTTGTTTAACTTCTTTTTCCATAATTCAAATGAGATTTTCACATTGTGATCCAGCATGTCTTCATCTAAAACTACGCAGAAGATCACGGCTGAGTTGTGTCTGATTTCAGGAGTATAGTATGAAATTAAGTGTTTCTGGGAATCAGAGCAGATTTGGCTACCCATCTTAATAATGTTTTTATGTTAATGGATTAAAACTATATTTTCTCCAAATTAGCACTATCTACTCAACAAATATTTAGTGAAAATTATGTTCTAGGTATAAGTCAAAGAAAATAATGAGTCCCTACGTTAATTTTACATAGCACATTAATTCTAAGCCACTAACTATGCATAGAGAAAAAGATGAAAACATGCACATAGCTTAATATTCAGTTAAGAATGTCCAGGAATATGATTCCACTGATAGTAAAAAAAAAATCCAGAAACATTTTTGAATTCTTAATTTTGTACTAGTTTTTTTTTTTTTTCATCGCTTTGGCATAACACAGATGAAGGATTTTGGCATGAAGTCCAGATGAAGGATTATTAATTTCATTTCTCCTTTAAATACCAAGATGATAGTATTAAGTAGAATATGCTTGAAATCGTTTTTCAGATAATAATTATGTATTTGCAGTGATCCATTTCTACTTCTTTAAACAACTAGAAGATCCAGTCAGTGCTTCGGAATAGAATTAGCTGATGACAAAGAATAGGGGGAAGTTTAGGTGGACAGATCACAGTCTTAACCTGTTTGCCCAACACACCAATGCAATTTACTACTTCTCCATACAAAGCCAGGCCAGCTCCTCAATAAGTATGAATCTATAAATCAGGACAGTATCTCCAAACTGGGTTTTCCTTTTCAGTATGAAGCAAATACCTTAATAAAGAACTGAAGACAAAAGATGCAGCTCCTAGAAGAATATCTGGCATTCTAGAATTGGTGGGAAAAAACATTCTCCCAATAGGGTCAATATATTTGGAGAGAGTTTCCAGATCTCTGTTTATAAAGGCAGTTGCACTAAAGGGCCTTCATGTTTATTTCAAATCCCATTGCTGAAACCTTTAATCCTAACTTAACATCAGGAGCAGCATTCCACACAAATGAGATTATATATGGATGACTAAATAGGCAAATGTGATTACTGCATTAGTCTAAATAATTCAATCTTATTATAAGAATTATAAGTTACCACTGAGAAACTATAGCTTCTAAAGATTCACTAATTTATTCTAAAATATATTTCAGGAAACAGACTGTATTTGTCTAAATCAATTACGTAATATTTATTATTCCATAGAATAAATTTTTAATTAAAAATATTTCAAAGTAAACTCTAAAATTTCATGAAGAAATAATTTTGGAAGAAACAAGAACACTTGAAAGTGACCTTTTTCAATGTGTTTAATAAAAATTCTATTTCCCCATGCAGAATCATGAGTTATCAAATTTTTACTTAGCTATGTTCCCATAGTAAAACACATTTGTATTTAATAATTCTGATGTTCTTCTATGCTTATAGCTAAGTATTTATCAAATATTTCTTGATTTAGTGATAACATAAACTAAAAAATATATATATCTTGTCTGAGATCATTAAAAATATGGGAAATTGTCTCTGACTAAACAATAATGCCTTTGAGGGATCATTAAAAGTAATGGGCATGTAAATAATCTATAAGGTGGCCCCAATATTCCCCTTCCTGGTCTTCACATCCTTCTGTAGCCTCCTCCCCTTGAGGGTGGTCAGGAATTGCTTCCAAAGGAATAGAACAGAGCAAAGGCAAAGGATGTCGTTTTCATGATGACATAACATCTGTCTTCTTGAGAAACCTTCCCCTTGCTGTCTATTAAGTAGCAAGCCACCAGATTGTGAGCTATCCCAGAGAGGGCCACATGGCAAAGATGCAAAAACATTGTCCAACCAATAGGCAACAACCATCTGTGGTCCTGGGTTCCACAGTCTCCAAGTCAGGAATTATACAAACAGCCAAGTGAACCTGGAATCTTATCTTTCCCTAGTAGAGTCTCAGTACCTTGACTGTAACCTTGCTGAGAACATATCAAAGCCATAACTAGACTCCTGACCCACAGATACTGTGAGGTAATAAATCTGCATTGTTTTAAATCTCTCAGTTTGTAATAAGTTGTTACACAGCAATAGATAACTAATACAATGGAACTTCTACATTTTTTTCTTTTCAAAGCAAGAAACACTCAAGTTGCTTCACTGTGATCTAAACTTAAAAAACAAGTCACATATAATATTATCCCACTTTTAAAATTATCCATGAAAAACAGTGAATACTCTGTTGAATAAAAAGTTCAGAAAACTGGTTTGTACTTCACTTCATGATAATCACTCACTTCTTTGTATTCTGCCCAGCAGTGAGATAATTCTGCTTGTCCCTGACTATACCATAACCACTTTCTTTTGAGATTTCTACAAATATTAGTTCTTAATTCTTCTCAAAATATTTTAGATAAGTAGAATGTGCAAATCTGTGCAAATGATGTTTACAGTATTCCAAAGATATAGCCAGTAGGTACATAATCAAAGAAGTGATGTTTTTAATATGTATGTAAAAGTATAACTATTTTCTCCAACAGAACAGTAGAACTGGGTAGCTAAGAGAGAGGATATGATAATCACCCACTTGAAAATGCTTACTGTAAATGAAGAGTAAAGGATTCAATTTCAAGAGCACTAGTTCACTATGGTTCCTTAATTTAAAATCAGATGCAAAGTACGACAACTACAACTGAATACCCTAGCTAACGCAGCTTTAAAATTACTTTTCCCCTCAACATTTCAGGGGATATATATTGATATTTTAATTATTTGTACGCTTTTATTAGATTCCTTCTTATATACCACATACGGGCACACAGTGAAACACGTTAGTATAATCCAATGAAAAAGTAAGAAGATCATCTCTTCTGAATTCCCAAAGCAGTGTGCTATAGCTCTCCATGGCACTGTCTACAGGCAGCCTCCTCTTTTCAGTTACATTGTACACAACCTGCTCGCAGGCACTGCATCTCATCGTATATCTCATAATTCTTCAGATGATGGATTGTGCCCGGGAATCAATATATTCATATTTGCTGCTAAATAAATTAAATGAATTGCAAGAAATATGATAATAACAGTTTCAAGAAACTACTTACCAACATTACTAACCAGAGAGGGAAAGAATTAAGAAAACATATGAAGAAGATACATAAGTTTCCTATATTTTAATTTTCATTAATTTTGTTCAGTGGAACTTCTCACATAAAGAAGACTCATTCTACAAACTATTGCTGGACACTATCCTGGTTAGCAATTGCTACACAAAATAAACCACCCCAAAATGTAGTTTAAAACAACAACCATTTTATTACAGTCTAGAATTCTGTGAATTGGTTAAGTCAGAAATTTCATAGTGGGGGTAGTTTTTCTCCCCTCCAAAGTATCTAGTGACTTGAGAAGATTTGAAAGGTTCCAGAGGACTTAAATGAGTAAGTCCTTGGAATCACCTGGAAGCTTCGATCACATGTCTGGCACCTGTCCTAAGTCAGCTCAAAGGCTAGGCTTGACTGAGACTGTCTTCAAAACCCTAACTATGGCCTCCTTATGTGGCTTGGGCTGCCTTATAGTATGGTTGGGTTAATTTAGTATCTTACATGACAGGTCAAGATTTAAAAATACATATTCCAGCAAAAAAAACATGGCCTTGTATCACTTATCTTAGAAGTCACAGAGCATTACATATACCCTAATCTTTTGAATGAAGCAGTCACAAGCATATCCAGAATCAAAGGGAGGGTATGCTGGCACCTGTCAGTAGGAGGAATGTCAAAGAATCTGCTTCCATGTTTTATAACCATCACAAGCTCATTTATCTTAATTTTTTTCCTTTCTTCTTTACAAGTGATTAGACCAAATGAATAAAACAGATCTCCTAGTTGTAAGAGTATTATCAAAATCCAATAGAAGAAACAAATGGACTAGTACAAACACAAGATGGGACAAAAGTAGGTTTACAGTTGCTCATCTGAAAAATAATACAAAACATAATAAATAACAATAAACTTCATTTTGTGTACTCAAAACTATAAACCTACTTTTGTCCCACTCTGTATTAACAAATTTCATTTTATAGATTTATCATGTAAATTGGCCACATGTTCCTAGAAAAGCTCTTCAAGCTAATATTTTTAGTAATTTCTTATTTTTTTCCTTTTCAATAATCTGTAATCTTTGAAGATCAGGATTGTTTCTACACCATAAATATGTAATAGAACACAAATATAAAATATCTGTTAAAAGCATTAGTTAGGGGAACTGTGTGTGCCCTAGGCCTTTTTTTTTTACTTATCTATAAAATGGGGATAATTATCAGACCTACTTTATTGGATTAAATAAATGGGCTGGTACCAACAGGAGATGCTAATTGTTAGCAATCATTATCTTAACAGAGAAGAAAACTGCCCTCCAGCTTTGGGCATAACTTCGTGAATATCTACCAATCAAATTAAAGTTCACGTGTAAAATGTATTTAAATCACTTGAATTTACAAAGACAGAGACATAGATTCATATCAATTATTTACTTATACTTGGATTGTTGACTGAGATCAAACTTTCTTCAAATGACCAAACAGTCACAGTACTGATTTATATCAGTTTCTATGAGTAACAAATTTTCCACAAAAGGGATTCAGCTGCTTCTTTGTTCTATCACTAACACTCTAGTTCATTCCACAATGTGAAATAATACAGAACAGTGTTTAAAGAGTGATATTTTAAAATATTTGCCTTTAGTTATTTAAATTTTTAAAACTATTTGACCTGTCCAGGTTAATTTCTAAAATGACATAATAAATTTGCTGCTCAGGACATCCTAGCTACTTATCAGAATAGGATTTTATAGTAAATAAAGAATATATCTATACTTTTTTTCCAATAGTAGGTTTAATCAAAAAGTTTCTATTATGTTGTCAAATATTTCTCTTGCTTTTTTCTGTTAAATGGAAACTTGCCTTGATCTCTTCTAGATATTGGTCTACAACATAGTAAACTTATGGAAACTTTTCAGTTTAAAATTTGTAAACTAATCAGGAAAACCAAATAGTGATACATTTTTGTAAAGTCTTCTAAATGTGGAAAATTACATTGGCTTAAAAAATGCTTATCTGGAAAGGTTCAATGATGAATAGTTATTTCTTTCCTCAAGTGGCCAGATTAAGAAAACACACATCCATGCGGAAAGCTATGGCATAATTACACTGCTGTTTATTACTTTTTATACCCATAATTACCCATAAAGAAGCATGTATGAATAAAATACTATGTTTATATTTCCAAATAAAAATCTCTGATGTTCACCAACAGAGATATCAAACACCATGTATTTTACAAAATTGGTATTTTGTAATTATCTGATTCAGAGTATATTGTATTTTTAGAGAAAAAACAATGAACTTTTCAAAATCAAGTTGGAGGAAACAACTGCAGGTTGAAACTGCAGCACTATCCTGATTCTAAGGCTCTGAGTAAAACCCAAATTTTACTTACAGGTTGAAAGCAAGACCATTTGCAAAGGAAAATGTGTTACTGTAATTTTTTTTCAATAACAGATTATGAACACAACAGCTTTTGGATTAAGAAATGCACATCTTTTAATCTTATTCTCATTAACATTGATCTTGAGAAAAAATAAATACATACTCTCCTGGGTCTTCACTCATATTCTTTTCACCCTTTGATTTAATAATCATCCTGTCCACATATAAATTATTACATATTTTCCATGTGCATATATGAGTCACATATGATAAAATATTCGATTATTTTTTCTTTTTTAACTAGGTGTACTGTGGGATATTTTATACCTCAGTGACTAAATCACTATTGTCATGTAATAATAGTGCTCAAATTATCCAATAACAGCTTCCACTAAAGATCTATTTTTAAATATTAAATATTTAAATATTAAATATTTTAAAAATTAAATATTTAAAAATTAATATAAAATATTAATTTGTTACCATAATGCTTTTATCCTATATAGTACATAAAAATGTATTAAACAAAATGCATTCCCAGAGAAAATTATTATAAATTATTATGTTATTCAAATGGTTTTTATGCAGTTACATTTAATGCATTTGGATGACAATTACCTTATCCTTTGCAAATAATCACTGTGAACAGTCTGAGAAATTGTATGGATTCTCTTCAGTACTGATACTTCTTCAGTCCCTCTCCTTCAAAGCTCATTCTGATACAGGAAGATCTGGCTAGATTGCTGGTGAGATGGGAGGGGCCCTGAGGTGGCATGGGAGAGGCTGAATTCCCTGGGTAAAGGGTAAACAAGCCAGTGCAGCAGTGTCACATTGCCCCGGCAACTGAGCTAGGTGCTGCACCTGATGGCATATTTCCTCTGCCTGGTGGAAACTGGGTGGGCAGGGGTCATTATGTGGAGTATGTGCAAGGCTAGAGAGTGATGAACAAAAGGAAAAGCCCTCCTATATCCTTTCAGTTCCTGATTGAAGGGGAAACCAGAGGTCACAGAAGTGTACGTAAAGGTCAACATGGTGGCAGGGGAAGTTGCAGACCTGCCAGTCTAGCCCGCGAAAAAGGGCGGGATTGACTGGGGTAGCTGGACACTTTTAGAGTGCATGAAAATTTGGGCCAAGAGATTTACATGCAGGAGAAGTCTCCACGTAAAGGGGAAGGCATACCCTTTCTCTCTTCCTCTGGTATCCATGTATGGATGGGTGGGTCAGGGTGCTCACTGGTCAGTAGATGGGGCAGCTTCAAGCACTGGGCCCCATGGACCAAACTCCTACACAACCAAGTTGTGTAGCAGTCCTGACTCTGGAGCAGGAAGCTGCAGCATGGTGATTGTGCCACTGACCCCATAACACAAACTCCAAAGAGGAAGACTGAAGCCAGAGAGCCCACTACTTAGCAACCTCTGGCTACAGATAAGGATGGAATGGGATTTCTGGACACTGTTTCTCGTTATGGAGTAGGCTGGATTTTGTCTGTGTGAGATTGGCCTGGACGTAAGGAGTCACCAATTCCCCTAAATTGTGCAACATCTCAATAAAGAACTTTCCCTGAATGCCAGCCTTTGTCTTATGCCTATGTTTGAGGGTGGGCAGCTGAACCTTAATTTTGTTCAGTAATAATTCCATAACAAACAGAGGCAGCCCCGGAAGGTGTGCCTTCACCATTACTTGGATAATTCAGAGGAACTTGGTGGAATAGCCCTCGAGAAAATTCTCTCTAATAATTTACCACATTAAATGCATCCTATATTGTCATGGTATTAAAAAAACAACAACAAAATAAGAATAGGCTTAGAGCCACACAAAATAGCCCAGAATGGACACAGCATTATATATACAGGAGTAATTGTAATAATCAGTCACAAGCAGGAAATGAAAACTCTCCAGCACCATCATGTGTTTTTCCCATGCTCTATTTGCAACATCAATTCAGCTACTTCATCTTTTCCCATGTATTTCACCTATTGGGCTATTAAAGTAAATTAATATATTTGGATGAAAATATGATTTGCCTCTAAACCATATCTACCATAAGTTAACTTTTCTACAATTCATTAACTCTAGTCTTGGCTCAGCTTTCCTTCAAAGGAAATTGTTGAGGGCGGCATAGTGCCTTTCACTATGTTATTCTAGTATTATTAGGTAATCAAGCTGCAAAAGAAAAGCAAATTTGCGCTGCTTAGCTTCTACATTTATCTGTTTAAAGTGAACACTGTGAGAATGTGAAACATCTATCCAAAGTGATGCAGAAGTGAATATCATTTCCGACAAAGACTATTAACCAAAAAAGTTAATTAACAAAAGTGTTTCCATTCTTTGCAAATTTATATTTGTCTCCATTATAATTACTTACTGGTACTACTTTTCTGTCCCTGTGTGGACACAGCAAAAATAGAGGTTAGGAAAATCTGACAGACAACACTAACATTCAAAAGCAGTGGAACCTAATGACAGCGAACTCTGGCCAACATGCATGTGGTGATTCCTGTCTAGACAGTGTGACTTGGGCAAAGCCTGACCCTGCTTTGTGGATGTTAAGGATTACTCCTGCATTAGGCCTTTTAAAATGTTCCTACCACTATGAAATAATTAAAGGACATCAAAAATTAATCACCAAAGCTTTAAGGAAACATTTTAGATATTAATGATGGAAAAGTTTGCTTTCTTAATATCACATATAAAATATAAAACCAAAAATTTGAGACTTACAGCCGTGGCCAGGTGGTTCATTTGGCTGGGCATTGTCCATGCACCAAAAGGCTGCCAGTCCAATTCCCAGTCAGGACACATACCTGGGTTGTGGGTTCAATGCCCAGTCAGAGTGTGTACGGAAGGCAACCAACCAATATTTCTCTCTCACATTGATATTTCTCTCACCCTCTTTCTCTCACTCTTTTCCTCTCTCTCTAAAATCAATAATTTCCTGGAGTGAGGATTTAAAAAATGTTAAGGCTTGTAAATATTAATGGATTTTATTAATTTTCCCCAGATTTCAAAGTCATTTGGACCTGGAGGAGGTTAGGGTAGCGTCTGCCTATCCACTGTAGGTTCTCGGAGTTCTTTGTATCACAGATCCCTGAAAGGCTGGTTAGATTATGGTTCCTTGAAGAGCCAAGATACACAGAGGAAGTTATTTGGAAACAAGAAATGTTTTTGTCAAAAACTAAACAAAACAAGAAGTTTAGGTGCTCTTTTAGTATGCTTACCTTTGCCAAAAATAAATAAATAAATAACTTCTTTGACTCCTTGTAGGTAAAATGCCTATAAAGGTTGGGGTAAAAGTAGGTTCACAATTCTTTGTATAGAAATTGATACAATAATTAATAAATAATAACACAAGAATAAACTGTGTCTTGTGTACCCACACATGTAAGCCTACATTTGCCATACCCTGTACATGTTTGGTCTGTTTCTGAGAACAACAAAGGTTCTTAAAGACTGGATCAATTATTTAATATTCTTAAAATGTCAGATAGTTTAATGGAGAACTCAAATCCATAGCTAAGCAGCTGACAGCAGTGACAGCTGAGAAACCAAATAATCTATATTCATCAATAAAGCCAAACAATGCTGACAAGAACTTGTTCACTTAGATTTAAATCCCTTCCTCTTTGCTTGAATTTTCACTGAAATTGAATAAAAAATGAAGTTTAAAAATTCTAAACTGAAATGATATGAAAGGATTCTTTTTTCATAAATTACTTCTAAAATTTCAATACATATTTTAAAATATCATGTGACCAGTAGAATATAGATAAAACTTGTCAAATTTTCCAGTCCTCCACATAGCAGATTAGAGGTAGACTCCATTGCTAGCAAGACCATTTGCATTTCCATGTGTCTTTTTCCCCACTACTTCAAGTGGACTTTGTCATGCCGCCATTGCCCCAGAAAGCACAGGTGCCCCATAACTTCTTTCTTAATGGCCCCTAACAACCAGTCTGGCTTTCACTATGAGAAAAGAGAAATCCTGTTTTTAAATGGTTTAAGACTCAGACTAATCTTTAAGAAAATCATTTGTTTCTCTTTACACAGCTTTTATCTAGAATCATTGTGATTCCTGAGGGTAAATATATTGCTAGTACCTTTTCAAAATGCCTCAGGGGAAACTAAGTTGAAAATGTCTATCAGGTCCTTGATCTGGACCAGGACATCTTTGATTACAAACCAATTATGAGGTGGGGAGAAGAAACTCCTCGATGTCTCTACCAGCACAGTGTCTAAACCGTAGAGATAGTAGAGCCCTGCTGCCATGCACTGCAAAGCGACTGTCTCCTCTCCGAGTAGCTTGACCTAAGAGGAACACTACTTGCCAGGTATATTTTATTATATACCTGTTCTCTTACCTTACCCACAGGTAAGCCACAGACTCCTCGAGCTGCATATGATATCCCCATTTTACAGAAATGGGTCAAAAGTTTATTTAAAACTAGGCCTATCTGACTTTTAGGCCAAAGGTCATTCCCTACACGAAGATGCTACAACAAGAAAAAACTTTAAATGCAGTTATATTTTACTTTGTGCACCAGAGACCTTATATTCTATTCACTCCTGCTGTCATCATCTACATTCTCTGCTGAAACCTGAACAATGACTTCTGACAGAGTGGACAGTATACTGTAGTAGTTAAGTCCAGCCCATAAGATTAAGGACCAGATATTACTGGGTTTAAATTCTGGCTATGGCACACTTACTTGTGAGAACTGCAGAACATTACTTAACTTCTCTAAGCCTTAGTCACCCCATTTGTTGAAGAAAGCTAATTTTTCCTATAATATTGGATTGTTGTGAGGAATAAATAAGAGAAGGATGCTAAAACTGTCAGTATAGGATTTGTTTATTGAAAATGTAATAGATGGGTATGAGTGGGAGATTTTATTTTATTTAAAGCTTATATTTATTTATTTTTAGATAGAAGGGAAGGGAGGGAGAAAGAAGGAAGAGAAATATCAATGTGTGGTTGCCTCACACACGCCCCCTACTGGAGACCTGGCCTGCCATCCAGGCATGTGCCTTGACTGGGAATCGAACTGGTGACCCTTTGGTTTGTAGGCCCGCACTCAATCAAATGAGCTACACCAGCCAGAGCTGAGAGTGGGAGATTTTATACAGTGATAATATCTCCATAAAACTGGATGTGGGGATGAATCATTACATATGAAAAGAAGTTCTGTGATATCAATGGAGAAATATCACATGCCTCTTTTTGTTCCCAGTATGACCGTGCTGTTGAGTCCTGCTTTGCTCAAAAGACTATTATTTGAGATTTTATAATAGTGATTGATGTGTTGGTGATCAGAAGAAAAGAATGTCTATTTTTTTAATATTAGCAACAACAAAAAATTTACTTATAAATTAGTCTAATTCAGTCCCTATCTATCTTCAGGTAAGCACATTTAGTCTATTGATTCTTTTTCAAAATTATGCAAACTGATAACAATATGAATAAAAATCAGAGAAGTTATCTAAAGTTAAAGTTGTCAAGACAGACTTCCAGTCAAGATGATGGCATAGGTAAACATGACTCACATCCTCTTATAACCACATCAAAATTACACCTAACCTATAGAACCATCCCTCAGACACATCAGAAATCGAGTTGAATTGAAGTCTGACAACTATGGAATTAAAGAATCCACATCCATACAGACTGGTAGGAGGGGAGGAGACACAGAATGGGCTGGTCCCACATCCATGTGTGGTTGATAAAAATTTGGGAGAATATCTTGGGAGTAAGGAATCCCAGCCTCACACCAGGCCTTCCAGACCAGGGGTTCAGTGCCAGCATAATAAGTTCCTATAAATTCTGGCTGCAAAACAAGTGGGGGTTCAGACTGGAAGAAACTTCTGGAGCCCCAAATAGTTCCTCTAAAAGAACCCCAGACAGTGTGGACTTACATTCACTCCTGCTTAATGTAAGCTCTAGCACTGTGGTAGCAGCTTGAAAGGCAGTAATGGTATGCAGGGAGGAACTGAAGTGTCTGGCATCAGGAGACAGCTGGGGGACAGCTTTCTTTTAGAGAGAAAGGAGGGCAGAGGGCATTGTCCTTTTTTGGAACCATCTCTACACAGAGCCAGTGAGCTGGCAAGCAGGTACCATATCTGAGATTCCATCAACCTGGCTACCACTCCATCAACCTGGCCCAGACATGGAGATCCCCTGAGATTCCTCAAAAGAAACCTTAAAGGCAAGAAAGGGCTGGAAAGAAGTATTCAAAGTCATGAAAAACAAGGACATACATCCAAGATTATTCTATCCAGCAAAGCTATCATTTAGAATAGGAGGGCAGATAAAATGCTTCCCAGAAAAGGTCAAGTTAAAGGAGTTCATCATCACCAAGCCATTATTATACAAAATGTTAAAAGGATTTTTTTAAGAAAAAGATCAAAACCATGAACAGTAAAATGAAAACAAACTTACAACTATCAACAACAACTGAAAGAAATAACGAACTAAGCAAACAACTAGTACAGGAGCAGAATCACATAAATGGAGATCCTGTGGAAGGTTATCAGCAGGGAATGGGAGGAGAGGAGTGGGGGAAAAGGTACAGGAAATAAGTAGCATAAATGGTAGGTAGAAAACAGACAGGGGGAGGTTAGGAATAATATAGGAAATGTAGAAGCCAAAGAACTTATATGTATGACCCATGGACACGAGCTAAGGGAACAGGGATGCGGGTGGGAGGGGGTGTAGAGGGTAGAGGGCAGTAAATGGGGGAAATGGGACGACTGTAATAGCATAATCAATAAAACCCATTTTTAAAAAAATGAGTTCTTTTCTTCATTTAAACATATTAAAGTTGGTAACTGTGTTTAATTTTCTGAAATCCTGAAATTAAAGCTGTGTTCGTTTAAAATATAAACAATGAAGCAAAGGCACTTAGATATCCAGCAGAATATAGAGATACAATCTCTCCTCCTCTCCAGGAATTGCAATAGACGGGAGCCCATCACCTCTTTTTTGGGATATGGTGCCATCATTAATTCTTTGTGAGTCTGGTACTTTTAGTCTCACATTTTCATCTGGTTTCTAGATCAAAAGCTACAAACATTTTAAAGTTTATTTCACAATAAAATATTTATTTCTTTAAACTCACATTTTCCCATCTATTCCACTCTCTTTATTTTCACTGTCTATCTTAATGAAGAGTAGGTTGGATTAGTCATTATTTCCTCAGCTCCAACTCATTCCTTAACCCATTACAATTTGATATTTCTTCCTACCATTCTATTGAAACTATGTTTGCAAGGTCAACAAATGTTACCGCCAAATTCAATGGCCCCTCTCTAGGCTTCATCCTACATGTTCTTTCTTTGAGATAAGATACTCCTGACTGCTTCTAAATCTTTTCTAAAATCCTTCTTTATGCCTTTTTAAAACTCCTTCCCAATGTCTTTCAAATCATCACACTCTCATGATTATCTCCTTTGGCTCTGCTTGCTTGCTCTCTCCCTCTCTCTAACCTCCTCCTCTCCCTCTTCCTCTCCTTCACTCTCCCCCTCTCCCTCTCCCTTATTCTCGTTCTCACTCTCATTCCTTCTCTCTTCTCACTATCTTTTTCTGGTACCTTTTCTGTCCAAACCCATAAGTGTTATTCTTTCTTAGGATTCGTCTTTGTTATTCTCTCCATATAATCTGTTTTTTTGAAGTCACCTAATCTCTGCCCAAAGCTTCCTAAATCACACCCAAACTCCCTTCTCAGGTGGCATTTCCTCATATTTATTGGACATACCATTAACTCCAAAAATAAACTCTTTGTTTCTTTAACCAACCTCAATCCCAACCTGTTATTCCTCTTATATACCCTATCTCATTAAATGCTATCAACATTCACAGTCTCATTATTTATAAAGCCTGAATGATAACCTTCCTCTACATAGCAATTTGTAAATTTGAACTCAGAAAAGTCTCCTGAATCTTGCTTTTCTTCTCCACTTTCATAGACCCTGCAGACATTTAGAAGGCTCTGTCAAATCTGGTAGCCACTTGGGGCTGTTTAGACATAAACTGATTAAAATTAAATATAACTTAAAATTCAGTTCTTAACTCACTCAAACTACGTTTCATGTGTTCAACTGCCACACATTGCTACTATACTGGAGAGGGCAAAATATGAAACATTTCTGTCACCACAGAAAGTTCTGTTGAAGAGTGCTGACTGAGAGTCATCATATTAGTCTGAAAGAAGACAGCCTATTCTGAATTGGCCTTCATGGTATACATTTGCCCTGTTTCAACTTATTATCATATTGCTGCCAGAGCTAATTTTTGAGAAAAACAAATCATCCCAGGTGATTTCTTGATTAAAATTCTTCTCTGATATGTTATCACACAGGGAATAAAATTCAAAGGTGTTAGAACAGGATACATGGTCCTTCACAATTGAGTACTAACATATTCCCAGAGGTATCTCTACACCTCTTGACACATACCTTACTCAGTGTTATGGATGGAATTGTATACACCCCCCAAATTCCTATGTTGAAGACCCACCCCCCAGTGTGACTGTATTTAGGCCTATGAGGAGCTAATTAAAATCAGATAAAAATTAAGATTTCTAAGTATTATAGATATTAGTCAATACAGAGACAATTCTCAACTAATAAATCCAAAGATCTTTTAACAGAGTAAGGTAAAAATGGGGTATTAATCAAAATAATAAACAAAAAGTGAATGTATCTAATTTAACATAGGACTTCAGCATAAGAACTATAACAGATTTCCTAAGTTTACTTCCTTCCACTAAAATCTTACACACATCATTTTACCTACTCAACTCTAACCTTAAGTATTCTGCTGATTTATTCATTTTCATATCTACTGCCTAAGCCTTTTAAATGATGAACTAGGAATTTCTGGCCATTCATGCCAGCTCTCCAGGACTGCTAAATTTCTGTCATCTTAGCTTGCTTAATCAGCTGTAAAATGTTTTTAATAATAAATTTAAAATAAAAAAAGAAGTAAATATGGTAAGGTTTTTATAGTTGTTAAATCTATATAACAAAGTATATATAAGTTTATTAATTTCTTCATTCTTTGGTATGTTTGTAATATTCATTTGGTATGTTTGTAATATTCATAATATTCAACAGAAAATATATTCAAACAATAAAGCATACTAAATCTTTAACACTACCTAGCAGTTAGACCTTGGAATGGTTAACTTTATGACTTCACTTTACTCATCTATAAAATCCATGATAATACCACATAGAGATAACAGGAAGAAAAAATAAATTAAACTAGTTTCTGACTTCTAATAAGCTCTAAAGCTTGTTAACTACTATTGAAGCTTATTCTAATACTTAAATTTCTGTGTGATTCAAATCATTTTCTGCAAGAGCTAACACATTGTCATGATCATCCATTTACATCTTAGTTCATTTTTCAAATAAGCTAAGTCAGTAATAGTTCAATAAAAAGAGACTGATCATTTTTTTATGGAAGTGGAGATACAGGGAAGAAAGACTTCTGACCTTTGGATTTTGCATGGAATACAATCCCTGAAAGTGCAGCTTCTGCATGCTAGAAGAGGACACAGCCAAATGACAGCAAGAAAGCACACAGAGAAAGGAGGGTGAAGAGTCACAGTCTTGACTAGAGCCCATTTTCCTTCTTATGCAGGGTGGGGAAGCTGACAAACATAATCCTCATACATTTTCACAGACATGATTACTGCATTCACCCATCACACATGTGTGGTTATCTTACTGCTACTGCTAAGACCATAATAGTATTTAAACATATAATAAACTTAAAAATTTTTTGCAGGATTTTTCTTGTCATCTGTGGTATCTATCCTCTACTACATTTTGTTTATAAATACCTAAATGCAGAAATAGACTGCAGAGATGGGTGAGGGGAATCAAATATTGTCTTTTAACACTTTACACAGTCAAGAATTAAATATTTCTACATATTCCAGTATAATACATAGTATAAATCATTACCTATTTATTAGCAAAAAAGGCAAATGTTAACCATCTCTTACTTCCAGTACTACAGAATCGGAGTACTAGAAAATTGCACAAGTAAATTCCACTATTTGGATTGTAACAATATTTAATTTATTATTAAATAAAATTTAGATTTAGTGCTTCACAGCATTTTGTCATCTAAAATGTTGAAAAGTAAAATATGACTGACATAATCACTTCAAAACTGAGCAATAAAATAATTTTGAAACTAATTCTTAAATTAAGCTTAGTAGTAATCTGTAATTACTTAGCAGTTTGCATCTTCCAAAAACTACATAAATGTTATACTAGTTACTCCAGCATTATAGAAATAAGTAAAAAAAGAAAAAAACATGGTTTATCATTATCATCACAATGAAAAAAAAGTGAAAAATCTTTAATAATTCCCTAGGTTTACTAAAGTACATAGATGAAGAAAGAATAAACGTGATTCATGCAAAATATAGGGTCCAGGACAAATAATGCCCTTTTTATTACAAACTCTTTTACTATAAAATTATAAGCATGTAATTCTGTAACATAACAATATCACACTCAAGCATACTATATGACATTTTAGGTGAAATATTCAAATTAAAACTCTAAGTTATTACACCCATATTATTACCCTATCAACCACACTGAAGCAGGTGTTACTTCTGCCAGACCCTATACTATAAAAAGCCAACAGGCTTATTCATAAAATCAACCATACAGTTTTGAAAAAGTATCAGCCATTTATATAGAGTAAAATTTGAGATAAAAATAATAAGGCTAGGACTCCTCTAATCAGTCTTCACAGATAATCATTTAATTTCTTTGCTCATGTGCTCAGCCCATTATTGAACACTAGTGTAATGACTCAGTTTTGGCTAAATGGCAGATTATTGACAGCCAATAAGTCCATCCTTAAACATTTCAAATTCTGTTCCTTTGTGTACCTACCTCCTTCTCATGATGTCCCCTTACGGAACATCCCTTTCACCCAGTTAACCCTTTAACCCAGTTAATTCACTTCTCATCTATTTCCTCAGTCCAGTCCCTACATATTTGCTCCCTTGATCTTTAGCTGTGTCCTATTGCCTTTACCACTTTAAAAAGCATTTGTAAGTGTTCCATTCTCATCAGTTGAACAAATGAGATTACTATGTATTATTAAGGCATAGGAGCTAAAAGGTCTTACCACATTAGTTGTCACTGTCAACTAGAACAACGGTTCTCAACCTTGGCTACAGATCATCAGGAAAAGTGGAAGATCCCAAGTTCACGACACAAGCCAGATGAATAAAATCAGAATATCTTGTGTGTGGGACCATTTTTAAAAGTCTTCAGGGTATACCAATATGACCCCATGGATCTCTGATCTAGACTAAATATTTACTGATATTGAAGAAATATCTTTGCAGTGTAAAGCAATATATACAACAAAATGTTTGTACCTAGTCAATGGGAGGGCAATATAAAAGATAAAGATTTTAAAAATTAGGGATTGAAATTAAAACAACAAGTCAAATAATTCAAACTGAAATACTATTTTATTTGAACTACTTAAATATACTTGTTCATGTATATTTAATTTAACATATAAAAATGTCTTAATGGATTATGATTTGTACATGGGAGACATGAGTGAGAACATTACTGATTTCCTTTCCTTTGTATTTTAATTCATTTTGTACATACACTGATCTCATACAATTAAAGTGATTAAAATCTATGTATAATGGCAATTATTAAAACTTTGTGGTTATGCTCTATATAACTACTAATATGATCCAGTTTCAAGCTCAAAGTAAAAATTCACTCAACTCTATAAAACAATAGGCATTTAATATTAAGATAAAACTTTGTGGTATTTTTCTATAAAAATAAAATAAAGATAATAAAATTAGTGGTCATATATGAAACAAAATATGGAAAACAAAAATTTGGGTCATAAAAATAGTTATGATAGGGGTTTTGACCTTACAAATAGCCTTATTAATGGGCAAAATGATTATCTGCATGGTTAGACTGTTCGACTTTGCAGAGAAGCAATTCAACTATAAAAATATGATTTGAAAATAGTAAAATGGTAAAATATAAAAAGATCTATTTGCATATGTATTTCACATTCATGGACAGTGTCATACTATGTACAATTGTACTTAGTCTACAGCAAAATAATTTATATTCAATATTTAAGTGGAAAGAAATGCTACATTTTTAATTTTATTTAAAATATACATTTTCAAGAATCTAGAGCACATGACACCAAAACGAATTAAGAACTGAGGAAACGCTCGAATTGTACAATATGTAACCCAAATTCTATGTTACCGAACAAGTTAATGTTTATGAGTGGTCCCTTCAAACAATACAGAAAGTCTCAGGTATCGTGATTATTATAGAAACCTCACACTTGCAGAGCATCCTTTTGGCCAGTGTCTGTCAAACAAAAATAGGCAATAGAATCTGCTTTAACAAAATATTATAAAGATAAAAGTATGAACATGCATACACTCTTGAGAATATAAATTAGTATTTATTCTGAGAGAACTGAAATACAGATGATGCAATATTTGTGTTACAGTCTAATCTCAAATCTGCTTTCATTGATTGGCTTAATTTAAGGTATAGTAGGTACATAAAGTTATCAGTAACAAAAGTTTACTAGTAACATAGAAATTTAAATTCCTTAAATATCACAATTTTATACATATTTAGGTATGCTTAGGAGATAAAGGACATATTGAAGAGAAAATCTTAGTTTAAGTAAAAAAATCAAGCATGTGATTTTTAGCTTAGAATACTGCATATTGAACTATTACCAACGAACTTGAAGATTATTATAGATTTGTCACTCTTATTGTATATCACAGATTATTTTAAAAAACAGCTCAAACTACAGAGAAGAATTACTGTCATAATTTTTGCTACTTGATTTATATAATTTAGCAGCTTGAATGTTCTTTATTTTTTTATAAATTACTTCCAAGATAAATATGTATATTTACTTTTTAAAAAATTAAGTCACATATTTTTAGAATATTAAAAAATATTCTTGGGTGCAAATGATTTCTACTATGTGTTGCAATACAAATGTTTACTACAATGAATCCAAGCTGCATTTGAACTTCAATTACTACAGACTAAAGGCACTATAATTGTATTAGATCAATATTAAGGTATTTTTTTAAAGTATAAGGGGCCCCAAACCCCTTCAAAACAAGTTAGGTAAAAATTAAATTTAATCAATTTTATTTCTATACATATATAGTATGTGGCTTTTTAAAATGGAGAATATAAAACTAGAAGGTAATAATACATCCTAAATTAAAAATTAGAAATCACTACATTAATTATTTAATTATATATGGGCATGATAAAATTAATGTATTTCTCCTAAAATGTAAATGTTAATAATTTGTATAACTAATATGACTAAATGTATTTTATCTACATTTTTACAAATGTATCTATAAATTATTAAATTGGATTCCTCATGAATATATTACCAATTCTAGAAATATAAGGCATTTGTTTTTAACATAACCTAGGACGTTGTGGATATATTAAAATATGGAAAATTTTGCACAGAATGCATATCATGAACAAAGTTCCTGAAGACAGTCATAATTTCCTAATTAAAATGTATGTTTGAAATAAGTAAAAGTATTTAGAAAGGAACTCAAGAGACTACAAGTAGCCTTAAGAGAGTACAAGTAGCATTTTAAGCCATGTAATATGATTTGTATGTGGATATGTTTGTGGCTTTTGCATTTTTATAAATAAAAATAAGAAACTAACCAATCAATTTGTAAGTTACCAACTAGCAACAATTGCACATTAAATTTTGAACTATAATTATTTATAACAGTCATAGTGGAAAAAAATGTTTCAAATCCATAAACAAAAATCACGCCAACAAGAAAATAGCTACAAGGCATCACAGGTAATAAATTGTGTGTTGAAGTGATGAGAAACTCAAATGGCTGAATGGCTGAATGGCTGTGCTTACTTTTCAATGGAAAGAAGAAATGTTCCTAAAAAGAAGTTAAGATTCTTATAATGTGCTTTTGTATATACAGTTAACAGCTATCACTTTATCTAAAAACACAATCCAGAAGTAGTTCCTAACATTACAAACTACTTTCACCTACATCATACCTTACAGCTATGATGACAAATATAAAGTTGAGAATTATTTTTACATCAAGGGAAAAATTAAAATTTACTTATATTTAAAATTTGGATATTTGAGCAAAGATGTATTTGACATGCTTATTTGAAAATGTGTTGCAGCCTATGGACAATGCAGACTATATTTTAAATACTGAACCTATGCAAGGTGTAATTAATGGAAATTTCTATGAGAATTTCATTAGAAAAGCAGAAAAATTCAAATTATCACAAAGTGCTACTTTTAAACATAAATAACATACTTAAATGCTTGTAACCTTTTTATGAGTAGCAAAATTAGAAGACAAACTTACCTTATTTTTACTATCTGATACAATTTATCTGGTCACAATAAATAACTATGCAATAAATACAATAGCTATCCATTATTAACTTTTACCATTAAGAATAAGTTTAATCCCCAAACATGACCTACAGTGGTAAGTGGTATGATTTCCTACATACTTTTGTGTGTAGGAAAGTTTAAAATACATTGACCTTGTAAAGTAGCACTCTAAATTAATACTGTAAACTCAATATTACCTCTTTCAAAGATCTGTTTCTGGTCTTAATGAATGTTGAAAAGCAAGCTGAGTTTGAGTTTAGCTTGTCAAAAGCACAGCAAATAAATCCAAAGTAAAATACAGCCCTTGAACTACATTCAGTTTCAATAGGAATCTATTAGACCAGTTCTTTTGTGAAAGCGTCACAATATCCTTTTTATCCTTGATTACTCTTCCCCAGTGCAAAGCAAGTGAAGCAAAAGAGGATCAGTTCTACTGTTCCTATGTGGTGCTGGGGAGTAGTTAAGAGAAAGAAAAAGAGTGTGGTATATGATTTATTTTTAAAAGCAATACCGTTTTATTGTATTGTTTAAGAAATTACCCTTGTAATAAAACATTAAAGCTTACTGAGATTTTTGTCACCATTTCTTCCCAACTAAAATGTCACTGCAGTACTTCATCTTCAACGGAGCTATAAAGCAAATCTCATTTCAGCACCGCGGACAGTGGCATTTCTAGGACGTGCACCCACGGTTTCACTGGCCATTTCTTTCTTTCTTTTTTTAATAATTGTTTAAGTACTTTTCTGTCCTTTACTCCCATCCCAGTCCACCCACCCATCCCTCCTCACCTCCCTCCCATCACTGGCCATTTCTTAAGAAATTTGCATACACTTTTTTTGTCAATCAACAAGGGTTACATCCATTATCATATTAAACAGAAAAAGACTGAATTTGATACAGATTATTAAATATCTCAGTTTTTTCATTCATAGGATCTGGCATTTGCCATTTAGTATTTCTGGAGAACATTCTGAAATTCAAGCTAATTACATCAAGTGTCTGATAAAACCTAAGTATCTGCTGATCATTGATCACCAGACACTTAATTAAAACTGTCCACTCACATTGAGTCTCGGACCAATAATTATTCCAATGTCTAAGAAAACAGAAAACTTATTGTTAGTAAACATGCTCAGGTAGGCCTCCAGACTTTCCAAACAACCAGAACCATCCCTGTAAAACAGGTAAAATGTGCTCGTGTGTACAGGTCCATAAAAGCCAAAGCACATATGCCTGTCTCTGATTCTTCTGATTTTAGCTAGGATCATCACTATGCAGTTCCATCATTGTCTTCCTAACAAGCCACATTCAAATTCCATTTTTTAAAAAAGGTAACAGTTCGAACAAATTGCGTATCTGTAAGAGGTAGTTTAAGCCCTAGCTTTATTATCTCAGAAGACCGTCTCTGGAGATCGATCCTTGATCTTCCAAGGATTCCCAGAAGAAAGCACCTGTTTACCAGTAATCCACGAGGTATTCCCAACTCAAGTACCAAGTCAAGCTCTCACACCACAATAATGACGATAGAAGTAACAAAACCAGAGCAAAAACAGAAAACGAAACTATTTTAAAACTCTAGACGACACCTCAACCAAACAAAATAAATGGAAAAGCTCAAGAGCAGGAAAAAGAAAAAAAAAAAACAACCACTGTTCCTACCTTACAATCTTCAGGACAGGATTTCACCGAGTACTCCTGCGATTGTAAATATTTATGGAGCACACTTTCAAACTCTTCGTACTTCTCCTGAGCGTGGTGGTCGTAGTCTTGGTACGCCTCGACACATTGCCTGCAAGTGGTCATCTCGCCACCCTCCTTGAGCACCACATCCAGACTACAGTTCAAAGTGTTGGGACTTGACAACCCCGAGAACAACTCCCAAAGTGTGTAGGAATTACAAAACGAAAGGTAAAAATCCGACAAGTTCCAGAGTGGAGTTGGACGCGTCCCCCTCACCTGCTGCTCCGCCCCCCCAGCTGCCACCCCCCGACTCCAGTTCCTGGTGCACACCGCCTCCGCGCTCTCCACGGTAAAGCACTGGCCCGAGGAGGCGCCCTGGGGGTAACAAGTCTCCAGGCGCCACACGGGTTTGGCAGAGTTTCCTAGAAAAAGAGCCTTGCTCCGGTTGTTTCTGCCTCCGTCGCCCTTGCTGCCACCGCCGTCTCCTGGGGAGGGGGGCAGAGTGGGGGACGAGGAGGCGGAGAGGAGTCTGTGTGCCTGGGCGGCGGGCGAGGACTCCCCCATGCTCGCCAGGAGTGCGGGCCAGGAGGGTTCCTGCTGCCGCTGCCGCTGCTGTTGCTGCTGCTGCTGGCGTTGCCGCTGCTGCTGCTGCCGCTGCTGCTGATGCTGTTGCTGCTGATGCTGATGCTGCTCCTTGTCCCGGGTCCGGGTCAGCTTGGCTTCGGCGCAGAACCACAAGTGATCAGAAAGCAGGACTGTGAAAAACAAGAGAGATGCCAGAGACAGTCGCCATTTCTGAGCCCTCTCTGAATCGATGAACGGTTTCTCGTTCTCCCGGGGTGCTGCCAACCAGATTTTTAAGCCGTCGTCATACTGCCGACACATCCAAGCACCCCTGGTCATATTTTGGGAACGCACAGCCCGGGCCGACTCCACCGTGAGGGCTCGTGTGCCGGTGTCACCACAATATGCATTGACTTAAAGGGTTTAATTTCCTTATCCCC